>JACEFO010002734.1:0-36367 GCA_015342445.1 Digitaria exilis
GCGATTCCGTTCCGCTACGCTCAACACGCCCTGTAGACGATCCTACAGCAGCACGCAACGATCTCCCTCGCCTACCGAGCCGCTCGCGCTCTGTCCAAGCTCCCAGAGCATCAATGGCGCGTCGCGTCGGCCTTTACTCCGCGCGCACGCTCCCGAGGCCACACGACCCCGCTCTTGCGTGCCCAAGCCTTCCACCGAACCCCTCTCACACTCCACTCACTCGCTCACTTAGCCATTTTCACTTCCCAGCGCTCGCTCGGTCATCTTCTTCCTCGCGCCACACGAACCGAGCCGAGCTTCGAGGCAAAATTCATCTTCCACACTCCCCCGTTCCCAAATTCGTTGAGCACGAAGCTAGACCTCTACCCTAGCTCCAAATCCCCTCTCTTCCCCAAGCTATTGTCGCTTCTCCGGCGAGAAATCGAGATTTCCCCCAAATCGTGATTTTCGGCCGCCGGAGCACCCGCACGTCGAGACCCTACTCCGAGCCGTCCCCGAGGTCAACCAAGCACGCCATTAGCTTCCTCGAGCTCCACTGGTGCTCTAGGACCCTTCAAACCTCGACGAACGCCCCCGACCTCACCGGCGTAGAAGCCGCGGCGGCCTCGCCGCCACTGTATCGTTGCCGGCGAAACTCCGAGCTTCCCCGGCCTCCCAACCGTCACCAATCAAGTCGTGGTGAGCCCTAGTGCGATTCCCCCACTTTCCCGACCCTAGCACGCCGTCGTTTGGCCGGCGTAACAACGCCGACGACCCGAGGGCATAAGTTCATCGTCTTCGTTTTTCTAGGGGCCTCTGCGCAAAAACCAGGGACTTGTTCGTAAGGTTTTGAAAGTTCTAGGGTTCCCGGCGTAAAAAGATTCTTAAACCTAGATCTAATTTTCCCGAATCTTGTAAAATCCTTTAAAAATCGTACAAAAATCAGAAAAATGCACAAAAATACTCCTGGATTCGTGAGATTGTAAACTCCAATCTCCTTTAAGCATGTATATACTTTTGATGAACCTTTTTGAATTAAAATTCAAACTATGGAAATTGAAACTTGTGCACCATTTCAAATCCAGAGCTCCGCTAGGGTTGATCTTTGGATATGTTGTTTGTAGTGACTTTGGACAGCTTGTGTCCAACGGGGACCTAAAAATATACAGTGTAGCTTCGGTTATGAATTAAAATGTGTTTCCTGTGTTTTTGCAGTACAGAAATTATTAAAAATAATCTGTGCAGTGAAAAATCACCATTTTGCTCCAGAGGACTAAAAACTTGTTAGCACACCTGTTAAAAATGAAAAACTTAATTTTTTCTCTGTTTAGACTAGCAAATAAATAAATATGTGTTTTTGGATAGAAATTTATTGAGGACTGTCCAAGGGTCTTTTTGAGCCACCACTTGGCCAGAGCCCTCCTCATGCTTATGACTAGCTTTGGTAGGAAAATCTCCTAAAATGGATGAATTTTCAATTTTATATGAATTTATTTCATTTCTGCAGACAGCTGATTGTTTTTATTTCTTAATTAATTTGGTAGCTGATTTAGCTTAAAATTTTGGAGTGAGCTTAGCTCTAGCATAACTCCAGATAGCTGTCATTTAAAGTTTATAGATAAAAATGATGAGCAGAAATGGAAGAAACAAAAATGAAAAGTAATCTTAAGGTGTGGTAAACTCTGGGAATGCTATATAAAAGAATAAACCTTTTGGTTAATTAGTTAGAATAATAAAATTGAATCTGAAATTCCAGTAACAGCACACTGCTTTGTGAGTAATAAATTAGAATGACATTAAAACTTTACCCATCGAAGTCAAATAAACTCTTTCCCAACCTTCTACCCTGTTTGTGAATAACAATAGTATTGCTTAAGCATGTCTAGGGTGAATATGGCCTTCAAAGGCCATTAAGTCATGTAATCAATAAGCAGCACCTTAAGCTATGCAGTATCATGTAGAAGGCGCTATCCCGGACGGCAGGCTACACCATCCATTCCCCGCTGACGAGGGAAGGAGTCCGCGGCAGGAAGGGTATATGCCAGTGCAGGACCGACCAACCCGGAGGCTCACCACCCGCCAGCTGAGCAAGAAAGAGGCAAAGCCCCGGAGCATGACCCTGACGTGTTTTAAGTTATGCATCTATAAATTTTCTATTGCTTGTGCATTTACGTTTCAAGGAGTTTGAGTTGAATACCTTAGCTGCCGCATTTGGTCCTAGGTGACCTATGAATTGCAACACTAGTATGAAAGGATCGACTAGCGGCATGCTCTAGAGTCCGTTACAAGTCGATGATGATTTCCCTGTCACTCGCGAAATATAGGAATTGCTTGTCTTTACTTATGTATGGAATCATAAGGATTGACGGGCGGACTGCTGATTAGATGTAGACTCTCGTCTCGTCCGTGCTATGATAATTGATTAAGGTCGAACATGTGTGGTTGAGTGTGTCAAAGTTGTTGAACGATACCACATGCATGCCCGATATATGGGAGCTCGGGTAAGCCAATACCGGTACTGTGGCGGACCACTCCGAAATTCGAGCGTGCTAACGTGCGGGCCTCGAATCGTTGACGGACTGCGGCCTCGAGCGGTCCTAACGTGCGGCCTCGAATCGTGACGGACTGCGGGGCCTCGAGGGTCCTATCGTGCGGCCTCGAATCGTGACTGAAACTACTAGCTAGGCTCGATCGTCACGGACAATACTGGCTAGGCTCGATCGTCACGGACAATACTGGCTAGGCTCGATCGTCACGGACATACTTGCTAGGCCTCGATCGTGACGGACATACTGGTTCGAGGGTCATCAAGCGGAACGAACGCCGTGGCGAGATTTGTTATGAAGGGCTGTATCTGTGATGACAGCAACTCTTATTGTCGGAGATTTTTAAGTTCAGTACCAAAATCTTGAGATTTCTGTTGGGTGTCACCAGACCTTTGTTTTGAATTTCAGTCTGAATTTTTGGTCAATTTCTGAATTCTAACCCCATTGTTTTGCCTTATCTTCCTTTTTATTAATTATTTTATTTAACCTCTCCCTCCTTTCTTAGACCCCTCAATAGTGTCACTAAACATCAGAGGTGCGCTGCTCAAAGAGAGTTTTCAATTTAAAGTCCTTCCTCCTTTTATTTTGAGAGTAAAAATCTTATTTTAACTTAAAATTAAAACATGGACACATACATGGAGGTTAAAAGCTTATTTATTTTATATGCTCAACTTTTAATTATGTCGTTAACAACTTGACATATATTAAATATTAATTGATTTACATCCTTTGTATTTTATGAAAGCTCATATTGTGAACAAAATCTCATTTTATTATTAAAACCTCAAGATTGCCACATGTAGGCCATGATTAGATCTACAAGCTTTATTAGTCCAAGTGTTTAACCCTAACATTAAATCATTAACAATTATTTTACTAAAGAACATCAGGAGCACTCTAAATATTATTCTATTTATAGCCCAAGGTGAGCTCCTTTAAAAAGGGTGTGTGACTGTGTGTTTTTCATCCCATGTTTAAGTTGGTCTTTCAAACTTGATTTCCTATGTTTGGTAGATTAAGCATCTGAGTTATACATAACTCACCAAGGTTGCAAATGACATTTTTAGATACACAACTTTCATTTGAGAAAGTGGTTTGGTTTTATAATTAGAACATACTTTCCCAACCCTTTCATATTGATCAGACGTTTGTGATGTGCACAACTCTTATTTAAAATTTTTAAATTAGAACCTTGCCTTCTGAAGGTCATTAATATCGTTAGTTGGAATTATTTCATGTGTTGACTTCACATGAGCCATTAGTCCTTTAAGACCTTTAGGGGCATAGAAACATTACTTAATTTGCCGTTCAATCCTGATTTCTTTTTAGGAAATTTTTATGCGTCGTCTCGAGAGTATGTATTTAGAGTTTTGTCGTGCAACTTGTAAGAGAAGATGTTTAGATTTGTACTAGAAAAGTTTTTGTTGGGTTCAATTTCAAGAACCAAAGCACGAGTACAAACTTAACAATCCTCATGTATAATTCTCATTCCTACTAGTGATTTAGTTTCAGGGTTTATAGTTCCTTAGTTTGTTTAATCACTCTTACTTATACGCTTTAAACACCAGGGGTGTTACAGCCTACCCTCCTTAAAAAGAATCTCGTCCCGAGATTCGCATAGGGAGGAAAGGTGGACATTTTATTAGAAGAAAGAGGTGTTGGTTAAAGAAACGCAGATACTACGCACCCAAGTTCTTACAGGTTCACAGCTTGGAGATGATAATTGATACCGGATCTCCGATACAACATCAACGTTGTTCATGTGGGAGCGGTGATGAATGTAGACATGGAAATCTAAGAGCATCAAGATTTGGCACACAAGGCAAAAGTAATACACCACTATTGTCCAGTGAACTTCAGGGCCAATCGGGGAAAAGAATGGGCAAGCCATGGATGGTGTCAAAAAGTCGATATCTTCCTTGCTCGTCGACTTAATTCTTGTGGAATCCTCAGGTGACTTCTGCTCGAACTCCTTCTTCGGTGAGGTTGGTGCCGTAGACCTTGGTTAAACGACAAGGTGGTTGCCGGGAGGGGCACTTCCTCGTGGCTTTACAAAAAGGTGGAGGCAGAGCTTGCTTGTCAAAGAATGGAGGACACGGTGGGGAATGGGCAGCTTGGGTACCGTGGAGGTCGCCGAAGAGAGGCGAGAGCGGTGGAGTGGTGTGACTCAAGTGGAGTACCTTGGAGTGATGGCAGCCATTGGAGAGGCTGCATTTATCGACGGCCAGAGCGGAGCAGTGATAGTGGTGTGTCGACAGCAGGAGGTAGGGGCCAGCAATGAGATTCCCTGGGTGACGGGACGGTGGTACGATGGCGACTGGGGGAGTGTTGGCCAGCAGCGGTAGGGAAACGACGAAGGTGATAGTGGACTGGTGAACGGGGCAGAGTACACGGCGCACGGGCACAGAGGGGGGGGGTCAAACTGGCCCTTGAGACTCTGCGGTGATGGGGGGGAGAAACAGTAGGCAAAGGTGATCTTTGAGACTATAGATAGTCACGGGCAATACGCTTAGCCAATTGTAGGTCTTAATTAAACAATGATTTACCCACTTTTATATCAACAGGAACAGGAATAAACTCTGGGGAGGGTTAATGAACAACGAGGTTATGAGATGACAAGAGTGCCCAAAAGATTCTTAAAACTAGCCCACATTATACTACGATCATGACATGACGTTACATGGGGTTGCCGCCCAAATTCTAAGATGAGCCTAAAGGAAGAGTGGGGCAATAAAAGATTTGCTTATGGCAAGGAGGGAATACACCTAGAAAAGGTGGTGTGGTATGGAAATTTTGGGAAATTCTTGCTCAAATTTTTATCTTAATTGTCAAATTGCCAAACTTAAGCACTTTACCATGGTATACATGGCATGTTCATGATGAGGTGCACATGATATAATACACATGCACATGAGCGTATGGTGCATATGCTTATGAGAGTATGATGTACACGCCGTGATGCAAGTTAGTAGACCTTACATCACATAATTAAAATTCATCATTGCGGAACAATTAGTGAGAGTAAGGAAGTATCTATTTGGGTTGTCAATAAAGGTCTTTGTGGGTCATATTCCCACATACCGAGATACCAATGTGCTCCAAGTGACTCAAGCGTGTGGCTGCAGCACACACACGAGATCCTAGGTTCCATCACGGCACCATAGGTTAGGGAATACAATACCACAATAAATTCAGAGGGAACAACCCAATTGACACCAGGAGGGAGAAGCATTCATGAGTTAGATGCACATGTGGTTAGGTACCAAAAGATTATCATGATGCAAATGACATGTTAATGGATATGTAATGCCCATGCACATGAATTGCTTATAAAGGAATAAAATGCATATTGTATCTATAACTGATTATGCATAGAAAAAGTGACATTGACCCAATTTTGCATATTCGTTTCAATTATTTATATTATCTTGAGCAAGAATCAACAGCATAGGATCCAAGGATTAAGGAATCAAGTTACTTCGGTACAAGGTATCAATGTTAAACAAAGTTAAGTAAATCAAATCGGTATGAGAGAGTTGGTGAAGACACCTGAATCAAGGTATGAGTTTAGACTGTATAGAATCAGACAACAACGGAGGCACGACTCATGCTTGACATCCAAACCTTCACAATTGGTCCATGTCAAAGCACACCAAACAATTTTCCTATTTCACAAAAAGGAAGCAAGAGGGATAAAAGGCACTGGGCCAAGAGAGTGGAGTGAAGTTGTTTACATACCATTGATTTACTACAATTGTCGAAGGGGTAGAAAGTGAGTGGAAGACATGAGAGCTGGAAATGAGTGGAAGAAAATTTGTAGTAGACAGATCTAACATCCAGAGTTATTCATCTTTGGTCAGGTAGTAGGAATTTGGTAAGCTACACATTGCTTTGTATCTCAGACGCGGATCTAGTGGTTAAGTTGGTCAAAACTTTCAATCTAGGCTTCTTGGTTTAGATGGATTTTCAGCACACCGAACCATATGATTTTCCCTATAACTCTAGTTCTCTTTTTATTTTGGGGCTGAAACTTTGTGGGTGTTTCCATTATAAATTTCAATTTAACTTTGGTAACCATCTTACATCCTAGAAAGACCATCTTCAGGTGGTAAAAGTTTTGACAAAAATCATGTTGCAGGATATGCACTAGATAATAGAAATCCAATATCTCTGGCTGCAACCTTAAAGCTTCATAACTCCAACTTGAGTAGACCAAAAAAAATTCTCAAATTCCCCAAAGTGTTGACATGTTTGTGTACAAGTTTACTGTTCATCATTTCATCAAATTTGAGGTTAACATGGTGCAAAAATTCAAATTCTTAACGACTGTCCCCAGAATATTTAGTAAGACAGGAGGTCGGTATTTGGTCCATATGTCGAGTTCTACTGGTCCAAAAGTCTTGCCCTTCTTAACTTAAATGCAGCTTACTTAAGTGTTATAAATTACAGATGCCACAGCAGAGCAAGCTACAAGTGAGGCGGCAGCAATATAGACATCAAAACTAAGTGAGAACTGATATATATTTAAAGAAAATAATCAGATTATGGACAGAGTAGGTCTCAAAATCTATAAGCCCAATCATTACCCAACTTGACCAGAATACAGTTTAGATAATTTCCAATAACTTTTTAGTTCAACACAAAAACAGAACAAGTGATCTAGGTGGCGCAACACCCCAATCTTTTAATTAACTCTCTGCTGAAATTCCAGCAGACAGGAAGTTAGTATTGTGAGCATAACTTTTAAATGGGTTGAACCAAATTTGTGGAAATTTTGACAGAATAAACTAGACAAAATTTGTGACAACTTTCATTTTTAAGCCCCTAGCAGAAACTGCTGTTAAGAGGGTGTAAAAATCCATTTTCTAACTTGTTGTTCCCAGAAAATTCCAGCAGACAGGGGGTTACCATTTTAAACATAACTCCAGTTCTACTGAATCAATTTCGATGAAATTTCTACAGCATAAACTTCATAATATTTATGACAACTTTCATGTTGAACACTTTTTCATTTGACAACGTTTTCAGTTTCGAATTAAGGGTGCAAACAGGCTGATTTCGGCAGAGTTTCGACACAATTTCCGGTTGTTATTCAATTTTTGATGACGGTTAGTTCAATGATCGTGCATTATGGTTCAATAACATTTCAGTGAGTTGCAATGCATGAGCGGCCTATTCGTTCTCACCATCACACGTTCCAATAAACTTTTGGCCTACGAAGTTAGTGCCGGTGGCTAGGCAATATCCGTCTCTCCCTATATTAACTAGCCGAACTTCTCTAACCGTTTCAACATACGGATTCGCGGTTAGTGTACCTGCAGAAAATTCCATTCCAGAGCATATATAATCAACCTTTCGTGCCAGCACTCACGAAAGCGTCTCCATACATTACCACCCACTATAGAGGTGGCACCCGAACGTTTAACATTGAACGGGCAATGTGCATATGTCAGCAAGGCAACATATTGACAGTTTCATACGCTCATGAGATAGCGTATTGACTTTGTACCGCCATCATATTTGCATATGATGCCGTGGTACGCTACAGCAATCGCCGTACCTTGCGCCCACCATCCTATTCTATTTTCATACGCCGTGATGGCGTATTGACTATGTGCCGCCACTATATTTTCATATAGTGCCGTGGTACGTTACAGCAATCGCCGTACCTTGCGCCCACCATTGCGTAAAGTAAATGACAGAATGAAATGTGCTGGAAGTCAGTATAATATACTATTTGCCACCTATCATATCGTGATCCCTTAACCCACATAGGCTTCACGCTCTAGGTAACATCCTTAGCGGTCCTAAGATAACCTTCCTTCGCAAAACGCGTCGGAAGCACGAGTTGGCAAGTTTTATTCAAAAATTATTTATTAAAGGTCTGTTGCTTTCTCCGGTGCGCTGTTTCGGCTCTGATGCCAGCTGTGGCGGACCACTCCGAAATTATTCCAAGTTAAGTACCCTGGGACCACTAATCACGTAGCCAGGCACTTAATCCGGAATAAGCTGGAGCGCCGTCGGATTAAACCCGATTAAACCACGTACTTTTCTCGATCGAAACAACAGCACGCCCACACGAAGGTGAGTTCCAGAGATTACAACATTCCACAAATTAACTTACACAAATAGGTATCACAGTTATTACAAACCAAGTTCAAATTAAAATCAGAGTACGAAAGTCTCGCAGCAGAAATTTAAGTTTATAACAGCGGAATTAAAAGGTTCATTGCAGCGGAAGAAAACAATCTAACGACGATACAAATAACTCCGCGCTGAAGCCTGCCACGAAGCTACTCCTCCCGATCCTCGGCAGAGGATGGAACCCATTCGATGTGCCAGCCAGGTGGAACCTGGGTAGGCCAAGACAAAGCATCGACATCCAAAGGCGTACCTGTAAATCATTGCCACAAGCAAGGCTGAGTATACTAATACTCAGCAAGGCTTACCCGTCGGGTGAAATCTATATCACCGACATCTAGACAATGAGAGGCTTTTGGCTGGTGGGTTTGTTTGCCAAAAAGCAACTAAAGGTAGATCCTTGCTTTCAAGTTTTAGCATCATATTCTAGTACATTTAACCATTCTAGATTAGCATCCTCTCTAAGCATACAAGTGGTGCAATACAAATTAATTCATAGAACAAGTTTATCAATCTCAAAGTTTCACTTGTTACTCAATGTAGCAAGGCGGTCAAGCAGTCTCATTAACCGCGAGAAGCGGACAGTTCGAACCGAATTTTGCTACCTGGCCAGGGGAAACCCAACACACACGGATACTCTGCTTGCTATAAAAGGTACAAGCATTTCCCAACCTTTCCCATCGATCCACAATTCGGAACCGGGTCCATTTCCTTAGGATAAAGGTTTACTGCTTCACTCACAGTCTCACGCATATATCCACAAGTGTACGGCAGGGGAAAACAAAGTTTCCAAGGAGAGATGGCTATCGGCCCTAGCTGCTTCAATCTGGTACCGGGCTTACCGGCTCCCATATACCGGCATGCATGTGGTACGTTCAAAAACTTGACACACTCAACCACACATTTCGACCTTAAATCAATTATCATACACGGACGGGAGATCTACATCTATCATCCCGCCCGTCAATCCTTATGATTCCAACATAAGAAAAGACAAGCAACTCCTATGTCTCGCGAGTGACAGGAAATCACTCGACTTGTAACGGACCTAAGCAATGCCCTATCGATCCTTTCATACTAGTGTTGCAATTCATAGGTACTAGGAAATGTGCAGCTACGGTATTCAATCAACTCCTTGAAACGTAAATGCACAAACATAGAGAATTCAAAGTGCATAATTTGGTAAAGTTAGGTTATGCTCCGGGGCTTGCCTTCTTGCTCTAGCTGACTGCTACGCTCCGGGCTGTCTGCGTCGACGCTGGCTCGGCCGCCTTCGAGGTTCTCCTCTCCGTCGACGGGGACGAGGTCGTAGAAGCCGTCAACGAGTGCGCCTTCTACATGAGATGCACAAGTTAAACGTTCTGCCAAAACATGATTCGAGGTTACTGCACTAGGTGATTTTTATCTTAACATTTTAACAAAGTTTCTCTTTTCCCTTCTAAGCTCCTGCTTTCGAGGAAAAGAACTCGGTTGGTCTCGAGGACCGAGTTCTTCTCGACAGAAAGAACTCTGCTGGTTCCCGCGGTCTGGGTTCTTATCGGAAAAAGAACCCTGAAGCTCGAAACTGAGTTCTTATCGAGAAAGAACCCTGTTCGAATAGGAAAAGAACTCTACTGGCTCTCGTTGGCTGGGTTCTCATCGAGAAAGAACCCTGGCTCGAAACTGGGCTCTCAACGAGGAAGAACCCTGCCCGCTACTGGCTATCACTGCGCTGGCGAACGGCGGTGAAAGGAGGTCGGAGAGGTGGGGAAAAGAACCAGTGGCTTACCACGAGTCGAACGATGACGGTTGGGAGGCCGGAAGAGGCTCGTAAATCGCCGGCGACGTGCGGTGGCAGTGCGGTCGCCGCGGGCTCGATACCGGCGAAGTGAGTGGCTCTCACCGGAGTTGGACGGGTCCGTGAGCACCCGTAGGACTCGGGGAAGCTATCGGGATGCTTGGTCAGCTTCGGGGAGGGCTTGAAGTAGGGGCTCGACGTGCGCGTGCTCCGGCGGCCGGAAATGCGGACTTGGGGAAAATCCGATTTCTCGCCGGAGAGTTGGGGATAGCTCGCGAGAAGTGGGGGATTGGAAGCTAGGGAAGGTGGTCTAGCTCTGTGTGCGAGGGATTTGGGAATGGTGGAGGGACGAGGACGAAAGTGGCTTTGAAGCTAGGCTCGGTCCGCGCGGCTGGAGGTTGAAGACGACGGACTAGAGCGCGAGGAGGAGAAATGGCAGTGTTGTGGACTGAGGAAGTGATGAGAGACTCGGTGGAGTGCTTAGGCACGCAAAAGAGCAATGAGTTGCCTCGGGAGCGCGCGTGAGGAGAGAAGGTCGACGTGACGCGCCATTGATGCGCGCCGAGCTCGAACAGAGCGCGCGCGACACGATTGGGCGAGGGAGATTGTGGCGTGATCGCTGGGGATCCTCCACAGTGCTCCTTGGCGCGTAGCGAGCGAGCATCGCGACTACGGGGCGGCGCTGCGCGGCTGCGACCAGTGCCAAGCGAGCTCGTCATGATGGCGCTCCGCGGCGCGAGGCAGCAGTGCGCCGTCGCCCGCGACGTGACGGTACGGAAGGCTTGGACAAACGCGTGAGGACAAAAGCTAGCTGCCGCCACGGCTCGGCCGACCCGACGCGGTCTCCGCCACACGCCGGCCACGTGGCGGCCGGACTCCGGCCAGAGCAGAGCGCGCCAGGGGCAAGCTGGCAGCCCCGTGGAGCTCCTTTGCCCCTGCTGAACTTTCTCCAAAAAATTCGAACTGAACTACGAAACGTGTAAAATTAAAAGTTGGGGTTTAAGGTGTGGGACACAACCTTTGAGCTTGGACCAGGCACTTAGACCAGGCGCTACGGCGCTTCGAGCTTGAGCCGCAAGCTCGAGCTTGCCGAGCCTCGAACGGTCGGAAACGCCGCTCGAGGGTGAGTGCCCCCTCGAGCTTGGCTGCGAAGCCTCGAGCGTGCCGGAACGTCGCTCGAGGGTAAGTGCCCCCTCGAGCTTGGCTGCGGAGCCTCGAGCGTGCTAACGTGCGGCCTCGAATCGTGACGGACTGCGGGGCCTCGAGGGTCCTATCGTGCGGCCTCGAATCGTGACTGAAACTACTAGCTAGGCTCGATCGTCACGGACAATACTGGCTAGGCTCGATCGTCACGGACAATACTGGCTAGGCTCGATCGTCACGGACATACTTGCTAGGCTCGATCGTGACGGACATACTGGTTCGAGGGTCATCAAGCGGAACGAACGCCGTGGCGAGATTTGTTATGAAGGGCTGTATCTGTGATGACAACAACTCTTATTGTCGGAGATTTTTAAGTTCAGTACCAAAATCTTGAGATTTCTGTTGGGTGTCACCAGACCTTGTTTTTGAATTTCAGTCTGAATTTTTGGTCAATTTCTGAATTCTAAACCCCATTGTTTTGCCTTATCTTCCTTTTTATTAATTATTTTATTTAACCTCTCCCTCCTTTCTTAGACCCCTCAATAGTGTCACTAAACATCAGAGGTGCGCTGCTCAAAGAGAGTTTTCAATTTAAAGTCCTTCCTCCTTTTATTTTGAGAGTAAAAATCTTATTTTAACTTAAAGTTAAAACATGGACACATACATGGAGGTTAAAAGCTTATTTATTTTATATGCTCAACTTTTAATTATGTCGTTAACAACTTGACATATATTAAATATTAATTGATTTACATCCTTTGTATTTTATGAAAGCTCATATTGTGAACAAAATCTCATTTTATTATTAAAACCTCAAGATTGCCACATGTAGGCCATGATTAGATCTACAAGCTTTATTAGTCCAAGTGTTTAACCCTAACATTAAATCATTAACAATTATTTTACTAAAGAACATCAGGAGCACTCTAAATATTATTCTATTTATAGCCCAAGGTGAGCTCCTTTAAAAAGGGTGTGTGACCGTGTGTTTTTCATCCCATGTTTAAGTTGGTCTTTCAAACTTGATTTCCTATGTTTGGTAGATTAAGCATCTGAGTTATACATAACTCACCAAGGTTGCAAATGACATTTTTAGATACACAACTTTCATTTGAGAAAGTGGTTTGGTTTTATAATTAGAACATACTTTCCCAACCCTTTCATATTGATCAGACGTTTGTGATGTGCACAACTCTTATTTAAAATTTTTAAATTAGAACCTTGCCTTCTGAAGGTCATTAATATCGTTAGTTGGAATTATTTCATGTGTTGACTTCACATGAGCCATTAGTCCTTTAAGACCTTTAGGGGCATAGAAACATTACTTAATTTGCCGTTCAATCCTGATTTCTTTTTAGGAAATTTTTATGCGTCGTCTCGAGAGTATGTATTTAGAGTTTTGTCGTGCAACTTGTAAGAGAAGATGTTTAGATTTGTACTAGAAAAGTTTTTGTTGGGTTCAATTTCAAGAACCAAAGCACGAGTACAAACTTAACAATCCTCATGTATAATTCCCATTCCTACTAGTGATTTAGTTTCAGGGTTTATAGTTCCTTAGTTTGTTTAATCACTCTTACTTATACGCTTTAAACACCAGGGGTGTTACAGCCTACCCTCCTTAAAAAGAATCTCGTCCCGAGATTCGCATAGGGAGGAAAGGTGGACATTTTATTAGAAGAAAGAGGTGTTGGTTAAAGAAACGCAGATACTACGCACCCAAGTTCTTACAGGTTCACAGCTTGGAGATGATAATTGATACCGGATCTCCGATACAACATCAACGTTGTTCATGTGGGAGCGGTGATGAATGTAGACATGGAAATCTAAGAGCATCAAGATTTGGCACACAAGGCAAAAGTAATACACCACTATTGTCCAGTGAACTTCAGGGCCAATCGGGGAAAAGAATGGGCAAGCCATGGATGGTGTCAAAAAGTCGAAATCTTCCTTGCTCGTCGACTTAATTCTTGTGGAATCCTCAGGTGACTTCTGCTCGAACTCCTTCTTCGGTGAGGTTGGTGCCGTAGACCTTGGTTAAACGACAAGGTGGTTGCCGGGAGGGGCACTTCCTCGTGGCTTTACAAAAAGGTGGAGGCAGAGCTTGCTTGTCAAAGAATGGAGGACACGGTGGGGAATGGGCAGCTTGGGTACCGTGGAGGTCGCCGAAGAGAGGCGAGAGCGGTGGAGTGGTGTGACTCAAGTGGAGTACCTTGGAGTGATGGCAGCCATTGGAGAGGCTGCATTTATCGACGGCCAGAGCGGAGCATTGATAGTGGTGTGTCGACAGCAGGAGGTAGGGGCCAGCAATGAGATTCCCTGGGTGACGGGACGGTGGTACGATGGCGACTGGGGGAGTGTTGGCCAGCAGCGGTAGGGAAACGACGAAGGTGATAGTGGACTGGTGAACAGGGCAGAGTACACGGCGCACGGGCACAGAGGGGGGGGGTCAAACTGGCCCTTGAGACTCTGCGGTGATGGGGGGGAGAAACAGTAGGCAAAGGTGGTCTTTGAGACTATAGATAGTCACGGGCAATACGCTTAGCCAATTGTAGGTCTTAATTAAACAATGATTTACCCACTTTTATATCAACAGGAACAAGGAATAAACTCTGGGGAGGGTTAATGAACAACGAGGTTATGAGATGACAAGAGTGCCCAAAAGATTCTTAAAACTAGCCCACATTATACTACGATCATGACATGACGTTACATGGGGTTGCCGCCCAAATTCTAAGATGAGCCTAAAGGAAGAGTGGGGCAATAAAAGATTTGCTTATGGCAAGGAGGGAATACACCTAGAAAAGGTGGTGTGGTATGGAAATTTTGGGAAATTCTTGCTCAAATTTTTATCTTAATTGTCAAATTGCCAAACTTAAGCACTTTACCATGGTATACATGGCATGTTCATGATGAGGTGCACATGATATAATACACATGCACATGAGCGTATGGTGCATATGCTTATGAGAGTATGATGTACACGCCGTGATGCAAGTTAGTAGACCTTACATCACATAATTAAAATTCATCATTGCGGAACAATTAGTGAGAGTAAGGAAGTATCTATTTGGGTTGTCAATAAAGGTCTTTGTGGGTCATATTCCCACATACCGAGATACCAATGTGCTCCAAGTGACTCAAGCGTGTGGCTGCAGCACACACACGAGATCCTAGGTTCCATCACGGCACCATAGGTTAGGGAATACAATACCACAATAAATTCAGAGGGAACAACCCAATTGACACCAGGAGGGAGAAGCATTCATGAGTTAGATGCACATGTGGTTAGGTACCAAAAGATTATCATGATGCAAATGACATGTTAATGGATATGTAATGCCCATGCACATGAATTGCTTATAAAGGAATAAAATGCATATTGTATCTATAACTGATTATGCATAGAAAAGTGACATTGACCCAATTTTGCATATTCGTTTCAATTATTTATATTATCTTGAGCAAGAATCAACAGCATAGGATCCAAGGATTAAGGAATCAAGTTACTTCGGTACAAGGTATCAATGTTAAACAAAGTTAAGTAAATCAAATCGGTATGAGAGAGTTGGTGAAGACACCTGAATCAAGGTATGAGTTTAGACTGTATAGAATCAGACAACAACGGAGGCACGACTCATGCTTGACATCCAAACCTTCACAATTGGTCCATGTCAAAGCACACCAAACAATTTTCCTATTTCACAAAAAGGAAGCAAGAGGGATAAAAGGCACTGGGCCAAGAGAGTGGAGTGAAGTTGTTTACATACCATTGATTTACTACAATTGTCGAAGGGGTAGAAAGTGAGTGGAAGACATGAGAGCTGGAAATGAGTGGAAGAAAATTTGTAGTAGACAGATCTAACATCCAGAGTTATTCATCTTTGGTCAGGTAGTAGGAATTTGGTAAGCTACACATTGCTTTGTATCTCAGACGCGGATCTAGTGGTTAAGTTGGTCAAAACTTTCAATCTAGGCTTCTCGGTTTAGATGGATTTTCAGCACACCGAACCATATGATTTTCCCTATAACTCTAGTTCCCTTTTTATTTTGGGGCTGAAACTTTGTGGGTGTTTCCATTATAAATTTCAATTTAACTTTGGTAACCATCTTACATCCTAGAAAGACCATCTTCAGGTGGTAAAAGTTTTGACAAAAATCATGTTGCAGGATATGCACTAGATAATAGAAATCCAATATCTCTGGCTGCAACCTTAAAGCTTCATAACTCCAACTTGAGTAGACCAAAAAAATTCTCAAAATTCCCCAAAGTGTTGACATGTTTGTGTACAAGTTTACTGTTCATCATTTCATCAAATTTGAGGTTAACATGGTGCAAAAATTCAAATTCTTAACGACTGTCCCCAGAATATTTAGTAAGACAGGAGGTCGGTATTTGGTCCATATGTCGAGTTCTACTGGTCCAAAAGTCTTGCCCTTCTTAACTTAAATGCAGCTTACTTAAGTGTTATAAATTACAGATGCCACAGCAGAGCAAGCTACAAGTGAGGCGGCAGCAATATAGACATCAAAACTAAGTGAGAACTGATATATATTTAAAGAAAATAATCAGATTATGGACAGAGTAGGTCTCAAAATCTATAAGCCAATCATTACCCAACTTGACCAGAATACAGTTTGGATAATTTCCAATAACTTTTTAGTTCAACACAAAAACAGAACAAGTGATCTAGGTGGCGCAACACCCCAATCTTTTAATTAACTCTCTGCTGAAATTCCAGCAGACAGGAAGTTAGTATTGTGAGCATAACTTTTAAATGGGTTGAACCAAATTTGTGGAAATTTTGACAGAATAAACTAGACAAAATTTGTGACAACTTTCATTTTTAAGCCTCTAGCAGAAACTGCTGTTAAGAGGGTGTAAAAATCCATTTTCTAACTTGTTGTTCCCAGAAAATTCCAGCAGACAGGGGGTTACCATTTTAAACATAACTCTAGTTCTACTGAACCATTTTCGTTGAAATTTCTTCAGCATAAACTTCATAACTTTTACGACAACTTTCATGTTGAACACTTTTTCGTTTGGCAACGTTTTCAGTTTCGAATTAAAGGTGCAAACAGATTGATTTCGGCAGCGTTTTGGTTGTGATTCTATTTTGACGGCGGTTCGCTAGGTCACGTATTAAGGTTCAATATATTTTCTGCGAGATGCAAAGCATGAGCGACCTATTCGTTCTCACAACCACACATGCCAATAAACTTTTGGCTTACGAAGTTAGTGCCGGTGGCTAGGCAATATCCGTCTCTCCCTATATTAACTAGCCGAACTTTTCTCTAACCGTTTCGACATACGGATTCGCGGTTAGTGTACCTGCAGAAAATTCATTCCAGAGCATGTATAATCAACCTTTCGTGCCAGCACTCACGAAAGCGTCTCCATTCATTACCACCCACTATAGAGGTGGCACCCGAACGTTTAACATTGAACGGGCAATGTTCATATGTCACCAGAGCAACATATTGACAGTTTCATACGCTACTTGAAATAGCGTATTGACTTTGTGCCGCCATCATATTTGCATATGATGCCGTGGTACGCTACAACAATCGCCGTACCTTGCGCCCACCATCCTATTCTATTTTCATACGCCATCACAGCGTATTGACTATGTGCCGCCACTATATCTTCATATAGTGCCGTGGTACGTTACAGCAATCGCCGTACCTTGCGCCCACCATTGCGTAAAGTAAATGACAGAATGAAATGTGCTGGAAGTCAGTATAATATACTATTTGCCACCTATCATATCGTGATCCCTTAACCCACATAGGCTTCACGCTCTAGGTAACATCCTTAGCGGTCTTAACAACAACCTTCCACCGAAAAGCACGGCGGAAGTACGAGTTGGCAAATTTTATTCCAAAAATATTTATTTAAGGTTTGTTGGTCTCTCCGGTGCGCTGTTTCGGCTCTGATACCAGCTGTGGCGGACCACTCCGAAATTATTCCAAGTTAAGTACCCCGGGACCACTAACCGAGTAGTCAGGCACTTAATCCGGAATAAGCTGGAGCGCCGTCGGATTAAACCCGATTAACCACGTTCTTTTCTCGATCGAAACAACAGCACGCCCACACGAAGGTGAGTTCCAGAGATTACAACATTCCACAAATTAACTTACACAAATAGGTATCACAAGTTATTACAAACCAAGTTCAAATTTAAATCAGAGTACAAAGTCTTGCAGCGGAAATAAAAGTTTCATTGCAGCGGAAGATAATCTAACGACGATACAATAGCACCGTGCTGAAGCCTGCCACGATGCTACTCCTCCCGATCCTCGGCAGAGGACGGAACCCATTTGATGTGCCATCCAGGGGAACCTGGGTAGGCCAAGTAAGGGCATCGACTGCCACATCCAACATTGCACCTGTAAATAAATGCCACAAGCAAGGCTGAGTATACTAATACTCAGCAAGGCTTACCCGTCGGGTGAAAACTACATCACCGACATCTAGACATGAGAGGCTTTTGGCTGGTGGGTTTGTTTGCCAAAAAGCAACTAAAATAGGTCCTTGCTTTCAAGTTTTAGCATCATATTCTAGTAAATTTAACCATTCTAGATTAGCATCCTTCCTAAGCATACAAGTGGTGCAATACAATTTAATTCATACAACAAGCTTATCAATCTCAAAGTTCCACTTGTTACTCAATGTAGCAAGGCGGTCAAGCAGTCTCATTAACCGCGAGAAGCGGACAGTTCGAACCGAATTTCTGCTACCTGGCCAGGGGAAACCCAACACACACGGATACTCTGCTTGCTATAAAAGGTACAAGCATTTCCCAACCTTTCCCATCGATCCACAATTCGGAACCGGGTCCATTTCCTTAGGATAAAGGTTTACTGCTTCACTCACAGTCTCACGCATATATCCACAAGTGTACGGCAGGGGAAAACAAAGTTTCCAAGGAGAGATGGCTATCGGCCCTAGCTGCTTCAATCTGGTACCGGGCTTACCGATCCCCATACATCGGCATGCATGTGGTACGTTCAAAAACTTGACAGCTCTTTCTACACATTTCGACCTTAAATCAATTATCATACACGGACGGGAGATCTACATCTATCATCCCGCCCGTCAATCCTTATGATTCCAACATAAGTAAAGACAAGCAATTCCTATGTCTCGCGAGTGACAGGAAATCACTCGACTTGTAACGGACCTAAAGCAATGCCCTATCGATCCTTTCATACTAGTATTGCAAGTCATAGGTACTAGGAAATGTGTAGCTAAGGTATTCAATCAACTCCTTGAACGTAAATGCACAAGCATAGGGAAATTCATAGATGCATAATTTTAAAAGTCAGGTCATGCTCCGGGGCTTGCCTTCTTGCTCGGACTGGGGGTTAGCCTCCGGGTTGGTCAATCCTGCACCGGCACCTTCCTCCGGGACTTCTTCCTCGTCTGCGGGGATGAGGTGGTAGTTGCCGTCCGGGATGGCGCCTTCTACATGAGATGCATAGTTTAAGGCGGCTGCCTACAGATTCTAAGATTAAGGCCTTGAAGGCCATATTCACCTAGACATACTTAAGCATTACTATTTTCTTCACAAAAACAGGGTGTAGGGGTGTGGGAAAAGTTTTATTTGATTTCGATGGTGATTGTGTTCAGATATAAAAGAATTCTATTGATTACTTCACAAATTAGAGTGCTGTTCTGAATTTTGAGAATTTCTTATTTTACTCTAACTAGTTAACCAAAAAGGTTATTCTTTTATATAATTCAATTTCCACCTAGATTCCTTCTCATTTTTGTTTCTCCATTTCTGTTCATCATTTTTAGCTATAAACATTATGGCAGCTACTGGAGTATAAGAGCTAAGCTCACTCCAAAATTTAGCTAATTTTGAGCTACACACAATTTATTAAAAATATAACAAACAGCTAACTGCAGAAGTGAAATAAATTCATATAAAATTAAAAATTCATCCATTTTAGGAGATTTTCCTACCAAGGCTAGTCATAAGCATGAGGAGGGTTCTGGCCAAGTGGTGGCTCAAAATAACCCTTGGGTAATCCTCAACAAATTTCTAACCAAAAACACATATTTATTTATTTGCTATCCTAAACAGAGCAAAAATTAAGTTTTTCATTTTTATCATGTGTGGTAACAAGTTTTTAGTCCTCTGGAGCAAAATGGTGATTTTTCACTGCACAGATTATTTTTAATGATTTCTGCACTGCAAAAAGACAGGAAATACATTTTAATTCATAACTGGAGCTACACTGCATATTTTTAGGTCCCCTTTGGACACAAGCTGTCCAAAGTCACTACAGGCAACATATCCAAAGCTCAACCCTGGCGGAGCTCTGGATTTGAAATGGTGCACAACTTTCAATTTTCATAGTTTGAATTTTAATTCAAAAACAGTTCATCAAAAGTATAAACATGTCTAATAGAGATTGTAGTTTAGACTCTCACGAATCCAGGGAGTATTTTTGTGAATTTTTCTGATTTTTGTACGATTTTTAATGGATTTTACAAGATTCGGGAAAATCAAATCTAGATTTAAGAATCTTTTTACGCAGAGAACCCTAGAACTTTCAAAACTTCGCGAACGAGTCCCTGGACTTTTGCACAGAGACCCCTAGACAAACGAAGACGATGAAGAAAGGCCCTCGGCTCTCGCCGGAGTTGCGCCGGCCAAACGACGGCGAACTAGGCACGGGGAAGTGGGGGAAAAGGATCCTGGGCTCACCACGAGTCGTTTGGGGACGGTTTGGAGGCCGGGGGTGGTCGGAGTTGCGCCGGCGACGAGGTGGTGGCGGCGCGGCCGCCGCGGCTTCTACGCCGGTGAGCTCGGGGTCGTTCGCCGAGGTTCGAGGGGTCCTAGAGCACCAGTGGAGCTCGAGGAAGCCAATGGCGTGCTCGGATAACCTCGGGGACGGCTCGGAGTAGGGGCTCGACGTGCGGGTGCTCCGGTGGCCGGAATTCGCGATTTGGGGGAAATCTCAAATTCTCGCCGGAGAAAGGACAATAGCTAGGGGAAAGTGGGGGGATTTGGAGCTGGAGTAGAGGGCTAGCTTCGTGCGGGACGAACTTGGGAATGGTGGAGTGTGGAGGGTGAATTTCTCGGTTCGCGCGGCGCGAGGAAGAAGAAGACCGAGCGAGCGCGGGGAAATGGAAATGGCCAAGTGAGCGAGTGAGAGGAGGGGTGGGAGTGCGCGGTGGAGTGCTTGGGCACGCGAGAGTGGCACAGTGCGGCCTCGGGAGCGTGCGAGCGCGTGGGTGGCTGTCGCGGTCGCCATTGATGGCGCGGCGAGCTCGAACAGAGCGCTCACGCGCGGTTGGGCGTCAAAGATCATCGCGTGATGAAGTGGAGATCCTCAGCAGAGGCTTTGGCGCGACGCGAACGGACTCTACCGCCTGCAGTGCGCTCGGCGCGGCGCGAGCGCGCGTGCGGCCACGGCGGCGCGCGACCGTATGATGGCGCTCCACGGCGCGAGGCAGCAGTGCGCCGTCGCCCGCGACGTGACGGTACGGAAGGCTTGGACAAACGCGTGAGGACAAGAGCTAGCTGCCGCCACGGCTCGGCCGACCCGACGCGGTCTCCGCCACACGCCGGCCACGTGGCGGCCGGACTCCGGCCGGAGCAGAGCGCGCCAGGGGCGAGCTGGCAGCCCCGTGGAGCTCCTTTGCCCCTGTTGAACTTTCTCCAAAAATTTGAGCTGAGCTTCGAAATGTGTAAAATTAAAAGTTGGGGTCTGAGGTGTGGGACACAACTTTCGAGCTTGGACCAGGCACTTCGACCAGGCGCTACGGCGCTTCGAGCTTGAACCGCAAGCTCGAGCTTGCCGAGCCTCGAACGGTCGTAAACGCCACTCGAGGGTGAGTGCCCCCTCAAGCTTGGCTGCGAAGCCTCGAGCGTGACGGAACGTCGCTCGTGGGTAAGTGCCCCCTCGAGCTTGGCTGCGGAGCCTCGAGCGTGCTAACGTGCGGCCTCGAATCATGACGGACTGCGGGGCCTCGAGGGTCCTATCGTGCGGCCTCGAATCGTGACGGACTGCGGGGCCTCGAGGGTCCTATCGCGCGGCCTCGAATCGTGACTGAAACTACTAGCTAGGCTCGATCGTCACGGACAATGCTGGATAGGCTCGATCGTCACGGACAATACTGGCTAGGCTCGATCGTCACGGACATACTTGCTAGGCTCGATCGTCACGGACATACTGGTTCGAGGGTCATCAAGCGGAACGAACGCCGTGGCGAGATTTGTTATGAAGGGCTGTATCTGTGATGACAGCAACTCTTATTGTCGGAGATTTTTAAGTTCAGTACCAAAATCTTGAGATTTCTGTTGGGTGTCACCAGACCTTTGTTTTTGAATTTCAGTCTGAATTTTTGGTCAATTTCTGAATTCTAACCCCATTGTTTTGCCTTATCTTCCTTTTTATTAATTATTTTATTTAACCTCTCCCCCTTTCTTAGACCCTTCAATAGTGTCACTAAACATCAGAGGTATGCTGCTCAAAGAGAGTTTTCAATTTAAAGTCCTACCTCCTTTTATTTTGAGAGTAAAAATCTTATTTTAACTTAAAGTTAAAACATGGACACATACATGGAGGTTAAAAGCTTATTTATTTTATATGCTCAACTTTTAATTATGTCGTTAACAACTTGACATATATTAAATATTAATTAATTTACATCCTTTGTATTTTATGAAAGCTCATATTGTGAACAAAATCTCATTTTATTATTAAAACCTCAAGATTGCCACATGTAGGCCATGATTAGATCTACAAGCTTTATTAGTCCAAGTGTTTAACCCTAACATTAAATCATTAACAATTATTTTACTAAAGAACATCAGGAGCACTCTAAATATTATTCTATTTATAGCCCAAGGTGAGCTCCTTTAAAAAGGGTGTGTGACCGTGTGTTTTTCATCCCATGTTTAAGTTGGTCTTTCAAACTTGATTTCCTATGTTTGGTAGATTAAGCATCTGAGTTATACATAACTCACCAAGGTTGCAAATGACATTTTTAGATACACAACTTTCATTTGAGAAAGTGGTTTGGTTTTATAATTAGAAAATACTTTCCCAAACCTTTCATATTGATCAGACGTTTGTGATGTGCACAACTCTTATTTAAAATTTTAAATTAGAACCTTGCCTTCTGAAGGTCATTAATATCGTTAGTTGGAATTATTTCATGTGTTGACTTCACATGAGCCATTAGTCCTTTAAGACCTTTAGGGGCATAGAAGCATTACTTAATTTGCCGTTCAATCCTGATTTCTTCTTAGGAAATTTTTATGCGTCGTCTCGAGAGTATGTATTTAGAGTTTTGTCGTGCAACTTGTAAGAGAAGATGTTTAGATTTGTACTAGAAAAGTTTTTGTTGGGTTCAATTTCAAGAACCAAAGCACGAGTACAAACTTAACAATCCTCATGTATAATTCTCATTCCTACTAGTGATTTAGTTTCAGGGTTTATAGTTCCTTAGTTTGTTTAATCACTCTTACTTATACGCTTTAAACACCAGGGGTGTTACAGCCTACCCTCCTTAAAAAGAATCTCGCCCCGAGATTCGCATAGGGAGGAAAGGTGGACATTTTATTAGAAGAAAGAGGTGTTGGTTAAAGAAACGCAGATACTACGCACCCAAGTTCTTACAGGTTCACAGCTTGGAGATGATAATTGATACCGGATCTCCGATACAACATCAACGTTGTTCATGTGGGAGCGGTGATGAATGTAGACATGGAAAGCTAAGAGCATCAAGATTTGGCACACAAGGCAAAAGTAATACATCACTATTGTCCAGTGAACTTCAGGGCCAATCGGGGAAAAGAATGGGCAAGCCATGGATGGTGTCAAAAAGTCGAAATCTTCCTTGCTCGTCGACTTAATTCTTGTGGAATCCTCAGGTGACTTCTGCTCGAACTCCTTCTTCGGTGAGGTTGGTGCCGTAGACCTTGGTTAAACGACAAGGTGGTTGCCGGGAGGGGCACTTCCTCGTGGCTTTACAAAAAGGTGGAGGCAGAGCTTGCTTGTCAAAGAATGGAGGACACGGTGGGGAATGGGCAGCTTGGGTACCGTGGAGGTCGCCGAAGAGAGGCGAGAGCGGTGGAGTGGTGTGACTCAAGTGGAGTACCTTGGAGTGATGGCAGCCATTGGAGAGGCTGCATTTATCGACGGCCGGAGCGGAGCAGCGATAGTGGTGTGTCGACAGCAGGAGGTAGGGGCCGGCAATGAGATTCCCTGGGTGACGGGACGGTGGTACGACGGCGACTGGGGGAGTGTTGGCCAGCAGCGGTAGGGAAACGACGAAGGTGATAGTGGACTGGTGAACGGGGCAGAGTACACGGCGCACGGACACAGAGGGGGGGGGGTCAAACTGGCCCTTGAGACTCTGCGGTGATGGGGGGAGAAACAGTAGGCAAAGGTGATCTTTGAGACTGTAGATAGTCACGGGCAAGATGCTTAACCAATCGTAGGTCTTAATAACAACGATTTACCTACTTTTATATCAACAGGAACAAGGAATGAACTCTTTAGCATTCTCCTAAGAGAAAAGGGATGGTTAATGATCAACGAGGTTATGAGATGACAAGAGTGCCCAAAAGATTTTTAAAACTAGCCCACATCATACCATGATCATGACATGACGTTACACGGGGTTGCTGCCCAAATTCTAAGACGAGCTAAAAGGAACAACACGGATGGGGCAATAAAAGATCTACTTATGGCAATGAGGGAATACACCTAGAAAAGGTGGCGTGACATGGAAATTTTTGGGAAATTCGTGCTCAAATTTTATCTTAATTGCCAAATTGCCAAACTTATGCGCTTTACCATGGTATACATGGCATGTTCATGATGAGGTGCACATGATATAATACACATGCACATGAGCGTATGGTGCATATGCTTATGAGAGTATGATGTACACGCCGTGATGCAAGTTAGTAGACCTCACACCACATAATTAAAAGTCATTATTGCGGATCAATTAGGGAGAGTAAGGAAGTATCGATTTGGGTTGTCAATAAATGTCTTTGTGGGTCATATTCCCACATACCAAGATACCAGCATGCTCCAAGTGACTCAAGCGTGTGGCTGCAGCGCACACACGAGGTCCTAGGTTCCATCACGGCACCATAGGTTAGGGAATACAATACCACAGTAAATTCAGAGGGGACAACCCAATTGACACCAGGAGGGAGAAGCATTCATGAGTTAGATGCACATGTGGTTAGGTACCAAAAGATTATCATGATGCAAATGACATGTTAATGGATATGTAATGCCCATGCACATGAATTGCTTATAAGGGAATAAAATGCATATTGTATCTATAACTGATTATGCATAGGAAAAGTGACATTGACCCAATTTTGCATATTCATTTCAATTATTTATATTATCTTGAGCAAGAATCAACAGCATAGGATCCAAGGATTAAGGAATCAAGTTACTTCGGTACAAGGTATCAATGTTAAACAAAGTTAAGTAAATCAAATCGGTATGAGAGAGTTGGTGAAGACACCTGAATCAAGGTATGAGTTTAGACTGTATAGAATCAGACAACAACGGAGGCACGACTCATGCTTGACATCCAAACCTTCACAATTGGTCCATGTCAAAGCACACCAAACAATTTTCCTATTTCACAAAAAGGAAACAAGAGGGATAAAGTTATATGATTTTCCCTATAACTCTAGTTCCCTTTTTATTTCGGGGCTGAAACTTTGTGGGTGTTTCCATTATAAATTTCAATTTAACTTTGGTAACCATCTTACATCCTAGAAAGACCATCTTCAGGTGGTAAAAGTTTTGACAAAAATCATGTTGCAGGATATGCACTAGATAATAGAAATCCAATATCTCTGGCTGCAACCTTAAAGCTTCATAACTCCAACTTGAGTAGACCAAAAAAATTCTCAAAATTCCCCAAAGTGTTGACATGTTTGTGTACAAGTTTACTGTTCATCATTTCATCAAATTTGAGGTTAACATGGTGCAAAAATTCAAATTCTTAACGACTGTCCCCAGAATATTTAGTAAGACAGGAGGTCGGTATTTGGTCCATATGTCGACTTCTACTGGTCCAAAAGTCTTGCCCTAACATTAAATCATTAACAATTATTTTACTAAAGAACATCAGGAGCACTCTAAATATTATTCTATTTATAGCCCAAGGTGAGCTCCTTTAAAAAGGGTGTGTGACCGTGTGTTTTTCATCCCATGTTTAAGTTGGTCTTTCAAACTTGATTTCCTATGTTTGGTAGATTAAGCATCTGAGTTATACATAACTCACCAAGGTTGCAAATGACATTTTTAGATACACAACTTTCATTTGAGAAAGTGGTTTGGTTTTATAATTAGAAAATACTTTCCCAAACCTTTCATATTGATCAGACGTTTGTGATGTGCACAACTCTTATTTAAAATTTTAAATTAGAACCTTGCCTTCTGAAGGTCATTAATATCGTTAGTTGGAATTATTTCATGTGTTGACTTCACATGAGCCATTAGTCCTTTAAGACCTTTAGGGGCATAGAAGCATTACTTAATTTGCCGTTCAATCCTGATTTCTTTTTAGGAAATTTTTATGCGTCGTCTCGAGAGTATGTATTTAGAGTTTTGTCGTGCAACTTGTAAGAGAAGATGTTTAGATTTGTACTAGAAAAGTTTTGTTGGGTTCAATTTCAAGAACCAAAGCACGAGTACAAACTTAACAATCCTCATGTATAATTCTCATTCCTACTAGTGATTTAGTTTCAGGGTTTATAGTTCCTTAGTTTGTTTAATCACTCTTACTTATACGCTTTAAACACCAGGGGTGTTACAGGTACCAGATTGAAGCAGCTAGGGCCGATAGCCATCTCTCCTTGGAAACTTTGTTTTCCCCTGCCGTACACTTGTGGATATATGCGTGAGACTGTGAGTGAAGCAGTAAACCTTTATCCTAAGGAAATGGACCCGGTTCCGAATTGTGGATCGATGGGAAAGGTTGGGAAACGCTTGTACCTTTTATAGCAAGCATAGTATCCGTGTATGTTGGGTTTCCCCTGGCCAGGTAGCAGAAATTCGGTTCGAACTGTCCGCTTCTCGTGGTTAATGAGACTGCTTGACCGCCTTGCTACATTGAGTAACAAGTGGAATTATGAGATTTATAAACTTGTTCTATGAATTAAATTGTATTGCACCACTTGTATGCTTAGAGAGGATGCAAATCTAGAATGGTTAAATTACTAGAACATGATGCTAAAATTTGAAAGCAAGGACCTACTTTTAGTCGTTTTTTTTGGCAAACAAACCCACCAGCCAAAAGCCTCTTATTGTCTAGATGTCGGTGATGTAAATTTCACCCGACGGGTAAGCCTTGCTGAGTATTAGAATACTCAGCCTTGCTTGTGGCATTGATTTACAGGTACATCGAATGGGTCCCGTCCTCTGCCGAGGATGCTTTGACTTGGCCTACCCAGGTTCCCCTGGCTGGCACATCGAATGGGTCCCGTCCTCTGCCGAGGATCGGGAGGAGTAGCACCGTGGCAGGCTTCATCATGGTGTTATTTGTATCGTTGTTAGATTCTCCGCTGCAATGAACTTTATTTCCGCTGCAAGACTTTTTACTCTGATTTAAATTTGAACTCGGCTTGTAATAACTTTGAGATTCTATTTGTGTATGTTAAATCTGTGGAATGTTATAATCTCTGGAACTCACCTTCGTGGTGGGCGTGCTGTTGTTTCGATCGAGAAAAGAACGTGGTTAATCGGGTTTAATCCGACGGCGCTCCAGCTTATTCCGGATTAAGTGCCTGACTACTTGATTAGTGGTCCCGTGGTACTTTAACTTGGAATAATTTCGGAGTGGTCCGCCACAGCTGGCATCAGAGCCGAAAGCAGCGCACCGGAGAGAGCAACAAACCTTTAATAAAAAATTTTTGAATAAAACTTGCCAACTCGTGCTTCCGACGCGCTTTGCGAAGGAAGGTTATTATTAGGACCGCTAAGGATGTTACCTAGAGCGTGAAGCCTATGTGGGTTAAGGGATCACGATATGATAGGTGGAAAATAGTATATTATACTGACTTCCAGCACATTTCATTCTGTCATTTACTTTACGCAATGGTGGGCGCAAGGTACGGCGATTGCTGTAACGTACCACGGCACTATATGAAAATATAGTGCGGCACATAGTCAATACGTCATCACGGCGTATGAAATTAGAATAGCAATGGTGGGCGCAAGGTACGGCGATTGCTGTAGCGTACCACGGCATAATATGCAAATATGATGGCAGCACAAAGTCAATACGCTCATGAAATAGCGTATGAAACTGTCAATATGTTGCTTTGGTGACATATGAACATTGCCCGTTCAATGTTAAACGTTCGGGTGCCACCTCTATAGCGGGTGGTAATGAATGGAGACGCTTTCGTGAGTGCTGGCACGAAAGGTTGATTATACATACTCTGGAATGGAATTTCTGCAGGTATACTAACCGCGAATCCGTATGTTGAAACGGTTAGAAAAGTCGGCTAGATAATATAGGGAGAGACGAATATTGCCTAGCCACCGGCACTAACTTCGTAAGCCAAAAGTTATTGGCATGTGTGTTGGTGAGAACGAATAGGCCGCTCATGCATTGCATCTCGCTGAATTAATATCAATTTTGACACATGGCCAAATCAAAACCGCCGTCAAAGAAATTCAAATCACAACCCCAAAAATCCTACTGAGATCAGTCTATTTGCACCCTTAATTCGAAACTGAAAACGTTGTCAAATGAAAAAGTGTTCAACATGAAAGTTGTCATAATTATTATGAAGTATATGCTGTAGAAATTGCAACAAAATGGTTCAGTAGAACTGGAGTTATGCTAAAAATGGTAACCCCCTGTCTGCTGGAAATTTCTGGGGACAGTGAGATCAAAATTGAATTTTTACACCATCTTAACGGCAGTTTCTGCTCAAACCTCCAACATGAAACTTGTTAGGAATTACTTAAACAATGTCCTGGCCAAATTTGGGAATTTTTGAGATTGTATATTTCGAGTTTTGTAATTTTTACTACCCTGTCCAGAATCTGTTTTGTTTTCTTGGCGCTAACCGGTTCTCACCTTGCCCTTTTTCTTTTGGTTCAGAATGACGCCCTCGCTGACCTGGCTAGCTACCCAACGACGTGTCCTTCTCTGATTGCTTGGGATGGGAAGGCTTCCCTAGCATCTTGTGGTCGGTTTTACAGGCGCTTGACTACCCTACACCGCCACAGTACGAGAGGACTATTATTCGAGACCGTGGTGTGGTTCGTTCCCGTGTGCGTTTGGTGGTATATCGCCACCCGCCGTGTCCTAGCTCCCCCACTTGGGACGGTGGAAGTGCATGGACACCACATGGAGACGACGTGCGAGCTAGCTGCTTTGAATGGCATTAGCTCTTTTGTGGCTCAGAACCAGGAGTTGGTTGAGCATCAGTTACTTGGATTATTCCCACCGACTCAGCCGGACGATCCCCATTGGATGAGACGCTACCTTAGCTCCCCTTTGAGGATGGCGGAGAACCCCGTCGCTGCAGCCGCGTTGATGATGAGGTGGATACGAGCCTACCACCGTTTGCAGGCACTTCTTGGACGGTCGCAGAGCGAGATGCTCAATCTTGCCATGGACATGTCCGCTCGTGCCCGTGACATAGGGGTTGAGAGGACCTCCTTGTCCATTGAGGTGACCACTAGAGATGCCATGATTGCTGACTTAGAGAGGCAATTGAATGACCTCCATATTGCGCACAACAACACCCAAAATGAGTTAGCACAAACTAGAGATGAGCTTGAGGAGGTACACGGTACCTTGGAGCATGCCAATGCTATGCTTGCCGCCCATGACGCTCAGCACCTTCTTGAGCAAGAAGGAGGGGATGGTGAAGGAGAGGCCCCCGATTCCGACATGGACACCCGAGGACGACATGCCGCCCCTTCCAGCTCCACCTTCACCTATGGGCAGCGAGGCTACCGCTAACAACCTAGATGATTTTTAGAGTGGTAGTAGCAAGATTACTCCTCCGCTAGGCCTAAATTTTGGCTTCATGTTGTAATAGCTAGATGGAGTTGAGCTCCCCCTTTTATCTTTTGGTGGCAATGTAATTTAATGATGTGGATGTGTGATCAAAACTGATGAAGTTGTAATAGCTGTGTTGAAAACATTCTGCAGCTAACCTTGTTTTAATTATTGATGGGTTTTCCATTTCATTTCTGGGCTGTGATATGAACTACAAAGTTGTTTGGAATTTGTCAAACAAAATGATCACCAATTTGCAACCCCATTGGTTTAAGCGAAATAAAAATGGCAACCAAAACACTACAGCTCGGCCTGCTGAAAAAACAGCAAATGGCAGAGAGCTAAAGATTGAATTTTTGCGGCTTAGTTCCAGGTCCGAATTTGAATTTTAGCCCAACATGAAAGTTGTAGAGCATGAAAGTTTCGAGCCACTGACCGAATTGGAGCATTTGACTTGTTTCCTGTTGGGAGATATGATTTTTCTTCCGAACTGCGTGCTGACTTGTCATTCTGCGCAGTACACTTCAATATATTGTCACGTTCTATCTTGTCATTCATTATGCAAGCTTATGAAATGTGGCTAATACAAGTACCTACTGCAGATGGCATCACCCGCGAGCGGTCACGACGCTTGTGGCTCCAACGCTAACCAGCAGGGGCCAGAGGGCAGCAACAGCCACCGCCACCTCCTCCACCGCAGCAACCTCCGACGTGGCAGCAGCTATATGCCACGCAAACGGAGATTCTCCGGAACCTGCAGCATCAGCAGCAGATGATGCAGCAGCAGATGCTTCAGCAGGGAGCTCAACGGGCCCCTCAGCCTCAGGTGCCAGATACGAGGATTTTCTGGCAACGCACCCGCCGATTTTCTCTCGAGCTGATGAGCCTTTGGAGGCCGACACCTGGATTCGAGCCGTCGAGTCCAAGTTCACCATCCTGGCGACACCTTGTGCCTCCAACCGCAAGGTCGTGTTCGTGGCGCAGCAGCTCCGCGGCCCAGCTCTCCTATGGTGGGAGAACTACCTGGCCCTGCAGCAGGAGGGTCATGTGGTTGAATGGGATGAGTTCAAGGCTGCATTCAAGGGCTCATCACATTCCGGCCGGTCTGGTAGAGCGGAAATGAATGAATTTTTGGCGCTGACCCAGGGTACCCGCACGGTGCTGCAGTATGCCCAGGCCTTCAATGGTCTGTGCCCATACGCGGGTCATCACGCCGACTCTGACGAGAAGAAGCTTGAAAGGTTCCGACGTGGCCTTAACACCAAGTTGAAGGCTCAGTTGGCCACCACCTGTGCTGCCACGTACGGCGATCTCGTGAACCTTGCCATTGCCCAGGAAGACGCCAACATGGTGCACAAGGCGGAGAAGAAAAGGAAGACTCCCGCTGGACCGTCGAGCGCGCAGCCACAGAGGTTCCGCTTGGTTCCCCCGGCTGCACCGCAGGGACAGTCCAGGGCACCTTAGGGGAGGTGGATGGGTTGCTAGGCCACCACAGCCTAACGCGCCCCGTTTCCTCCACCGCCGCCGCAGCAGCAGGCGCCGAGGCAGAATGCACAACAGCCAGCTCGCCCTGGAGCCGGCTATCAGTGTTTTCAAGTGTGGAAGTAAAGATCACTTCATCAAGGATTGCCCGCCAGATCAACAGCAGAACCAGCGCCCGGGAAATCAGCAAGGCAAGGCAAACAGCAGCAGCGCGTGTAGGTTCGGCAAGGACGCTAACTACACCACCTTGTCCGACCTACCCGAGGGAGCCCCAGACATGACTGGTACCTTCCCTATCTGCAACTCAACTGCTGTGATATTGTTTGATTCCGGGGCAACACAAGTTTTTATAAGCACAAGATTTCATGTGAAATGCGGACTAAAATCATACCATACCAAATCATCTTATGTGATATCAACTGCGGGAGGTAAAATTGCATCCAACCAAGTCACCCGAAAGGTTCCAATCAGGCTGGGAAGTAAAACATTCCTACTGATTTGATTCTGCTTGGTATGGAAGGAATTGACATTGTGTAGGAGCCAATTGGATGACTCAACACAAGGTTGTCCTAGATGTTGCGGAACGAGTTGTTGAAATAAACTCGCCTACGCATGGCCCTAGTGTGCTATATCTGCCACAACGGGACTTGCGTCAATGCGTGTGCTTATACAATGGTAGGAAACCCAACTGAAGGACATTCCGGTGGTATGTGAGTATGCCGATGTATTTCCGGATGACTTACCTGGGATGCCGCCGGATAGGGACATTGAATTTGTGATTGAACTTCAACCTGGCACACGCCTATATCAAAGAGACCGTATAGAATGCCACCCAATGAAACTGGCTGAATTAAAAGTTCAACTCCAAGAATTGCTAGACAAGGGTTTTCATTCGTCCCAGTGTATCGCCTTGGGGATGTCCCGCTATCTTTGTGAAGAAGAAGGACCATTCCTTGAGGTGTGTATTGATTACCGGACCTCTCAATGCGGTGACTATTAAGAACAAGTATCCCACTTCCCCGTATTGACATCCTGTTTGACCAACTAGCTGGCGCCAGAGTGTTTTTCCAAGATTGACCTTCGCTCTGGCTATCACAAATCAAAATCAGGCCTTGTGACATACCAAAGACTGCCTTTTCCACACGTTATGGACTTTATGAATTCTTGGTTATGTCTTTGGACTCACCAATGCCCCAGCCTACTTCATGTACCTCATGAATTCGGTCTTCATGTCTGAACTAGACAAGTTTGTGGTGGTTTTCATTGACGACATTCTTATATATTCTAAGAATGAGGAAGAGCATGCTGAGCACCTTCGCATTGTTCTTCAAAGGTTGAGAGATCACCAGCTCTACGCCAAGTTCTCCAAGTGTGAATTCTGGTTGGAGAGCGTGAAGTTTTTTAGGTCACACGGTTTCCAAGGATGGTATATCCGTGGATCCCACTAAAGTGCAAGAGGTGTTGGATTGGCAACCACCTACCTCTGTCCACGAGATTCGGAGTTTCTGGGTTTAGCCGGTTATTACCGCCGTTTTATTCCGGACTTCTCTCGGATTGCGAAGCCCATGACCGAACTCTTAAAGAAGGGAGTCAAATTTGAGTGGAATGACCAAATGTGAGGAAGCTTTTCACACTTTGCGAAGACATTTAACTTCAGCCCCGGTTTTGGCTCAGCCCGATTGCACCAAGCCCTATGATGTTTATTGCGATGCATCAGGCACCGGACTTGGCTGTGTCCTCATGCAAGAGAATCGAGTCATTGCTTATGCTTCTCGAGCACTTAGGCCTCATGAGGCAAAACTACCCCACGCAATGATTTTGAGTTAGCAGCGGTTATTCATGCTCTCAAGATGTGGAGACACTATTTGATGGGTGTTCCCTGCAACATATACACAGACCACAAGAGCCTCAAATATGTCTTCACTCAGGCACATCTGAACATGAGACAGCGAAGACGGTTGGAGTTAGCAAAGGACTATGACCTTAGTGTGCATTATCACCCCGGAAGGATAATGTAGTTGCGGATGCACTAAGCCGCAAGGCTCATTGTCATTGTCTTTCCGTGGAGTCCTACGCTGACACCCTGTGTCATGAAATGGCAAAGCTCAATTTGGAAGATTGTTCCAATGGGTACTTCAACCATATTGCAGTTGAACCAAACCTTGCACGGATCAGATTGTTGTAGCCCAATTAAATGACGCGAGCATTAAAATCCTTAAAAGGAAATTGTCAAAAGAGAAGGTGAAAGAGAAGTACAAGTGTTTCCGGCTTGATGGGCAGGGAGTGATGTGGTTTGGACATCGCCTCATGGTGCCCAAAACACGGAACTCCGGAGGAAAATTATGGATGAGGCCCATCTCTCTAAATTTTCTATCCATCCCGGCAGCACCAAAATGTACCAAGATTTGAAACAAAATTTTTGGTGGACTCGAATGAAGCGAGAAATTGCCACGTATGTGTCGGAATGTGACACATGCCAGCGGGTTAAGGCTAGCCACTTGAAGGTAGCAGGCACGCTTCAACCTCTACCTATTCCCTCATGGAAGTGGGAAGATATAAGCATGGATTTTATTGTTGGACTTCCCAGAACCCCTCAGGGACACGATTCCATTTGGGTAATTGTGGATCGCCTTAACCAAGACCGTACACTTCATTCCGGTCAATACCATTTACGCTGCTAAGAAGTACGCGGAGATTTATTTGAGAGCGGATCGTTTGTCTACATGGGGTACCCAAGACGATAATTTCAGATCGTAGTGCTCCGTTTGTAGCACGCTTTTGGGAACAGTTGCAATTGTCCCTAGGCACCAAACTGATCCGTAGTTCAGCGTATCACCCTCAGACCGATGGGCAGACAGAGAAGGGTAAATCAAATACTTGAGGATATGCTTCGAGCTTGTGTTATTCATTATGGGAAAGAATTGGGAGAAATGTCTATCTCCTGGCCGAATTCTCCTATAACAACAGCTACCAGGCGAGTCTTAAAATGGCACCTTTCGAAGCCTTATATGGTAGAAGATGCCGGACCCCGTTGTGTTTGGTCCCAGGCAGGCGAGAGAGATATACTTATGGCCCTAACCTTGTGAAGGAAGCCGAAGAAAAGGTTAGGATCGTTCGTGAAAATCCTAAAATTGCCCAGTCACGGCAAAAGAGCTACTTTGATCAGCGGCGGAAAACCACTTCAGTTTGAAGTTGGTGATCACGTGTATCTTAAGGTCTCCCCGACCAAGGGTGTGCAGAGATTTAGATTAAAAAGGAAAGCTTGCACCTCGTTATATCGGCCCGTATGAAATTACCCAACAATGTGGACCGGTAGCCTATCAAGTGAAGCTTCCCCGAGAAGCTTTCAGCCGTACACGATGTATTCCATGTTTCTCAACTCAAGAGGTGTCTTCGTGTTCCGACCGAAGTGTTGAACAAGAGGAACTCTCGGTTGAACCGGATCTCTCTTATGATGAACATCCCGTCAAGATCCTCGATGAAAAAGAGAGGCAAACACGAAGGAAATGAGTGAAAATGTACAAAAATTCAGTGGAGTCATCACTCCGAAGATGAAGCCACGTGGGAAACCGAGGACTATCTTAGGAAGAACTTCCCCGACATTCTTTCGTAAGCCGAGGTATTTCTTTCCCCTCTTTATTTCTAAGTTTAATCGAATTTCGGGACGAGATTCCTCTTAAGGGGGGTAGGCTGTGACATCTCTGATGTCAACTTGATTTAAAAATGCAATTAAAATCAATGCAAAAGGGAATTATGGGTTGAACTCAAAAATCCTTCAAAATCCGAATTTTAAATGCAAAAACAAGGGTTGTTTGACACCCAACTGAAAACTCGAGATTTTTGTACTATAAACTTGAAAATCTCCAAAAATAAAAGTTGTTTGTCATCACAAATAAATCCTAGTCACTGTTTGGCACTTTTGAAAATTTTGCAGTTTAGTCCCTCAAAAACTCGAAATTCCGATCTGGGCACCTTTTTGTTTTTGGGTTGTTTGAGCTCGAAAAACTTGGAATTTCAGGTTCTTCCCAAAAATAAAGTTGGTCCCGGCTCCCAAACTCCAACTTTTATTTTCACACTTTTTCAAGTTTCAGTTCAAATTTTTGGAGAAGAATTCGAATTTGAAAACGGAGCTCCACGGGGCGCCAAAACAGTGCCCTGGGCCGCGCCCCTGCGCTGGCCGAGCTCGGCCGCCACGTGGCCGCGAGGCGGTGCAGGCGGCGCCGAGCTGGCCGAGCCGCGGCGGGACGCTGGCGCTTGTCGGGGGGGGCCGCCTAAGCACTTGTCCAGCCCCTCCTGTGCCGTCGCGTCGCCGTCGTCAAGCCGCTTCGCCTCGCGCCGCCGCGAGCGCCATCATGCGGTCGGAGCGCCGCCGTGGCCGCCGCGCGCGCGTCCGCGCTGAAGTCGCTCTGCAGGCCCGCGATTCCGTTCCGCTATGCTCCAACACGCCCTGTAGACGATCCTACAGCAGCACGCAACGATCTCCCCGCCTATCGAGCCGCTCGCGCTCTGTTCCAACGCTCCAGACATCAATGGCGCGTCGCGTCGGCCTTACTCCGCCGCGCACGCTTCCGAGGCCACACGACCCCGCTCTTGCGTGCCCAAGCCTTCCACGAACCCCTTCTCACACTCCACTCGCTCAGCTTAGCCATTCTTCACTTCCCCGCGGCTCGCCGTCGGGTCATCTTCTGGTCCTCGCGCCACACGAACCGAGCCGAGCTTCGAGCAAAATTCATCTTCCACACTCCCCACCGTTTCCCAAATATCAGTGAGAACGAAGCTAGACCTCTACCCTATAGCTCGCAGAATCCCACCCACTTCCTTCCACAGCTAATTGTCGCATTCTCCGGTCTGAGAAACGAGATTTCCCCCCAAATCGCGATTATCTGACCGGGCCGCCGGAGCACCCGCACGTCGAGACCCTACTCCGAGCCGTCCCCGAGGTCAACCAAGCACGCCAATTACTTCCTCGGCTCCACTGGTGCTCTAGGACCCTTCAAACCTCGAACGAACGCCCCCCGACCTCACCGGCGTATAAGCTGCGGCGGCCGCGCCGCCACTGCATCGTCGCCGGCGAAACTCCGAGCTTCCCCGGCCTCCCAACCGTCACCAATCAAGTCGTGGTGAGCCTTTAGTGCGATTCCCCACTTTCCCGACCCTAGCTCGCCGTCGTTTGGTCGGCGTAAACAACACCGACGACCCGAGGGCATAAGTCTCATCGCTCTTCGTTTTTCTAGGGGCCTCTGCGCAAAAACCAGGACTTGTTCGTAAGGT
>JACEFO010002735.1:0-128267 GCA_015342445.1 Digitaria exilis
TGATTACTTCACAAATTAGAGTGCTGTTCTGAATTTTGAGAATTTCTTATTTTACTTCTAACTAGTTAACCAAAAAGGTTATTCTTTATATAATTTCAATTTCCACCTAGATCCTTCTCATTTTTTGTTTCTCCATTTCTGTTCATCATTTTTAGCTATAAACATTATGGCAGCTACTGGAGTAATAAGAGCTAAGCTCACTCCAAAATTTAGCTAATTTTGAGCTACACACAATTTATTAAAAATATAACAAACAGCTAACCAGCAGAAGTGAAAATAAATTCATATAAAATTAAAAATTCATCCATTTTAGGAGATTTTCCTACCAAGGCTAGTCATAAGCATGAGGAGGGTTCTGGCCAAGTGGTGGCTCAAAATAACCTTGGGTAATCCTCAACAAATTTCTAACCAAAAACACATATTTATTTATTTGCTATCCTAAACAGAGCAAAAATTAAGTTTTCATTTTTATCATGTGTGGTAACAAGTTTTAAGTCCTCTGGAGCAAAATGGTGATTTTTCACTGCACAGATTATTTTTAATGATTTCTTGCAACTGCAAAAAGACAGGAAATACATTTTAATTCATAACTGGAGCTACACTGCATATTTTAGGTCCCCTTTGGACACAAGCTGTCCAAAGTCACTACAGGCAACATATCCAAAGCTCAACCCTGGCGGAGCTCTGGATTTGAAATGGTGCACAACTTTCAATTTTTTCATAGTTTGAATTTTAATTCAAAAACAGTTCATCAAAAGTATAAACATGTCTAATAGAGATTGTAGTTTAGACTCTCACGAATCCAGGGAGTATTTTTGTGAATTTTTCTGATTTTTGTACGATTTTTTAATGGATTTTACAAGATTCGGGAAAATCAAATCTAGATTTAAGAATCTTTTTTACGCAGAGAACCCTAGAACTTTCAAAACTTCGCGAACGAGTCCCTGGACTTTTGCACAGAGACCCCTAGACAAACGAAGACGATGAAGAAAGGCCCTCGGCTCTCGCCGGAGTTGCGCCGGCCAAACGACGGCGAACTAGGCACGGGGAAGTGGGGGAAAAGGATCCTGGGCTCACCACGAGTCGTTTGGGGACGGTTTGGGAGGCCGGGGGTGGTCGGAGTTGCGCCGGCGACGAGGTGGTGGCGGCGCGGGCCGCCGCGGCTTCTACGCCGGTGAGCTCGGGGTCGTTCGCCGAGGTTCGAGGGGTCCTAGAGCACCAGTGGAGCTCGAGGAAGCTAATGGTGTGCTCGGATAACCTCGGGGACGGCTCGGAGTAGGGGCTCGACGTGCGGGTGCTCCGGTGGCCGGAATTCGCGATTTGGGGGAAATCTCAAATTCTCGCCGGAGAAAGGACAATAGCTAGGGGAAAGTGGGGGGATTTGGAGCTGGAGTAAGAGGGCTAGCTTCGTGCGGGACGAACTTGGGAATGGTGGAGTGTGGAGGGTGAATTTCTCGGTTCCGCGCGCGCGAGGAAGAAGAAGACGAGCGAGCGCGGGGAAATGGAATGGCCAAGTGAGCGAGTGAAGGAGGGGTGGGAGTGCGCGGTGGAGTGCTTGGGCACCGCGAGAGTGGCACAGTGCGGCCTCGGAGCGTGCGAGCGCGTGGGTGGCTGTCGCGGTCGCCATTGATGGCGCGGCGAGCTCGAACAAGCGCTCACGCGCGGTTGGGCGTCAAGAATCATCGCGTGATGAAGTGGGAGATCCTCAGCAGAGGCTTTGGCGCGACGCGACGGACTCTACCGCCTGCAGTGCGCTCGGCGCGGCGCGGGAGGCGCGGTGCGGCCACGGCGCGCGCGGACCGTATAGATGGCGCTCCACGGCGCGAGCGGCAGCAGTGCGCCGTCGCCCGCGACGTGACGGTACGGAAGGCTTTGGACAAACGCGTGAGGACAAGAGCTAGCTGCCGCCACGGCTCGGCCGACCCGACGCGGTCTTCCGCCACACGCCGGCCACGTGGCGGCCGGGACTCCGGCCGGAGCAGAGCGCGCCAGGGGCGAGCTGGCAGCCCCGTGGAGCTCCTTTGCCCCTGTTGAACTTTCTCCAAAAATTTGAGCTGAGCTTCGAAATGTGTAAATTAAAAGTTGGGGTCTGAGGTGTGGGACACAACTTTCGAGCTTGGACCAGGCACTTCGACCAGGCCGCTACGGCGCTTCGAGCTTGAACCGCAAGCTCGAGCTTGCCGAGCCTCGAACGGTCGTAAACGCCACTCGAGGGTGAGTGCCCCCTCAAGCTTGGCTGCGAAGCCTCGAGCGTGACGGAACGTCGCTCGTGGGTAAGTGCCCCCTCGAGCTTGGCTGCGGAGCCTCGAGCGTTGCTAACGTGCGGCCTCGAATCATGACGGACTGCGGGGCCTCGAGGGTCCTATCGTGCGGCCTCGAATCGTGACGGACTGCGGGGCCTCGAGGGTCCTATCGCGCGCCTCGAATCGTGACTGAAACTAACTAGCTAGGCTCGATCGTCACGGACAATGCTGGATAGGCTCGATCGTCACGGACAATACTGGCTAGGCTCGATCGTCACGGACATACTTGCTAGGCTCGATCGTCACGGACATACTGGTTCGAGGGTCATCAAGCGGAACGAACGCCGTGGCGGAATTTGTTATGAAGGGCTGTATCTGTGATGACAGCAACTCTTATTGTCGGAGATTTTTAAGTTCAGTACCAAAATCTTGAGATTTCTGTTGGGTGTCACCAGACCTTTGTTTTTGAATTTCAGTCTGAATTTTTGGTCAATTTCTGAATTCTAACCCCATTGTTTTGCCTTATCTTCCTTTTATTAATTATTTTATTTAACCTCTCCCCTTTCTTAGACCCTTCAATAGTGTCACTAAACATCAGAGGTATGCTGCTCAAAGAGAGTTTTCAATTTAAAGTCCTACCTCCTTTTATTTTGAGAGTAAAAATCTTATTTTAACTTAAAGTTAAAACATGGACACATACATGGAGGTTAAAAAGCTTATTTATTTTATATGCTCAACTTTTATTATGTCGTTAACAACTTGACATATATTAAATATTAATTAATTTACATCCTTTGTATTTTATGAAAGCTCATATTGTGAACAAAATCTCATTTTATTATTAAAACCTCAAGATTGCCACATGTAGGCCATGATTAGATCTACAAGCTTTATTAGTCCAAGTGTTTAACCCTAACATTAAATCATTAACAATTATTTTACTAAAGAACATCAGGAGCACTCTAAATATTATTCTATTTATAGCCCAGGTGAGCTCCTTTAAAAAGGGTGTGTGACCGTGTGTTTTTCATCCCATGTTTTAAGTTGGTCTTTCAAACTTGATTTCCTATGTTTGGTAGATTAAGCATCTGAGTTATACATAACTCACCAAGGTTGCAAATGACATTTTTAGATACACAACTTTCATTTGAGAAAGTGGTTTGGTTTTATAATTAGAAAATACTTTCCCAAACCTTTCATATTGATCAGACGTTTGTGATGTGCACAACTCTTATTTAAAATTTTAAATTAGAACCTTGCCTTCTGAAGGTCATTAATATCGTTAGTTGGAATTATTTCATGTGTTGACTTCACATGAGCCATTAGTCCTTTAAGACCTTTAGGGGCATAGAAGCATTACTTAATTTGCCGTTCAATCCTGATTTCTTCTTAGGAAATTTTTATGCGTCGTCTCGAGAGTATGTATTTAGAGTTTTGTCGTGCAACTTGTAAGAGAAGATGTTTAGATTTGTACTAGAAAAGTTTTGTTGGGTTCAATTTCAAGAACCAAAGCACGAGTACAAACTTAACAATCCTCATGTATAATTCTCATTCCTACTAGTGATTTAGTTTCAGGGTTTATAGTTCCTTAGTTTGTTTAATCACTCTTACTTATACGCTTTAAACACCAGGGGTGTTACAGCCTACCCTCCTTAAAAAGAATCTCGCCCCGAGATTCGCATAGGGAGGAAAGGTGGACATTTTATTAGAAGAAAGAGGTGTTGGTTAAAGAAACGCAGATACTACGCACCCAAGTTCTTACAGGTTCACAGCTTGGAGATGATAATTGATACCGGATCTCCGATACAACATCAACGTTGTTCATGTGGGAGCGGTGATGAATGTAGACATGGAAAGCTAAGAGCATCAAGATTTGGCACACAAGGCAAAAGTAATACATCACTATTGTCCAGTGAACTTCAGGGCCAATCGGGGAAAAGAATGGGCAAGCCATGGATGGTGTCAAAAAGTCGAAATCTTCCTTGCTCGTCGACTTAATTCTTGTGGAATCCTCAGGTGACTTCTGCTCGAACTCCTTCTTCGGTGAGGTTGGTGCCGTAGACCTTGGTTAAACGACAAGGTGGGTTGCCGGGAGGGGCACTTCCTCGTGGCTTTACAAAAAGGTGGAGGCAGAGCTTGCTTGTCAAAGAATGGAGGACACGGTGGGGAATGGGCAGCTTGGGTACCGTGGAGGTCGCCGAAGAGAGGCGAGAGCGGTGGAGTGGTGTGACTCAAGTGGAGTACCTTGGAGTGATGGCAGCCATTGGAGAGGCTGCATTTATCGACGGCCGGAGCGGAGCAGCGATAGTGGTGTGTCGACAGCAGGAGGTAGGGGCCGGCAATGAGATTCCCTGGGTGACGGGACGGTGGTACGACGGCGACTGGGGGAGTGTTGGCCAGCAGCGGTAGGGAAACGACGAAGGTGATAGTGGACTGGTGAACGGGGCAGAGTACACGGCGCACGGACACAGAGGGGGGGGGTCAAACTGGCCCTTGAGACTCTGCGGTGATGGGGGGAGAAAACAGTAGGCAAAGGTGATCTTTGAGACTGTAGATAGTCACGGGCAAGATGCTTAACCAATCGTAGGTCTTAATAACAACGATTTACCTACTTTTATATCAACAGGAACAAGGAATGAACTCTTTAGCATTCTCCTAAGAGAAAAGGGATGGTTAATGATCAACGAGGTTATGAGATGACAAGAGTGCCCAAAAGATTTTTAAAACTAGCCCACATCATACCATGATCATGACATGACGTTACACGGGGTTGCTGCCCAAATTCTAAGACGAGCTAAAAGGAACAACACGGATGGGGCAATAAAAGATCTACTTATGGCAATGAGGGAATACACCTAGAAAAGGTGGCGTGACATGGAAATTTTGGGAAATTCGTGCTCAAATTTTATCTTAATTGCCAAATTGCCAAACTTATGCGCTTTACCATGGTATACATGGCATGTTCATGATGAGGTGCACATGATATAATACACATGCACATGAGCGTATGGTGCATATGCTTATGAGAGTATGATGTACACGCCGTGATGCAAGTTAGTAGACCTCACACCACATAATTAAAAGTCATTATTGCGGATCAATTAGGGAGAGTAAGGAAGTATCGATTTGGGTTGTCAATAAATGTCTTTGTGGGTCATATTCCCACATACCAAGATACCAGCATGCTCCAAGTGACTCAAGCGTGTGGCTGCAGCGCACACACGAGGTCCTAGGTTCCATCACGGCACCATAGGTTAGGGAATACAATACCACAGTAAATTCAGAGGGGACAACCCAATTGACACCAGGAGGGAGAAGCATTCATGAGTTAGATGCACATGTGGTTAGGTACCAAAAGATTATCATGATGCAAATGACATGTTAATGGATATGTAATGCCCATGCACATGAATTGCTTATAAGGGAATAAAATGCATATTGTATCTATAACTGATTATGCATAGGAAAAGTGACATTGACCCAATTTTGCATATTCATTTCAATTATTTATATTATCTTGAGCAAGAATCAACAGCATAGGATCCAAGGATTAAGGAATCAAGTTACTTCGGTACAAGGTATCAATGTTAAACAAAGTTAAGTAAATCAAATCGGTATGAGAGAGTTGGTGAAGACACCTGAATCAAGGTATGAGTTTAGACTGTATAGAATCAGACAACAACGGAGGCACGACTCATGCTTGACATCCAAACCTTCACAATTGGTCCATGTCAAAGCACACCAAACAATTTTCCTATTTCACAAAAAGGAAACAAGAGGGATAAAGTTATATGATTTTCCCTATAACTCTAGTTCCCTTTTTATTTTGGGGCTGAAACTTTGTGGGTGTTTCCATTATAAATTTCAATTTAACTTTGGTAACCATCTTACATCCTAGAAAGACCATCTTCAGGTGGTAAAAGTTTTGACAAAAATCATGTTGCAGGATATGCACTAGATAATAGAAATCCAATATCTCTGGCTGCAACCTTAAAGCTTCATAACTCCAACTTGAGTAGACCAAAAAAATTCTCAAAATTCCCCAAAGTGTTGACATGTTTGTGTACAAGTTTACTGTTCATCATTTCATCAAATTTGAGGTTAACATGGTGCAAAAATTCAAATTCTTAACGACTGTCCCCAGAATATTTAGTAAGACAGGAGGTCGGTATTTGGTCCATATGTCGACTTCTACTGGTCCAAAAGTCTTGCCCTAACATTAAATCATTAACAATTATTTTACTAAAGAACATCAGGAGCACTCTAAATATTATTCTATTTATAGCCCAAGGTGAGCTCCTTTAAAAAGGGTGTGTGACCGTGTGTTTTTCATCCCATGTTTAAGTTGGTCTTTCAAACTTGATTTCCTATGTTTGGTAGATTAAGCATCTGAGTTATACATAACTCACCAAGGTTGCAAATGACATTTTTAGATACACAACTTTCATTTGAGAAAGTGGTTTGGTTTTATAATTAGAAAATACTTTCCCAAACCTTTCATATTGATCAGACGTTTGTGATGTGCACAACTCTTATTTAAAATTTTAAATTAGAACCTTGCCTTCTGAAGGTCATTAATATCGTTAGTTGGAATTATTTCATGTGTTGACTTCACATGAGCCATTAGTCCTTTAAGACCTTTAGGGGCATAGAAGCATTACTTAATTTGCCGTTCAATCCTGATTTCTTTTTAGGAAATTTTTATGCGTCGTCTCGAGAGTATGTATTTAGAGTTTTGTCGTGCAACTTGTAAGAGAAGATGTTTAGATTTGTACTAGAAAAGTTTTTGTTGGGTTCAATTTCAAGAACCAAAGCACGAGTACAAACTTAACAATCCTCATGTATAATTCTCATTCCTACTAGTGATTTAGTTTCAGGGTTTATAGTTCCTTAGTTTGTTTAATCACTCTTACTTATACGCTTTAAACACCAGGGGTGTTACAGGTACCAGATTGAAGCAGCTAGGGCCGATAGCCATCTCTCCTTGGAAACTTTGTTTTCCCCTGCCGTACACTTGTGGATATATGCGTGAGACTGTGAGTGAAGCAGTAAACCTTTATCCTAAGGAAATGGACCCGGTTCCGAATTGTGGATCGATGGGAAAGGTTGGGAAACGCTTGTACCTTTTATAGCAAGCATAGTATCCGTGTATGTTGGGTTTCCCCTGGCCAGGTAGCAGAAATTCGGTTCGAACTGTCCGCTTCTCGTGGTTAATGAGACTGCTTGACCGCCTTGCTACATTGAGTAACAAGTGGAATTATGAGATTTATAAACTTGTTCTATGAATTAAATTGTATTGCACCACTTGTATGCTTAGAGAGGATGCAAATCTAGAATGGTTAAATTACTAGAACATGATGCTAAAATTTGAAAGCAAGGACCTACTTTTAGTCGTTTTTTTTGGCAAACAAACCCACCAGCCAAAAGCCTCTTATTGTCTAGATGTCGGTGATGTAAATTTCACCCGACGGGTAAGCCTTGCTGAGTATTAGAATACTCAGCCTTGCTTGTGGCATTGATTTACAGGTACATCGAATGGGTCCCGTCCTCTGCCGAGGATGCTTTGACTTGGCCTACCCAGGTTCCCCCTGGCTGGCACATCGAATGGGTCCCGTCCTCTGCCGAGGATCGGGAGGAGTAGCACCGTGGCAGGCTTCATCATGGTGTTATTTGTATCGTTGTTAGATTCTTCCGCTGCAATGAACTTTATTTCCGCTGCAAGACTTTTTACTCTGATTTAAATTTGAACTCGGCTTGTAATAACTTTGAGATTCTATTTGTGTATGTTAAATCTGTGGAATGTTATAATCTCTGGAACTCACCTTCGTGTGGGCGTGCTGTTGTTTCGATCGAGAAAAGAACGTGGTTAATCGGGTTTAATCCGACGGCGCTCCAGCTTATTCCGGATTAAGTGCCTGACTACTTGATTAGTGGTCCCGTGGTACTTAACTTGGAATAATTTCGGAGTGGTCCGCCACAGCTGGCATCAGAGCCGAAGCAGCGCACCGGAGAGAGCAACAAACCTTTAATAAAAAATTTTTGAATAAAACTTGCCAACTCGTGCTTCCGACGCGCTTTGCGAAGGAAGGTTATTATTAGGACCGCTAAGGATGTTACCTAGAGCGTGAAGCCTATGTGGGTTAAGGGATCACGATATGATAGGTGGAAAATAGTATATTATACTGACTTCCAGCACATTTCATTCTGTCATTTACTTTACGCAATGGTGGGCGCAAGGTACGGCGATTGCTGTAACGTACCACGGCACTATATGAAAATATAGTGGCGGCACATAGTCAATACGTCATCACGGCGTATGAAATTAGAATAGCAATGGTGGGCGCAAGGTACGGCGATTGCTGTAGCGTACCACGGCATAATATGCAAATATGATGGCAGCACAAAGTCAATACGCTCATGAAATAGCGTATGAAACTGTCAATATGTTGCTTTGGTGACATATGAACATTGCCCGTTCAATGTTAAACGTTCGGGTGCCACCTCTATAGCGGGTGGTAATGAATGGAGACGCTTTCGTGAGTGCTGGCACGAAAGGTTGATTATACATACTCTGGAATGGAATTTTCTGCAGGTATACTAACCGCGAATCCGTATGTTGAAACGGTTAGAAAAGTCGGCTAGATAATATAGGGAGAGACGAATATTGCCTAGCCACCGGCACTAACTTCGTAAGCCAAAAGTTATTGGCATGTGTGTTGGTGAGAACGAATAGGCCGCTCATGCATTGCATCTCGCTGAATTAATATCAAATTTTGACACATGGCCAAATCAAACCGCCGTCAAAGAAATTCAAATCACAACCCCAAAAATCCTACTGAGATCAGTCTATTTGCACCCTTAATTCGAAACTGAAAACGTTGTCAAATGAAAAAGTGTTCAACATGAAAGTTGTCATAATTATTATGAAGTATATGCTGTAGAAATTGCAACAAAAATGGTTCAGTAGAACTGGAGTTATGCTAAAAATGGTAACCCCCTGTCTGCTGGAAATTTCTGGGGACAGTGAGATCAAAATTGAATTTTTACACCATCTTAACGGCAGTTTCTGCTCAAACCTCCAACATGAAACTTGTTAGGAATTACTTAAACAATGTCCTGGCCAAATTTGGGAATTTTTGAGATTGTATATTTCGAGTTTTGTAATTTTTACTACCCTGTCCAGAATCTGTTTTTGTTTTCTTGGCGCTAACCGGTTCTCACCTTGCCCTTTTTCTTTTGGTTCAGAATGGACGCCCTCGCTGACCTGGCTAGCTACCCCAACGACGTGTCCTTCTCTGATTGCTTGGGATGGGAAGGCTTCCCTAGCATCTTGTGGTCGGTTTTACAGGCGCTTGACTACCCTACACCGCCACAGTACGAGAGGACTATTATTCGAGACCGTGGTGTGGTTCGTTCCCGTGTGCGTTTGGTGGTATATCGCCACCCGCCGTGTCCTAGCTCCCCCACTTGGACGGTGGAAGTGCATGGACACCACATGGAGACGACGTGCGAGCTAGCTGCTTTGAATGGCATTAGCTCTTTTGTGGCTCAGAACCAGGAGTTGGTTGAGCATCAGTTACTTGGATTATTCCCACCGACTCAGCCGGACGATCCCCATTGGATGAGACGCTACCTTAGCTCCCCTTTGAGGATGGCGGAGAACCCCGTCGCTGCAGCCGCGTTGATGATGAGGTGGATACGAGCCTACCACCGTTTGCAGGCACTTCTTGGACGGTCGCAGAGCGAGATGCTCAATCTTGCCATGGACATGTCCGCTCGTGCCCGTGACATAGGGGTTGAGAGGACCTCCTTGTCCATTGAGGTGACCACTAGAGATGCCATGATTGCTGACTTAGAGAGGCAATTGAATGACCTCCATATTGCGCACAACAACACCCAAAATGAGTTAGCACAAACTAGAGATGAGCTTGAGGAGGTACACGGTACCTTGGAGCATGCCAATGCTATGCTTGCCGCCCATGACGCTCAGCACCTTCTTGAGCAAGAAGGAGGGGATGGTGAAGGAGAGGCCCCCGATTCCGACATGGACACCGAGGACGACATGCCGCCCCTTCCAGCTCCACCTTCACCTATGGGCAGCGAGGCTACCGCTAACAACCTAGATGATTTTTAGAGTGGTAGTAGCAAGATTACTCCTCCGCTAGGCCTAAATTTTGGCTTCATGTTGTAATAGGCTAGATGGAGTTGAGCTCCCCCTTTTATCTTTTGGTGGCAATGTAATTTAATGATGTGGATGTGTGATCAAAACTTGATGAAGTTGTAATAGCTGTGTTGAAAACATTCTGCAGCTAACCTTGTTTTAATTATTGATGGGTTTTCCATTCATTTCTGGGCTGTGATATGAACTACAAAGTTGTTTGGAATTTGTCAAACAAAATGATCACCAATTTGCAACCCCATTGGTTAAGCGAAATAAAAATGGCAACCAAAACACTACAGCTCGGCCTGCTGAAAAACAGCAAATGCAGAGAGCTAAAGATTGAATTTTTCGGCTTAGTTCCAGTCCGAATTTGAATTTTAGCCCAACATGAAAGTTGTAGAGCATGAAAGTTTCGAGCCACTGACCGAATTGGAGCATTTGACTTGTTTCCTGTTGGGAGATATGATTTTTCTTCCGAACTGCGTGCTGACTTGTCATTCTGCGCAGTACACTTCAATATATTGTCACGTTCTATCTTGTCATTCATTATGCAAGCTTATGAAATGTGGCTAATACAAGTACCTACTGCAGATGGCAATCACCCGCAGCGGTCACGACGCTTGTGGCTCCAACGCTAACCAGCAGGGGCCAGAGGGCAGCAACAGCCACCGCCACCTCCTCCACCGCAGCAACCTCCGACGTGGCAGCAGCTATATGCCACGCAAACGGAGATTCTCCGGAACCTGCAGCATCAGCAGCAGATGATGCAGCAGCAGATGCTTCAGCAGGGAGCTCAACGGGCCCCTCAGCCTCAGGTGGCCAGATACGAGGATTTTCTGGCAACGCACCCGCCGATTTTCTCTCGAGCTGATGAGCCTTTGGAGGCCGACACCTGGATTCGAGCCGTCGAGTCCAAGTTCACCATCCTGGCGACACCTTGTGCCTCCAACCGCAAGGTCGTGTTCGCGGCGCAGCAGCTCCGCGGCCCAGCTCTCCTATGGTGGGAGAACTACCTGGCCCTGCAGCAGGAGGGTCATGTGGTTGAATGGGATGAGTTCAAGGCTGCATTCAAGGCTCATCACATTCCGGCCGGTCTGGTAGAGCGGAAATTGAATGAATTTTTGGCGCTGACCCAGGGTACCCGCACGGTGCTGCAGTATGCCCAGGCCTTCAATGGTCTGTGCCCATACGCGGGTCATCACGCCGACTCTGACGAGAAGAAGCTTGAAAGGTTCCGACGTGGCCTTAACACCAAGTTGAAGGCTCAGTTGGCCACCACCTGTGCTGCCACGTACGGCGATCTCGTGAACCTTGCCATTGCCCAGGAAGACGCCAACATGGTGCACAAGGCGGAGAAGAAAAGGAAGACTCCCGCTGGACCGTCGAGCGCGCAGCCACAGAGGTTCCGCTTGGTTCCCCCGGCTGCACCGCAGGGACAGTCCAGGGCACCTCAGGGAGGTGGATGGGTTGCTAGGCCACCACAGCCTAACGCGCCCCGTTTCCCTCCACCGCCGCCGCAGCAGCAGGCGCCGAGGCAGAATGCACAACAGCCAGCTCGCCCTGGAGCCGGCTATCAGTGTTTCAAGTGTGGAAGTAAAGATCACTTCATCAAGGATTGCCCGCAGATCAAGCAGCAGAACCAGCGCCCGGGAAATCAGCAAGGCAAGGGCAAACAGCAGCAGCGCGTGTAGGTTCGGCAAGGACGGCTCAACTACACCACCTTGTCCGACCTACCCGAGGGAGCCCCAGACATGACTGGTACCTTCCCTATCTGCACTCAACCTGCTGTGATATTGTTTGATTCCGGGGCAACACATAGTTTTATAAGCACAAGATTTCATGTGAAATGCGGACTAAAATCATACCATACCAAATCATCTTATGTGATATCAACTGCGGGAGGTAAAATTGCATCCAACCAAGTCACCCGAAAGGTTCCAATCAGGCTGGGAAGTAAAACAATTCCTACTGATTTGATTCTGCTTGGTATGGAAGGAATTGACATTGTGTTAGGAGCCAATTGGATGACTCAACACAAGGTTGTCCTAGATGTTGCGGAACGAGTTGTTGAAATAAACTCGCCTACGCATGGCCCTAGTGTGCTATATCTGCCACAACGGACTTGCGTCAATGCGTGTGCTTATACAATGGTAGAAACCCAACTGAAGGACATTCCGGTGGTATGTGAGTATGCCGATGTATTTCCGGATGACTTACCTGGGATGCCGCCGGATAGGGACATTGAATTTGTGATTGAACTTCAACCTGGCACAACGCCTATATCAAAGAGACCGTATAGAATGCCACCCAATGAACTGGCTGAATTAAAAGTTCAACTCCAAGAATTGCTAGACAAGGGTTTCATTCGTCCCAGTGTATCGCCTTGGGGATGTCCCGCTATCTTTGTGAAGAAGAAGGACCATTCCTTGAGGTTGTGTATTGATTACCGACCTCTCAATGCGGTGACTATTAAGAACAAGTATCCACTTCCCCGTATTGACATCCTGTTTGACCAACTAGCTGGCGCCAGAGTGTTTTCCAAGATTGACCTTCGCTCTGGCTATCACCAAATCAAAATCAGGCCTTGTGACATACCAAAGACTGCCTTTTCCACACGTTATGGACTTTATGAATTCTTGGTTATGTCTTTTGGACTCACCAATGCCCCAGCCTACTTCATGTACCTCATGAATTCGGTCTTCATGTCTGAACTAGACAAGTTTGTGGTGGTTTTCATTGACGACATTCTTATATATTCTAAGAATGAGGAAGAGCATGCTGAGCACCTTCGCATTGTTCTTCAAAGGTTGAGAGATCACCAGCTCTACGCCAAGTTCTCCAAGTGTGAATTCTGGTTGGAGAGCGTGAAGTTTTTAGGTCACACGGTTTCCAAGGATGGTATATCCGTGGATCCCACTAAAGTGCAAGAGGTGTTGGATTGGCAACCACCTACCTCTGTCCACGAGATTCGGAGTTTTCTGGGTTTAGCCGGTTATTACCGCCGTTTTATTCCGGACTTCTCTCGGATTGCGAAGCCCATGACCGAACTCTTAAAGAAGGGAGTCAAATTTGAGTGGAATGACAAATGTGAGGAAGCTTTTCACACTTTGCGAAGACATTTAACTTCAGCCCCGGTTTTGGCTCAGCCCGATTGCACCAAGCCCTATGATGTTTATTGCGATGCATCAGGCACCGGACTTGGCTGTGTCCTCATGCAAGAGAATCGAGTCATTGCTTATGCTTCTCGAGCACTTAGGCCTCATGAGCAAAACTACCCCACGCATGATTTTGAGTTAGCAGCGGTTATTCATGCTCTCAAGATGTGGAGACACTATTTGATGGGTGTTCCCTGCAACATATACACAGACCACAAGAGCCTCAAATATGTCTTCACTCAGGCACATCTGAACATGAGACAGCGAAGACGGTTGGAGTTAGCAAAGGACTATGACCTTAGTGTGCATTATCACCCCGGGAAGGATAATGTAGTTGCGGATGCACTAAGCCGCAAGGCTCATTGTCATTGTCTTTCCGTGGAGTCCTACGCTGACACCCTGTGTCATGAAATGGCAAAGCTCAATTTGGAGATTGTTCCAATGGGTACTTCAACCATATTGCAGTTGAACCAACCTTGCACGATCAGATTGTTGTAGCCCAATTAAATGACGCGAGCATTAAAATCCTTAAAAGGAAATTGTCAAAAGAGAAGGTGAAAGAGAAGTACAAGTGTTTCCGGCTTGATGGGCAGGGAGTGATGTGGTTTGGACATCGCCTCATGGTGCCCAAAAACACGGAACTCCGGAGGAAAATTATGGATGAGGCCCATCTCTCTAAATTTTCTATCCATCCCGGCAGCACCAAAATGTACCAAGATTTGAAACAAAATTTTTGGTGGACTCGAATGAAGCGAGAAATTGCCACGTATGTGTCGGAATGTGACACATGCCAGCGGGTTAAGGCTAGCCACTTGAAGGTAGCAGGCACGCTTCAACCTCTACCTATTCCCTCATGGAAGTGGGAAGATATAAGCATGGATTTTATTGTTGGACTTCCCAGAACCCCTCAGGGACACGATTCCATTTGGGTAATTGTGGATCGCCTTACCAAGACCGTACACTTCATTCCGGTCAATACCATTTACGCTGCTAAGAAGTACGCGGAGATTTATTTGGAGCGGATCGTTTGTCTACATGGGGTACCCAAGACGATAATTTCAGATCGTAGTGCTCCGTTTGTAGCACGCTTTTGGGAACAGTTGCAATTGTCCCTAGGCACCAAACTGATCCGTAGTTCAGCGTATCACCCTCAGACCGATGGGCAGACAGAGAGGGTAAATCAAATACTTGAGGATATGCTTCGAGCTTGTGTTATTCATTATGGGAAGAATTGGGAGAAATGTCTATCTCTGGCCGAATTCTCCTATAACAACAGCTACCAGGCGAGTCTTAAAATGGCACCTTTCGAAGCCTTATATGGTAGAAGATGCCGGACCCCGTTGTGTTGGTCCCAGGCAGGCGAGAGATATACTTATGGCCCTAACCTTGTGAAGGAAGCCGAAGAAAAGGTTAGGATCGTTCGTGAAAATCTAAAAATTGCCCAGTCACGGCAAAAGAGCTACTTTGATCAGCGGCGGAAACCACTTCAGTTTGAAGTTGGTGATCACGTGTATCTTAAGGTCTCCCCGACCAAGGGTGTGCAGAGATTTAGATTAAAAGGAAAGCTTGCACCTCGTTATATCGGCCCGTATGAAATTACCCAACAATGTGGACCGGTAGCCTATCAAGTGAAGCTTCCCGAGAAGCTTTCAGCCGTACACGATGTATTCCATGTTTCTCAACTCAAGAGGTGTCTTCGTGTTCCGACCGAAGTTGTTGAACAAGAGGAACTCTCGGTTGAACCGGATCTCTCTTATGATGAGCATCCCGTCAAGATCCTCGATGAAAAAGAGAGGCAAACACGAAGGAAATGAGTGAAAATGTACAAAATTCAGTGGAGTCATCACTCCGAAGATGAAGCCACGTGGGAAACCGAGGACTATCTTAGGAAGAACTTCCCCGACATTCTTTCGTAAGCCGAGGTATTTCTTTCCCCTCTTTATTTCTAAGTTTAATCGAATTTCGGGACGAGATTCCTCTTAAGGGGGGTAGGCTGTGACATCTCTGATGTCAACTTGATTAAAAATGCAATTAAAATCAATGCAAAAGGGAATTATGGGTTGAAACTCAAAAATCCTTCAAAATCCGAATTTTAAATGCAAAAACAAGGGTTGTTTGACACCCAACTGAAAACTCGAGATTTTTGTACTAAACTTGAAAATCTCCAAAAATAAAAGTTGTTTGTCATCACAAATAAATCCTAGTCACTGTTTGGCACTTTTGAAAATTTTGCAGTTTAGTCCCTCAAAAACTCGAAATTCCGATCTGGGCACCTTTTTGTTTTTGGGTTGTTTGAGCTCGAAAAACTTGGAATTTCAGGTTCTTCCCAAAAATAAAGTTGTGTCCCGGCTCCCAAACTCCAACTTTTATTTTCACACTTTTTCAAGTTCAGTTCAAATTTTTGGAGAAAATTCGAATTTGAAAACGGAGCTCCACGGGGCGCCAACAGTGCCCTGGCGCGCCCCTGCGCTGGCCGGAGCTCGGCCGCCACGTGGCCGGCGAGCGGTGCAGGCGGCGCCGAGCTGGCCGAGCCGCGGCGGACGCTGGCGCTTGTCGCCTAGCACTTGTCCAGCCCCTCCTGTGCCGTCGCGTCGCCGTCGTCAAGCCGCTTCGCCTCGCGCCGCGCGAGCGCCATCATGCGGTCGGAGCGCCGCCGTGGCCGCGCGCGCGCGTCGCGCTGAGTCGCTCTGCAGGCCGCGATTCCGTTCCGCTATGCTCCAACACGCCCTGTAGACGATCCTACAGCAGCACGCAACGATCTCCCTCGCCTATCGAGCCGCTCGCGCTCTGTCCAAGCTCCCAGAGCATCAATGGCGCGTCGCGTCGGCCTTTACTCCGCGCGCACGCTCCCGAGGCCACACGACCCCGCTCTTGCGTGCCCAAGCCTTCCACCGAACCCCTCTCACACTCCACTCGCTCACTTAGCCATTTTCACTTCCCCGCGCTCGCTCGGTCATCTTCTTCCTCGCGCCACACGAACCGAGCCGAGCTTCGAGGCAAAATTCATCTTCCACACTCCCCCGTTCCCAAATTCGTTGAGAACGAAGCTAGACCTCTACCCTAGCTCCAAATCCCCCCACTTCCCCCAAGCTATTGTCGCTTCTCCGGCGAGAAACGAGATTTCCCCCAAATCGCGATTTTCGGCCGCCGGAGCACCCGCACGTCGAGACCCTACTCCGAGCCGTCCCCGAGGTCAACCAAGCACGCCATTAGCTTCCTCGAGCTCCACTGGTGCTCTAGGACCCTTCAAACCTCGACGAACGCCCCCGACCTCACCGGCGTATAAGCTGCGGCGGCCGCGCCGCCACTGCATCGTCGCCGGCGAAACTCCGAGCTTCCCCGGCCTCCCAACCGTCACCAATCAAGTCGTGGTGAGCCCTTAGTGCGATTCCCCCACTTTCCCGACCCTAGCTCGCCGTCGTTTGGTCGGCGTAACAACACCGACGACCCGAGGGCATAAGTTCATCGTCTTCGTTTTTCTAGGGGCCTCTGCGCAAAAACCAGGGACTTGTTCGTAAGGTTTTGAAAGTTCTAGGGTTCCCGGCGTAAAAAGATTCTTAAACCTAGATCTAATTTTCCCGAATCTTGTAAAATCCATTAAAAACCGTACAAAAATCAGAAAAATGCACAAAAATACTCCCTGGATTCGTGAGATTGTAAACTCCAATCTCCTTTAAGCATGTATATACTTTTGATGAACCGTTATTGAATTAAAATTCAAAGTGTGGAAATTGAAACTTGTGCACCATTTCAAATCCAGAGCTCCGCTAGGGTTGATCTTTGGATATGTTGTTTGTAGTGACTTTGGACAGCTTGTGTCCAAAGGGGACCTAAAAGTATGCAGTGTAGCTTCGGTTATGAATTAAAATGTGTTTCCTGTCTTTTTGCAGTACAGAAATTATTAAAAATAATCTGTGCAGTGAAAAATCACCATTTTGCTCCAGAGGACTAAAATCTTGTTAGCACACCTGTTAAAAATGAAAAACTTAATTTTTGCTCTGTTTAGACTAGCAAATAAATAAATATGTGTTTTTGGATAGTAATTTATTGAGGACTGTCCAAGGGTCTTTTTGAGCCACCATTTTTCTATGCTTGTGCATTTACGTTTCAAGGAGTTGATTGAATACCTTAGCTGCGCATTTCCTAGTACCTATGAATTGCAACACTAGTATGAAAGGATCGATAGGGCATTGCTCTAGGTCCGTTACAAGTCGAGTGATTTCCTATCACTCGCGAGATATAGGAATTGCTTGTCTTTACTTATGTTGGAATCATAAGGATTGACGGGCGGGATGATAGATGTAGATCTCCCATCCGTGTATGATAATTGATTAAGGTCGAAATGTGTGGTTGAGTGTGTCAAGTTTTTGAACGTACCACATGCATGCCGATATATGGGAGTCGGTAAGCCCGGTACCAGATTGAAGCAGCTAGGACCGATAGCCATCTCTCCTTGGAAACTTTGTTTTCCCCTGCCGTACACTTGTGGATATATGCGTGAGACTGTGAGTGAAGCAGTAAACCTTTATCCTAAGGAAATGGACCCGGTTCCGAATTGTGGATCGATGGGAAAGGTTGGGAAACGCTTGTACCTTTTATAGCAAGCATAGTATCCGTGTATGTTGGGTTTCCCCTGGCCAGGTAGCAGAAATTCGGTTCGAACTGTCCGCTTCTCGCGGTTAATGAGACTGCTTGACCGTCTTGCTACATTGAGTAACAAGTGGAATTATGAGATTTATAAACTTGTTCTATGAATTAAATTGTATTGCAGCACTTGTATGCTTAGAGAGGATGCAAATCTAGAATGGTTAAATTACTAGAACATGGTGCTAAAATTTGAAAGCAATGACCTACTTTTAGTCGTTTTTTTTTGGCAAACAAACCCACCAGCCAAAAGCCTCTCATTGTCTAGATGTCGGTGATGTAAATTTCACCCGACGGGTAAGCCTTGCTGAGTATTAGTATACTCAGCCTTGCTTGTGGCATTGATTTACAGGTACAATGTTGGATGTGGCCGTCGATGCTTTGACTTGGCCTACCCAGGTTCCCCCTGGCTGGCACATCGAATGGGTCCCGTCCTCTGCCGAGGATCGGGAGGAGTAGCACCGTGGCAGGCTTCATCATGGTGTTATTTGTATCGTCGTTAGATTCTTCCGCTGCAATGAACTTTATTTCCGCTGCAAGACTTTTTACTCTGATTTAAATTTGAACTCGGTTTGTAATAACTTTGAGATTCTATTTGTGTATGTTAAATCTGTGGAATGTTGTAATCTCTGGAACTCACCTTCGTGTGGGCGTGCTATTGTTTCGATCGAGAAAAGAACGTGGTTAATCGGGTTTAATCCGACGGCGCTCCAGCTTATTCCGGATTAAGTGCCTGACTACTTGATTAGTGGTCCCATGGTACTTAACTTGGAATAATTTCGGAGTGGTCCGCCACACCAAGCAGAGGGAAAGACGGCACGAGGTCGGGGTCGGACTTGAGTACGACTCGAGCTCGGTTCGGTCGGGTGCGGGCGGCAGCCAGAGGTGGGGGATGACAGGCGGGCCCCGCCCGTCAGCCATTGGAGTGAGGGAGAGGCGGGCTGATGTGGCTGGGCTGGGCTAGCGGCTGTTGGGCCAATCTGGGCCGGTTGGGGTGTTGGCTGGGCTGCGTGGTGGAGAGAAAAGGAGAAAGGGAAATATGCCAGCTGGGCTGAAAGGTAAATAGAAAAAGAGAGGGAAAAAGAAAAGGTTCTTCATTTATTCAAACACTCATTTGAACTCAAATTCAAATTCAAATTTGAATTCAACAACCAAAAAAAAAGGCTCCAGCATGCATTGCACAATAAATGTTTCTATTCCTTATATTTGTTTTTTAGTTCTTCAAAAGTTTTATTTCTCTACATTAATTATGAGCGCTTGAATATAAAAAGTCATTTATTCACTAAATGGGCATTTTTAGGGTGTTACAGCTTAGCGACACACTTTTGGTGCCATTTAGGTGGCGGTTTTGTGCGAATTCTTGTACTAACCCACCACTTGGCACTTGAAATAAACCCGTGTTCGCATATGTTTTTGTGTTTTGGAGCATGTCATGTTTTGCATGAAAACGACCCAATTTGGAGCAAAGCCCAAAACCAACTACGAGCTCGAAGGAATCAAGCCTCGAAAGCCCAAGAACTTGAAGCTCGTGCACACATACAAAAAGGCCCAAAGATGATTTACTTCAGGATCAAGGCGAAGCAATTGTAGATTAAGGAAAATTCACCTCCTTATCCTTATCTCGAAGATATCCCGAAGGAAACATCGGCAAAAGCCTATCATCAAAGAAGGACACGGACTCCAGGAGATCAGAGGAGACACGAGGAGAAAGGAGAGGGCGAGGCGGGCCACGAACAGGCCAGGCCAGCTGGCCCATGGGCCCCTAGCCGGTCGGCCCAGGCCCAACTTGCCTCGGCTCGTGCCCCCCTTTGACCTAGGTCTCCACGACTATAAAACGAACCTGGATCCCGACGTCCAAGGGGAGTTGACATTGAGAGAGCCACCGAATCGAGGGACACACACCGGAGGAAGCCAACGGCTGCCGTCCTCGACGTTGCTGTTGGCACTCCTTAGTGTCACTTGTTAGATGACGTTATGAATGTGTGACGGTATATCTTAGGCTCTAGAATTATATTCTGCAAGCACACAGAATAGCTCGATGTAGCATTTCACCTTGGAGTATTCCAGGGTATCGTGAAATTCCTCAGGGAAGCAATGGCAAAGTATATTGATTGAATGAATGGTCAGTCCTTCTAGTAATATCACACACTATCTCTAGTGGGGGTAAATGGGTTAACCGATAAGGGTGACCAAGCAAAGCTTGATCGATACTAGTGAGTTGGGAAGACAAGCCGATAGAAGGTCGCGAACGACCAGCGACACAGGAAACTCTAAGAGAAAGGAAAAGGATAAAGTTTTGGGAAGACAGGGCAACTCGATTCCTAATGACACTTCTAACCTTTTAAGCAAACACACCCTAGCCTTAGCCTAGAGTACTACCTAGTTATCGGGAGACCAGAACTTATTTCGACGACCAGTGGGAAGAATCTCAGAAAGGGATGAGAGGGGGATCCAACGGCAGCCAGCAACTACTATTATGAGGACATCCGAACGTGGTGGACTATGAGGGACGGACAGGACTGTCACCACCTGCCGCCTACCACAACGGTACCGTGGGGTGTAACACACTTTCTAGCTAGAATCAAGCCAGGCACCACACCTGCACTCGAGACTAGGATTTCTCTCGAGGCCTTCGAGAGAAATCCCCCTCAACCTAGAATACTGACTTGAGCACTCTAGTCCGGCGAGAAAACCCGTAAGGAAGAAACCCGATAGACAAGATAAACTCTAAACTAATCTAGAAGTAAGTTACACCTCAACTATGCCACAAGGACTTGAATGTAAAAGGAAAGCGGTAAATAACTCAGGCTTAACTCAAAAGATAAAGAAGATAAAACTATATTGATAAATATTCAAAGTAAAGGAAAAGATACAAGAGCTTTATCAGAACTCCGAGAACTCTGGAACCTCTAAGCAGAAGCTCGACTCGACCCTACTCCAAACTCTAATCCTAACTCTAAAAATGGAAAAGTGAAAAGGAAGAAGAGCTCTTTGAAGTGTGTGTAGAGGACTAAGCTGGGGGGTCATAGCGATGGCTAGGTCGGTTGGGATGGTAACCGACTGTAGTAACCACCAACCGAAGCTGGGCCGACACCGCCTTGGTGCTGGGCCGACCGGCCGCCCTCTGGTGTCTGATCCACCACCTTTGCTCGTGAACACTTTGGATCGCGCCCTGGTGACGGTTGTGTTGGCCGTTGCTGACTAGGAGTCTGTTTGGACCGACAGGCAGGTCCCTCGATCCGTGTCAAGGCCTTTCGGGGTTCGTCGGATGAACCGACCACAATCTCCCGTCTCAGATGGCTTGAATCTGTGATTCTTGCACATGGATCGAAGACGTGGTAGGGAGGCCGAGGTGGGCGGCCGGTCGGCCGGGCTCTGGCCCGGTTTTCTCTGGTTTTCGGACATTTCTTCCTTGCACTTACAACTTGTACAAAACTTGTGGAACTTGTTAGCTTAAAGTAAAATATACATGGAACCTTATGCAAAACCTTCATTTACTCCCGAGATGTTGATGGACAATTGGAATTATTCACCGTCAACACCCCCCCAAGCTTATCTCTTTGCTCGTCCTCGAGCAAAGCTGAGTCTCAGGCTCGGTGGATCAGGAGTTGTGTCAATGTTCGTGATTTGCAAATACCCTATGCATAAACCACCACTATAGTCCATCGATATTTAAATAAGTAGGCATTAACATATTCATTCCTTGGGCACATGTGGGGCTTTCCCGCTCATTTCTTCTAAGCCTTGGGCGGTTGAAAGTCTGAACGGTCGTCGATAGAGTTTTCCTGCAGCTGTTAGGTTCCAACTCGGGGATATAGATTTTCGCAAAACATGGTTAGTTTTCCCTGATGATTCTCTCAAGTCACTCAAAAAGTGTATATGAATCTCACCCAAGGTCAGTAGTGACCCTTTTATCTTCCTATCTACTGCTTATATGGAATTGTAGGAATGGATATAGGAGATAGCTTACGTTGGTTACCTTTGTTGCGAAGTCGAAAAGTGGTTCGCAAGAAGTAGAACTTGATCAAATTCCGGTCTTTGGAATTTAAACTTTCTGGGGAGAGGAAGGGAATGGACTCACACATTGAAATCCTTTGGTCTTTTTGCCTCTTTTGTAAAACTCTTTTATATCTGAGACTTGGATTGTTCCTCCTTCTTTTGAGTACTTGACTAGTACTTCTCTCTCTCTCTCTTTTCTATGGAAGAAACTCCAATCTCTCTTTTTGAATAGAATTTCATGAGTATATTTTGACATGGATGTTTGGCATTTTGACCAGGATGATGGATAGGTACATTGTGGAGATTTTTGGCTACTTGGGGAGATCATCTAGAGAATGTGGATATCGTTACCCGGAGTAGTTAGTCGACAAGCCAGATGTTTATTGAGGCTAGCAGACAATGGATACGCCAAGGAGAAAGACCGACAGATGACAAGAACTTTCTTCAAGCGGACACACAATTCGACTAAGCTCACAATAACTCAAAGTAGCTTATGGTGGCTAGAGCATGCATACTAATTTGACTCTGGATGGGACATGTAACATCGGGGATAACATACCATGATAAATTTTCAAAAACTCCAGAGTGGTTCCCTATCAAGCATGCATTCATACTCTAGTTATGACCATATCAATACTCCCAACAACTTAGGCATAGAAATTAAGAGCTCATGCGTCCACAATGATAACCGTGACGAACAGTCATATGCCAACAAACTCAAATACTAGGGGAGTAACAGGTTATGTAAATGGGATGTGCTAGGTATAAATAGAGCAACTATTCATCATTTCCAAATGAGGGTGATGCATAACTCTCCATGTATACCTTACTTCATATAACATATTTCTTTCTCCCATTTTATTCATACTAAGTTTTTTTTATTATTAGGAGACGACGTCCTTTTTATTCAACTAAAGCAAGCATGGCAACGATAAACTCGAACAGTGAGACTGACAAGAACATACCTCTGCGGGACAACTTACCTTTGTGTGACGCCTCCCCCAAGCTTCGCTGACGCTTAGTAGTACTGCTGATCTGGGTTTGGGTTGTCGAGGTCGATGTACTGGTATAGGGATGACACGTCATGTTGTGTCGACACAGTCATGCCCCAGTTCTCCTGAGTAAGCGAGGTGTTGTGGGCGATCGCCTCGTTCATCCTCTGCTGCTCAAGGTTCACGGCCTCCATCCTGGCATTGAGCTGCGAGATCTCCCGAATGATTGGGTTCTCGTACTCATACCGGGCTAAGGCGGATGGTCCGACCTGTGGCCCCTGGGAGCTGGATGCTCTTGTGTAGTGGTACCCATAGTTGAGGTCTCCTACAAATGAACTCGGGCCTCCTTGGTTGAAGCGGTCGTAGGTCTGCTCGAAGTTCAAACCTGCAGTGTCCGTGTTTGGTGGTGGCATCTCCCTTGGTTCCTCCTCCACAACTTCGGCTCTGGCAGCGTGGCTTGATTTCCCGTGTGTGGCAACACTGTGTCGTGCCCGCTCTTTCTTTTGCATCTGCAAGGTTAGTCTCTTGACAGAATAGAGGGTAAGAGTCGGGCATGGAAGCTTGGCCTCTTCCTCGTATCCTTGATAGCACATAAACAGAGACCCTGTTGGTCCCTCTCACCGAAGATGACCCTGAACGAAATACTATAAACCAATAACAGTTTGATACTCCTCCGTCATTGGCAGGTAAGTCAACTATGCATTGTTCAAGACCCCGACATAGTTGGCAACACATGTCATCAAAGTAGTGATGTCTATAGGAGTCTGAGTGGTTATTAAACTCTGCCAATGTGTGAGCATGCTCAAGACGGGGGAGTACTTCATCTTTTTAGCAAAGGCATAGAGGCATTGCAACTCATAAGTCAAACAAAGACGAAGCTCAGAGCGTGTGTGGATTACCATGGCAAGCCATTTTGCCAGAAATCGAAGAGTGGGATTATGGATGGAGCTGATACTGTCTTTAACACTATAAGGTTCAGTGGAAATGGTGTCCCACCAAGACATTTTCTCATATTTATGATCAGCAGCTAAAATGTTGGGGTTAGTGAAGCATTTATCATGAAAACCAAGTGCTTTAATAAACTGGCGAGCAGACAGGGTAAACTCCTCATTAAAGAATCGAAAACTGATGGATGTTTCATTGTCATTCGACTCAATAAAAAGGGTCATCAAGAATTCCATGGTTAGGAGGTACGAACCTTGCTCGGAGATGTGTTAGAGGTTGGTGCAGCCGGCATGCTTGAATGCTCACTCCATGTCACGGCCGAGTCCCGTCTTGAACAAGAGTGAGGGCTCGAAGCGCTTGACGTGGGCGTACGTTTGTTTCCGGAGCAAGTCCAAGGCACTCCTTTCATACTCGTTCTTGACCACAATCTGATCGATCCGGGTCAAGACGCGAATGCGGAGGGGCTGCCTGTGCACCATAGGGGAATCATCCCCTTGTGACTCCTCCTCACGACGGGATGAGTCCACGGACATAGAGTCCCTGGATGATTGCGTGTCGTGGGAGCGACGCGAATTCCTCCTACTCATCTTTCGTGCCGCAACCTTGGTGCCGCCAGTCATTCTTCCCAACATGATGTCCTGCAAAAGATTAGTTTCCACAAGATACCTGAAGGAATATGTCAAGTTAGTGGGTCAGTCGTTCTTGTGGGGAATTACCCTCCATAATCGTTCTCGTTCTCGTGCCAACTTTGGAAAAAAAAAAAGGGAAATATTTTTTTCTGGTATTAGTGATTAAACAACTTTTGGCAGCATAACCACTAATAGTTTTTTATTTATTATTATTTTTTATTTTATTTTATTGTTTGTTTGTTTGTTTTTATTTTTATTATTCTTAGGAGACATATTAACTCCTAAGCTTAGTTACTAATGGTGATTAGTAACTACACTAAGCAAGAAACGAGCTAGCAAGCGAGGAACTTCAACTTTCTGGTGAAGCGCTGCGAGTGATGAAGGCTCTGGGCACCAGTTTTTATAGCGGCGCGCAGGGGGGCAGGCCGGCCGGCCATGGGCCTGGCCGTCCAGCCGGTAAATGGTGGCGGCGTGGCCACGTTGGCGGCCTATGCCTAGGTGCTCTGCAGCATGTGCGTGTGGTGGTTGACGATGGGACGGCAGCGGCGAGGAGGAGGTGGCTGGCCAGTGGAGGGGCCGCCCGGCCCTTTGCTGCCACTGCGCGCACGCAATCTCTTCTGGTGGGTGCTCTGGCACGTTAACGTGCCGGCCACTCGGCCGAGGGTTTCGGCCAATTTTTTTTTAAATGCATGATGGAGGAAAGAAATAAAGTGATGGTGGAAGAAAATGTTGTGGTGAAAACAAATTAGGAATTGAAATATGTCATGATTAAATGGAAAAGAATAAAGGAAAATAATCTATCCTATATGCAAATGCAGATGCGGGTGAAGATACATACCAGTGCCTATGGCGAGGGCTTGGGTTTCGTGTCCTGAGCTGGACTATCCATACCTTGCGGTAGTGTGGTGTCGCTTGATGCTTTCTTTCACCAAACCTTCTTGGTTAGCGGAGCCTTCTCGACCTTCTTGAGATCTTCATCCAAAGCCTTCTTACGGTGGATTCTTCGCTTGGCGTTGATGTAATTGTGTCGCTTGATCTCTTGAAACTTCAATGCTTCGAGAGCTGCTACAAGGGCGTCAACGGTCATGGTAGATGGTTTACCTTGCTTTACCTCGTCTTTCAGCTCGATCTTGTTGACTTGTTCGCAGCGTTGCACTTTCGGTTTGAAAGCGAACCTTTCCTTGCACCCATTGATAGTGAGCTGAATTTCTCCGGCTCCAACATCTATGTTTGCCTCAGCGGTAATCAAGAACAGCCTCCCAAGGATGAGAGGTGTCTTGGCGTCGACCTCCATGTCAAGGACAACGAAGTCTACAGGAACGAAAAAGTTCTGGATTTTCACCGGAATATCCTCCACAATGCCCGATGGGTAGTGAATCAATTGATCCGCTAGCTGCAAACAAATGGTAGTGGGAACAAGAGAATGATGGTTGAGTTTGTCATACACTACCTTGGGCATGACACCAACGCTGGCTCCCAAGTCGTAGAGATCTTGCTGAAAGGTCTGTGTCCCGATTGAACAGGCGATAGTGGGACATCCGGGGTCTTTCTTCTTCTCCGGGAGAGGTTGAGTATAGCAGCACTACACTCTTCCGTAAGCTTGACTACCTCGGTTGGTAAAGGTCTTCTTGTTGCCGAGAATATCCTTCAGATACTTGGCATTGGGTACCTGTATAACATCAAGAAGCGGTATGTTGACATATAACTTCCTGATTACCTCGACGAACCTTTCAAATTGCTCGTTGGCCACTGGCTTCCTTTTCTGTTCTGGGAACGGTAAGGCAGTCATATCGTGGTAGTCTCGAGAAGCCACAGGGACTTCATCGGCCTCCTCCTAGTGAGGTCTGGTTGGTTCGGCTTACTCCTCTTGGTCTTCTGGCTCGGTAGTGCTAGCGGTGTTCCGGCGAGTACCTGCACCCTATGGATATGGTGGGTCCTACGTGGACTTTCCAGCCCGCGTAGTCACCGCACTAACATTCTCCTTAACAGGAGCCTCCGGTTGCACGGGCAATTTCCCATGATTTGGGTTAGGACAAGATGCAGCCAGTTGAGCGACTTGAGTTTCAATCATGCGGTTGAAGCTCAGCTGGTTCTTTAAGGCAGAATTAAAACCTTCTATTTGTGTGGCCATATTCTCCATAATTTTATCACTAGCAAGGAATTTCTTACTAATACTCTTCTGGCCATACCAAATATCTTTCAAGGAAGGCTGAAAATTATTGCCAAAATTCATACCTTGCTGTTGACCGAAGGGGAGGTTGGGCTTGGAAGTCCAACCTTGCTGAGCACGAAATCCGGAATTATTCAGGTTACTCCCCATGAAGTTTATGTCCTCAGCAGTCGTCAGGCATGTGTTGCCCGAGTGCTCGGAATCGCCACATGTCTCGCATGTGATCCGAGAATTAGCAATTTGCAACATCTCCTTGTTAGGAGAGTCGAATCTCTTCATCAGAAGGTCCATCTTGGCAGCTAGCATATCAACGTAGTCAATCTGGTGGACTCCCTTGGCACATGTCTGCCTATCGCACTTCCAACTCTGGTTGATGGCGATCTTCTCTACGAGCGTCCTTGCTCGTGCAACATCTAATGAGAGAAAACCTCCTCCTGCTGTTGCATCAACATGCTCCTGGGATCTTTCATTCAGGCCATGGAAGAAGTTCTGAATGATCAGCCACTGCTCCATGCTGTGGTGTGGACATTCTGCAATATAATCTTGCAGACGGTCCCAAGCTTCCAGAATGGTCTCATCGTTGAGCTGCTGGAAGCTGGATATCTTTCCACGGAGAGCATTGGTATTGCCTACCGGGAAGTACTTGGTGAGAAATGCATTGGAGCACGTCTCCCAGCTGCCCTTGAAAGACTCCCTATTTGCATAAAACCACGCCTTCGCCTTCCCCAGTAGTGAGAAAGGAAAGAGCGGAGGCGAATTTCGTCCATCGTAGATCCTTTAGGATTGATTGTACTGCTCACTTCCAGAAAATGCTGCAAGTGGGTGTTGGCATCCTCAGATGCTTTACACAGAAGGGGCTTGCTTGAACATGTTCACCAGGCCAGTCTTCAGCTCAAACTCTCCCTACGACTGCTTGTCATTCAGTCCCGGGAAGCTGCTGCTTGACGGGGCAGAATACAGACGGAGCGTCTTGGCGGGAGCGGAACCAGCCATGATAAGTGGTGGTGTTGGTGGAGCTGACAAACTTGGGTTGCTGATGACTTTCTGCTGTTGGATGGCTCGGCGTCTCACAACCCTTCCAATACGCTCTGGATTTGGATCAAGATTGATGGCAGGTCGAAACCGGTCATGCACTGCTCTGCAGATATCACAACGACAAAACAGAACAAGTGTAAGCCCACTAAAGTTAGCGGTGATAAGACTACAAAGCCTACCAAACAATTCAATAATATCTTTAGCCAATTGCTTCCCAGGCAACGGCGCCAGAAATGCTTGTTGGCACTCCTTAGCGTCACTTGTTAGATGACGTTAGGAATGCGTGATGGTATATCTTAGGCTCTAGAATTATATTCTGCAAGCGCACAGAATAGCCCGATATAGCATTTCACCTTGGAGTATTCCAGGGTATCGTGAATTTTCTCAGGGAAGCAATGGCAAAGAATATTTATTGAATGAATGTTAAGTCCTTCTAGTAATATCACACACTATCTCTAGTGGGGGTAAATGGGTTAACCGATAAGGGTGACCAAGCAAAGCTTGATCGATACTTGCGAATCGGGAAGACAAGCCGATAGAAGGTCGTGAACGACCAACGAAACAGGAGACTCTAAGAGAAAGGAAAATGATAAAGTTTTGGGAAGACAGGGCAACTCGATTCCTAATGACACTTCTAACCTTTTAAGCAAACACACCCTAGCCTTAGCCTAGAATACTACCTAGTTATCGGGAGACCAGAACTTACTTCGACGGATAGTGCGAAGGATCTCAGAAAGGGATGAGAGGGGGATCCAACGGCAGCCAGCAACTACTATTATGAGGACACCCGAACGTGGTGGACTACGAAGGACGGACAGACTGTCACCACCTGCCGCCTACCACAACGGTACCGTGGTATGTAACACACTTTCTAGCTAGAATCAAGCCAGGCATCACGTCTGCACTCGAGACTAGGATTTCTCTCGAGGCTTTCGAGAGAAATCCCCCTCAACCTAGAATACTGACTTGAGCACTCCAGTCCGGGCAAGAAAACCCGTAAGGAAGAAACCTGATAGACAAGATAAACTCTAAACTAATCTAGAAGGAAGTTACACCGCTACTAAGCCACAAGGACTTGAATGTAAAAGGAAAGCGGTAAATAACTCAGGCTTAGTTGCTACATTTTGGGTTTCAAGCCAAATTGATTTTGAAGCACAACGGCTATTTGAGACGCCCAATCAACTTGAGGAGCTCCTTGAGCTGGCTGTTCTATCCTTTGAACTGGTTGTTCGATCTCATATCGAAAAGCTGCTCCAAGATTTGGTTTTTGGTTCTGATTTATGAGTTGCTCTTGGATTTGAGGATGAGGAGTTTCTACTTGTACAGGGTTTGGCAACAGATTTGGTTGTGGAAACGCTCCGTGAAGAATCTATGAATGAGGAGGTTGAAACAACTCAATAGCAGTTGTAGTACCCACTGATGTGTTTGCTTCTTGAGATTCCCGTTGAATTGGCATTGATCAACTTGCATTTGCTAATTCTGAATTAGGAGTCTAGACTTGCTGAACTACTCCTCGATTATCCAGTAATGACCACCTAACTCCATTAGCATCAGGTATCCAAGATATCGTAACTCCAAAATAATTGCGTGGATTATGTTGAGTAGATCCAATATTTGGAGTAAAAGATCCAGACGGCATACCCTATCCAGTACTAGGATTATATCCACTGAAATATTTCAACCCCTTTGGCGTCGATGCAGTAGCCAACCAGGATCTTGGTGTGAAAACTATAGCACTTTGGATCAGGGTTTGAATGTGTGGAGGTATGAATTGTGGTGGTACAAACCCTCCTTGAGTGATCGACATTGTTAACGATTGTGTTTGTCCGATCGGTTAAGATGCTGATGGAGCTGCAAAAGCCTGAGCAAGAGCAGTGTTTGCAGAAGCTGTTGCAGTCCCCAACGAGGCAGTATGATCTATCGGAGGAGGATGCTGATATACTGGGCCATTGTAATTGAAATATCCCTCACAAAGAGTGTAAACAATAGTATTGTGTACGTCATTAATCATTATCTTAGCATGATTTACAATGGCTTTATGATCTGCTTCATTGACTATCTTCTACATCTTGTCAGATTCTTCAGCTACAATGATGTTACTAGGTGTAGGAAAGTCAATCTTTTTCACAGCTTCACCTCTTTTGGTAGTAGTGATTGACTTGAGGCATGTAAGTTTGAATTCTTCTAATGCCCTCGCCAAAGTCACGCTTTTGAGCTTCATTAAGATCTTCTTCAGTAGTCTCAGTGATGTTCTTGGTGTTAACCACAGCTTAGCAAGGTTTGCATACCTCTTGTTTTATCCGGTGTTTGCACGCAACAAGTGTTGTAATCGGGGCTTGTAGTCTTGTGAGACCCTCCAACCGAGTTTGTGGAGTGGCCGCCGGTGCTTGTGCAAGAGAGGAGAGACCCTTGGCGTTTGGCCAAAGCTCTACCTAGTGAAGGCGGCGAGGAGAATCTGGGGAGGGACGAGCGGAGACCCACTTGCACGCAGAGAAGTCCCGTTACCCAAGGAGTTACTCGACTAGGGACTTTATGCCCTTGCATGGGCATTACCTCTGAAAGAGACCCCAACAATGAGGACTAGTGGAAAGCTCGTGAGCTTCCCGATACCTCGGAAAAAATTGCCATGTCGGGAGTTTGCATTCTCTACCCTTTATGTTCCGCATTTCATACTTGCACTACTTTCTGCTACCTTTCTGGGAATTATCATGCTAGTGTAGGATTGAACCTAGGGTGCAAAACTTTTTAGCGGTACAAATAACAACACATAAAGAAAACGTAGAGCCAGCACATTTAGATAGAAATTGAAATAGGTTTTTATATGTGCCTTTCGAGCCTTAGTTTTTAGAACAATTCAACACCCCCTCTTAGGGTGTCCCGAAACCACAAGAAAGAAAAAAGAGATGAGAAGGAGACGGCCCACCTAGTGAAGAAAATCGATGGGCGACGTGCATCCGAACGCCGCCTTGTCTCCAGCGAGTTCTCTTGCCACTTTGTGTGCACTATGCAAATAGCTGAGGCTAGCAAGGCAAGAGAGGCACTTGAGTTGATTTGAAGTTTTCATTGAGAATATTAAGGACACTTTAGTGTTTGGAGGGTAGCAAGTGTGCATCCACCTTTCTCTTGGTCTAGCTTAGGTCAAGTGAAGATTGTTGGCTTCTTACTCTTGGTGATCGTCATCACCTAGACGGCTTGGTGGTGGTGATCTTTGTGAGCTCTCAAGAAGATTGTGTGAACCCTCAATAAGGTGTACACAGTATTGGAATTCGACGTCCCAGAGTTGGGACTGGATTTCCACTTGCGCAGGTGCTCCAACGAGGACTAGGGGAGAGTTGGTGGTTCTTCAATACCTCAGAAAAAAGTTGACCTTCTATCCTTCTTTACATTTGTGCAAGTTTACTTTCAAGAATTCTAATTTCTAGAATTGCCATGTTAGATTAATATTGGACCTAGGTTGCAAAACTCTTTTATGGGCTAGAATAGTCACAAACTCACTTCTAGGAAGATGGGGTGAATTGGGTTTCTTGCTTAGGATTGTTTTATTGTAATTAAATATTTAGAAGCCTAATTCATCCCCCCTCTTAGGCATCTTAAGCCTTTCATATTTTAGTGTGGGGTTGGAGGAGGGTGCCCCTAGAGTGAGAGGCAGGTGCTGGTAGCGAGAGAGATGTGATCCGACAACGGGGTCATGCGTCGGTTGGAAGGCACATGAACAAATAAACATATGAGGAGGTGGAAGAAGGGAAGAATGATAGAGGGGGGAGGATGCTAATGGTTGTGGGCTTGTGGCTGGTGATTGAAAGATTTGTGTTTTGTTGAATATAGATCCAAATAAATCTGTATTACTTATAAGAGTAGTTGATTATATCAATAATATACTGATTACACATGTGCACACTACTCTCGTGGAGAAATTCAAACATAACAAAGATACAGGTACATGGCGCTAGATGGTATAGAGTTTGCATCTGACATCTGTAGGAACAAAGCACACAAAGTTGACAATATCAGTCAACAATCTCATCTATCAGTCGTATATGCACTATGTGAAGAGAGTTTAAAAGATATTTATGTGAAGTCAACTGGTCGATTGGATTGGCATCATGAATTTGCACATGTGCTTTGTCGTGGTGCAAGAACGAGACTGTAGAGACCTGCTATTGATTATACAAAGTTATATGTCATGGTCTGATTAAGTTTCATTAAAATTGAATTAACATAAATCTTTTTTACTTTCTAACGTGATTAATATTTACAATTCCTGCTTTTTTTAGGTAGGAACCATGAAACTCATTAGTGGGCTAAGGGTTACCCTTCACGAGATTGCTTCTTGGGCTGGTCATCAGTGCCCCGTGTTAACAGTTGTTGATAATAAAGGGGATTGATACATAGGTTTAATGGATCTACATCCACTTCAAACAAGTAAAGAGTGTGATGTTTTCTTTGAAAGGTTGTAAGAGTGTGATGTTGCCGCGCGAACATAAGTGTTGTGCACCACAACATCGACTTCTTGTGCAACACTTATAGTCTCAAGATCAAAGATCCAAATTTAGTAGTAGTAAGTTAGCTTGAAGACATAGAAAAGGCTATCAAAGTAGAGCCTTCATATTTAGCGGAAGGTGCAGCCAAGGCTGAATAGGCGTCACATCTTGCAATAATTGACATTCATAAGTTGGCGGACATTCATAAGTTTGCGGACAAGTACGCTGCATCCAAATTTGTGTGTTGTGTATGTTTATTTGACATATGCACTTAAACCTTTGAAAATCCTTTATGATGATGCTTAGCGTATGGTCAAATTCTGAACTATGACCACTATATTAATAAATAATGGAATATTGATTTTATTGTTTTGTTGTATAATTTATATATTTGTAATTTAATATTTTCTTTTTCGCGTATTCTCTCGTTGCACCCCTTTTTATGACCATATCACCAGCACGAGCATCCAATTAATGATAATAAAATAATAATTTTTTAAGTCATATAATAGCAAATTTCTAGTATTCGCGACGTGTTAAATCGAAAAGTCAACTGTCTCCACTTAAAACGTCAAGTTGCAACAAAACTCAAAGGCCGGCCAAAGCCATCAATCATCATCCCCAAACATCTGCCTGCTCCTCCGCTGCCTGTAGAGGTAGAGGGAACGAAAATGGCGGCCACCGCCGCCCAGCGCGCGTCGCCCGCTGGTTCTACAATCCGCTTCCTCAGCCTCCAGGGCACACGAGCCTCAAACCTCCCGTTCCGCACGCGCGCCGCGGCGTCCGCTCGCACGCGCTTCCACTGCCACCTCTTCCGCTCCAATGACTCCGCGCCGACCCCGACCACCTCCGATCCAGACGTGGACCGCGACCCCGAAGATTCCCTACGCTTCGCCTTCGCCTGCGGTGGTGCGGGCGCGGGCGGCCGCGTGTACTCCGCCATCGCGCTCGCCGACGAGCTACACGCCTCGCTTCCTTCCTCCCGCTCGCTAATCCTCGGCGCGCCCGCCCCGTCTCTCGAGTCCTCCGCTGCCGCATCGGCATCCTACCCGTTTGCGCCCATCCCGCCGCGCTGCCTCCCGCGCGGGATCCTCGCCGCGGCGCAGCACCTCCGCCGCTTCCGCCCTCACGTCCTCGTCGCCACGGGAGGCGCGCCCGCGCTGCCGGCTTGCCTGGCCGCGCTCCTCCTCGGCCTCCCCTTCGTGATTCAGGATCAGGACGCCTCCCCCGCGCCCACCACCCGCCTCCTCGCCCCCTTCGCACTCCGCGTCTTCCTCGCCTTCAACGCCCCCGTGCGCCTCCTCCCCAAGCGCAAGTGCGCCGTCTACGGGAACCCCGTCCGCATCTCTATCCTCACGTGCCAGGCGTCCAAGGCCGAGGCGTTGGCGCGCTTCTTCCCGAGGGCAGGGTTGTTGGGCGAACAGGAGGCGCAGGTCGTTCTCGTGCTTGGGGGAGCGGAGGGCTCGCCCGAGATCAATGTCGCGGTGCTCAACGTGTACTACGAGATGCTCAGAAAGAGGAAGGATCGGTACATTATATGGCAGACGGGGACAGAGACTTTCTGCGAGATGGAGAGTCTTGTCAGGGGCCATCGCCGGCTATTTCTTACTCCGTGAGTTCTCTTCATTCAGTTCACCTTCGTCCTGGTTGCTGCTGCAAACGCTGGGGTCTCATGAAATCGTCGTGAACTTCTGCTAATCTGCTGTCCAGCCTTTCAACTTTTAGACTTAGTAATGCACGTAATCTTGGTCATCATTTTGTTTTTAGGACCCGACTTCAGCATTATAATTGTTTGCTTGTTTCTTTCCCTGGCCTTTCAGCTGTTTGCTCAGCAGCAGGGCTAGTTACCTGTGGGTTATTTCAGTCAAGTTCCTCTGCTTTTGTTAATGTTGGAGGCACTCAAAGCTTTTGCATGCTCTTAAAAGACAGCGGCTCTCTAAGGTTTAATTTAAAGCATGAGAAAAGTTCATTGAGGTACTGGGGATGTTGTACCAGAACAACCATTTATGAATGATATTTAGAAGAGAAAATAGATATGGCTCCTTTATCCCAAAGTACTAGTTTTTGTTTATTAACTTTATCCCATTCTCCAATTAATCAGTCAATTGGATTGCTAATTGTAATTTCTTCCAATCTGCATCACATGTTCTAGGAATCTAGGTTTTATTTTTGGATTCCAATGTGATAAACAATTCTCAGGCATGTCAGAGCCATGTTCTTCTGCATTTTATCTGTTTCATACTCTGTACCAGAATGATTCTGAAAGTATAAAACGTCTCTTGCCGTGAAGATTCTTGCATGAACTGGAAATGGCATATGCTGCTTCCGACGTCGTTATTTCTCGAGCTGGTGCGATGACATGCACTGAGATATTGGCCACAGGAAAACCATCAGTTCTGGTATGAAACATCTCATGTAGCTTGTTATTTCTTTCTAATTTTTAAATCCTATGGTTTTTCTTGATCAGCATTGATTGGGGGTTTAACGATGTAATTCTATTGTTTTCAACAGCATATTTAGGTCACGTATTTGTTATGATAAGAAATTCCCAGGAGTCTAAACTATATGTTCTTGTCATAATAAGAAATTTTCATTGTGTTGCAGATTAGTAAGAGACCAATTGGGAGTTATCTTATGACATATAAGAAACCTTTATCATAATATCACAATGATACTTTCTAGAAGAAATGCGAGCAAGTGGATTGATTTTTCTATAGAAGAGCCGCCATGAGGTCGTTGCTGGAGAAGGCGCGGAGGGACAGCCCAGTTGTGAATGCGATTCCCCTACCACGACACACGATGATCTCGGCGCCCGAAGGACATCGTCAGGGTGCCGAAATCCCAAAGGATCGGCCCTAGCGACGCCAGCCTATGGGTGCCGAGTACGACGTCGTAGCCTACCAAGGGGAGCTTGAAGAAGTCAGCCACGAAATTCACGTCGGCGATTGCCACGACGCGATAGACCCCCGGCGACTGCACCCGTTCGTCGTTGGCCACCATAACTTGGACTGGGGCTCCGCTGCGTCGTGGAAGATTGGTGCAGCCCGCGGTTGCTCCGCCACGAAGTTGGGCTCCTCAGTGGCGTGCCCTCACGCTACGCCTGGATGAACCAGTGTTGGGCACCGTCCTCTATGTTGTATGTGGCCATCCAGACCTTCTCTTCTTCCGCAATGCGCTGCTGACTGAAATAGGACTCAACGGTTGATGAAGACCAAGGGGTCGGACTTCCCATCAAACTTGGGAAAATCCATCTTTTGGAACCGCGTCGGTCGGTCGTTGTTGTGTTCGCCGCCATGTTCAACACGGGAGCCCGATGCGGAGGAGTCCACACGGTAGTCCTGCTTGATTTTCTCCACTTACGCTTGCAAAACGGCTAGAGAGTCTGCCAAGGACTGGACAAGGGCGAGCAGATCAGGGTTTTGCGGGCGTAGCCATGGTGGTTGACGCCGATGAGGGGGTGGTGGGTGTGGTCGACGAGGAACACGCCTGGCTGCTGATACCAGGTTGTCAAGGGCCTCTTCGCACAAGACAATGGGCCTCTACTATTTGGTAGCGAGAGGTGGTAGAAGCGCTAGGATTTTTGCTTAGCTGCTCAATGGTGAAGGGGTTGAGATTAAGAGGAAGAAGAGGTTGGGGGGATAGTAGATTGATATTGCTTAATCTTTGTTTAAATCATTATCTTATATAGGCTTAAGGCCTACTCTCCTAAGGAAGGAAACCACTTCCTGATAAATGGGAACTAATCAAAACAACCCAAATCTTTCCTAGCTACCCTGGAGCACCTGCCGACAGCGACGACTTTCATATTGGCAATCCCACATTTGTCCAACTCTATACATTCCTGTTGCCCCATTTCCTTTCATTTCAAAGGTCGCATTTATTGTCATATAGTGAACTCCAGCATCTATCAGTTATTGTAGTGAAATAAATTACCATTCCTGTACTTTCTGGATTATGAAAAACAAGTTTTCTAGTTATGTTTGGCAAATAAGTTCTAGTTTTAAGTGTAAAACTAATTTCCAAGAAGTTAGACATGATAGACAAATTCTCGAAAATAGGTTATGCTTATTATTTTGTAATGCCTGAGATTGATTGTCATTCCTTTGGCATTTTGTAACATAAGTAGTTTTTTTAATGATTAGTTATGTGAGGAGTCAATTATCATCTGAAACGCAAAAGGAATGTCCTAACTTGTCATTCACTGCTACATTTAGCTGATAATAAATTTTTTGAGGCAGTCACATTCACATATCATCATCATATATTCCTTACTGATTGATGCATCTGATATCAAGATGATCATGAAGTTGTTTTTTGAGTTAAGATGTTTAAAAATCATCTGATCCTATTTATGAAGTCTTGGTTCAAATAAACCAAAACTCTCTTGGCCACACTATTAGAAATGAAGAACAAAACTATGACCTAAAAAAAATATCAAAACTATGACCTAAAAAATCATAGATGACCTGACGATACTAGAAACAGTTCATTTGGTTGGGCAAGAGTCATATCATCGATGATATCAATATATTACATTGAAAAGGTGAATGTACAAAATTCAATTATATATCATTATAACCTCTCATCTTCATATGGGGCGACAGAAAATATATTCCCATGACCAATGAAATGCTCAAAGGCTGCTGCTGTGTCAAAAGCTTCCCCTCTACAATTATATGTTTCCATCCTAACAACTGTAGGATTGATTATGGGTTCATGCCACAACCAATGATTTATGAAGTTTTCAAGTTTAATCTTGACTGAGCACATTTCTAGTTGATATAAAAATTTGACTGCTAAAACCAACATTTAGTGGATTGTTGTGCAAATATTTTGGGAGTATCCTCCTCCTATAGAAGTGTAATCTTTGTGTGGAGTTCAGTTGTGCAAATCTTTTAACCACTTCATGTCTTTCAGATACCCTTGCCAACAATTCTGGATCACCACCAAACTAGAAATGCGTATATCATGGCTGATATTATGGGAGCAAAAGTCATCACCGAAGATGAACTTGATTCAAGCAGTCTCACATCTGCAATTGATGAAATTTTTGGTACGTGTTATCTAAATTCAGTTTCCAATGCTTTTGGCCAACATTCTAAATTCACTGCTTATACCAGATACCACTAGATCATAATTGAATAATGTTCGTCTTCCATTGACCATTGTCGCTCATCATGCTGTGAACATAGTTTCTCACTTCTTGTGGGATTTGTCGAAACCTTGCATCCTGGGCCAGGTAAACACATGCGTTATTTGAAGTTAAACGTATAACGAATACTGCAATTGGAAGGCAGTTTATATGAGTTTATATTGGAAACGTATAACTAATACTGCAATTGCAAACGTATAACATAATAAAGGACTTGGTATTGCCAATATGAGTTTATATTGGAATGCCATGATTGGACTATGACTAGTTATCTGATCACTTGCTCAAACGTCTTAAATAGATTGGTGTTACCCTTTTGTATATAAATCCTGTCTTTTTTTCATTCTTAAAACTGCACTTGTTCCTAGCGGTCATCTTTTTCACATCAGAATGGTTCCTCCGTTCCTCATCCAATTCCATTTCACAGGTGATGAGAAATTGATGGCAGACATGTCTCAGAAGGCACTAACTGCAGCCCGACCCAATGCGTCAGCTGATATAATTCGTCACATCTGTTCCCTGATTGGTTCATCGTACCCAACGTGAAATTTATTTAGATACTATAATTCATGGCATAAATGCTTTCTGTATTGTTGTTTGATACACAGCAGAATGGCATGCTGTTCTTGAGGTTGAAAATGAAGATCTAAAACCTTTGGTTTACTTAGTTCACTCACACCCCGTTTGGAAGTTGATATCGAGAGTTGAAATCAGGAATTGGCATTGAGTAGTCCCCAATTCAGCTGTTTGGACGACTTCGGTATTGGCAGCTGGAATCACGCTCCAATGCCATTGGGTATTCACTCACCCTGTCGCGACTCGCGAGCCCTCCCACAATTCGGTATTGGTCTGAATTGGCCGCTCCCGCGTACCGGTTCATTTTCCTTGGAAAAAAAGAACAACCGAAAGGACGATAAGAGGCCGCAGCCGGTGCCCCACCCCCCCTCCACCTACTCGCTCCTCACACTGCTCAGGAGCAGGGTTTACAAAACCGGTGGGAACCGGTCCGAACCGACCGGTTTTTGACCAAACCGGTTCGGTCTGGTTGAAAAAGCTCCGGTTACCGTTAGCCGACCGGTTTTACCGGTTAGCCGGACCCGTATTTTTAGGTTTTGGAACCGCTAAAACCGCCGGAAAAAAACCCTGCTCAGGAGACGAAAGGGTAACAATGGAGACTACCTCCACCTCTGGCCCTGCCGCCTCCTTGGCCTTTGTACATCCATGCTGCAGAGACTTTGCCCGCTTCCCCTTCTCTGGCACTTCACCAACGAGAGACACATCAAGCCTCAGCCACTCAACTGAGTAGGCGCGTGGCATGCGGCCCACGACGCGGCCGCGCGGTGCGTAGGCGGATCTGGCAGCAGCAGTGCCCGTGAGCTTCATTGAGGTAACAGGGGTATGTGTGAAGTCCTGCACGCCAGCACCTCACACACGCTGAGCTCGAACTGCTCGTCACACACACACGCCAGCACTGCCATGCTGCACGGTATGCTTCTCTTGCAGTTGCTATTTCGTTCAATTAAGTTTGGCAGCGAGCAACAGTACGTCTATTCAGGGCCGGATTGGCTCTTGCTGTTGCTAGATCGTTGTTCACCGGAGCAAAGGGACATGGTGAAACTTTTTTTATGGAGGGCATGGACTTCACGTAACAACATTGTCCATCGGTCGGGCTCAGCACAGATTGAGAGTGCGGTGCATCATCTGATTAACATTAGAGATATAGCTATGAACTGTAAAAATTTGTGCTGTGATCAGCCACGGTCACTGAAGGGAAAGGAGGTGCAGGGCGAGGTAAGTGCTACAGGAGAAGGGGACAAGGCAGAAGATTGGAAAGAGGGAACAAAAGGCTGGGAGCCCCCGAGAGGAGGGCTTTTACAGCGCACAATACTAGTGTGCAGTAGTACGTAGTACAAATTAAATCTAACCATCCATTGATCAAGGCTAAATGAGTAATTACGCTCCTCCTAATTTCATACTGATTCGCTCCCCTTCCACCGCATCTCCCCGATATTTCCATCTCCCTCCCGGCGGCGCCATCTTCCTCACGGCCATCTCCCTCACGGCGGCGGTGCAGCGGCGCGGAGGCATCTCCACCAGGCGGCCATCTCCCACACGGCGGTGCCATCTCCACCAGGCGGCGCCCGCAGCGGGATCTCGAGCCGGCGGTGCCCGTGCTGTTCCCCACGTCAGCGCGGCGGCATCTCCAGCTGGCTGCGCGCCGGCATCTCCTTTCGGCGGCGCCCGTGCTCTCAGCCTCTCACCCTGAGCGGCTTCCGTCCACTCCCGCCGACGGCCGCCGTGCTCTGCCCCGCCCATTCCGAAGGCCGGTCAACTCTCCGACGGCGGCGTGACGGAATCTGCACCCGGCGCCGCGGCAACTCCCTTGGCGGGGCCCCTGCTTTCCTCCACTGCGGCTCACGGTGTCTCCTCGACGGCGGCCGTGCTCTGTCGTCCTGTCTGTAGTCTGGCCGCTGCGACGACCGTGAGTTCGGCGGCAAGCCCCGCACTGCGGCTGTGTGCTGATCCGGCTGCACTGGTTCTTGACCCAAGGCCTGAACGGCACGGAGTTCCCCCTCGTCACTGAGGAAGGTATGCCAACCTAGCTTTGCTGATTTTGTTTACAGAGTGAGACAGCTTTATTTGCCTACCGACATTGTTTAAGATTTGTAAATTGAACAACTTTGTTCTTCACGGACACAAGACATGCTAGAGTATATTTGATCCGAAAGCAAAGAGAGCAAAGAAATCAGTATTTAGTTCACCTTTTACCATTTGTTTTGGCTCATTTGTTGAACATTGGAATATTATGCACGTGAGCATGAGCTAGATGTGAAATGCAGGAATGCATTCTTTGTGGCGAAAAAATGGATGATCTCTGCTTGGATGCTATTTGTAACACTACAGCTATGCCAACAACCCAACAATGGCACTATCTGCAGCTATAGATTAGGAAATTAGAAATGTTTTCATGGTCCTTTGCAATTTGCAATCTATGGTCGTCGATTTGTTTGTTTAATTGGATTAGTTAGGCCAATCTAGGTTGCAGAGATTAGTAAGTTTTCCAAGCCACATTTGGGGAAGTCTTATTTAGCATATCAAGTTGATTTGTCACTATACAAAATTGGATGGAGGTTGGACATTTTGGTCTGCTGTATAGCCTTTGTCAAATGGTGTTCATGATTAAAACTTTGTTTTACACCCATTCTGTGTATTTAACATATCAGCTTGAGGTGCTCCAGAACTTATTTTTATTATTACAGATTGTATCATGAAATGGAAGTGGTAATTTGTAATTTACTTTATTGCAGTAAACCGTAATGGAAGCAGAACAGTATGTTAGTCTGGAGGAAATTGCAGAATATGACAACATTGTAAATCAGACTTTTACAAGTGAGGAAGATTTCTATGAGTTTTACAATAAGTATGCATTCGGTAAGGGGTTTAGTATCAGGAAGGACCGTGTGAGATACAAGGATGGCACACAAGAGGTGATATGGAAGAAGGTATACATGCTCTTGTGAAGGATACAGATTGCTGATGTATTTCGAAAGGAAGGATGCAAAAAGGCAGCCACGGGCCCTCACTCGATGTGGATGTGCGGCTAGGCTTGACGTGGAAAGGATTGAAAGCACTGGCATATGGTATGTCATGGATTTTGTTGATGTCCATACTCATGCCCTTGCAAAACCTGAGCACTCCTTTTTTTTTGCGATCACATCGTGGGCTTAACGATCCTCAGAAAGCGGAGGCGGTCGAGCTAGGACTTGGTGGCCTTCGACCATTCCAGATCATGGATGTAATGGAAACCAGCCACGGTGGTCTAGGAGAGGCAGGATTTCTTTCACAAGACTTGTACAATTTTTTTTCAAGGCACAAGAAGGGAAAAGTTGAAGGAAGTGATGCACAATATGTTCTGAATCATATGCGGGAGATGCAAGAGAAAGATGCAGAGTTCTTTTATAAATATAGTTTGGATGTAGAAGGGAGGTTGAAGAATCTATTCTGGTCGGATGCACAATCACAGATGGACTATGGTGTTTTTGGAGACGTCATTGTATTTGACAGCACGTACCGTGTGAACAAGTACAATCTTCCATTTGTCCCATTTGTGGGAGTTAACCATCATCGGAGCACAGTTGTATTTGGTTGTGGAATTTTGTCGGATGAGACTATCCTATCATATATGTGGCTCCTTGAGGCATTCTTGGAGGCGATGCATCAGCGGCATCCGAAATCCTTAATCACGGATGGGGACGCAGCAATGGCGAGGGCGATTGAGATTGTTATGCCTAATGCAGATCATAGGCTGTGCAGTTGGCACATAGGGCAGAACATGCTGAAACGATTCCGTGGTGCGAAGCTCAAGGAATTCAGAAAGTTCATATACTGTGCAATGGAGGTTGATGAATTCGATAGACTTTGGAGAAAGTTTAGAGCAACTCATAAAATCAAAGAAGATAACCTATGGGTCAATAGGATGTATGAACTCAGGAGGAAGTGGGCTGCGACCTTCACAAGAGGGAGACATTTCTTGGGCATGCAAAGCAATCAGAGGAGCGAGAGTCTAAACTCAAGGCTGCACAACCATCTGGATAGGAAGATGTCACTTGTTGATTTAATGGAGCATTACGAGTTTTGCCTGTCCCGCATTCGTAGGAAAGAGATTGAGCTTGATGCAAAAGCGACGCATTCTGTCCCATTCACTCAGATTTCAGCTCATGGGCTTGAGAAAAGCGCTTCACAGATATTCACCCCGAAAATGTTCATGCAAGTAAGATTGCAGATTATAAAAGGATTAAATTGGTCGGTGACAGAGATAACATTACACAATGGGTCTTTCAGGTATGAGGTTGCATTACAAGCTAATATGCAGCGATGCTTTCATGTGACTTGTACCTTTGGCTCATCTTTGATTGATGTTGAATGCCAGTGCCGGAAGTTAGAGCGTCAAGGAATTCCTTGTGCGCACATTCTATGTGTCCTGAGATATAATAGTATAGAGGTTATCCCTCATTGTTGTGTTTCTGTTAGGTGGACGATGAATGCAAAAAGTGCTTTTCCAACAGAGATGCGGACGAACACACACGTGTGGACAAAGCAAATGGATCGTTACCATGGCCTTCGCAACAAGGGTGATCGTGCTTTGTTCAAAGTATCCAGGAACCGAGAGAGGTCAGCGAAGGTAATGCAGTTACTTGATGATATTCTAAAAGAGGAGACACAGGAAGATGGGGATGAAGAGCACATGTCTTTTGGTCCGTTGCCAGCTCATTTCTCAGGGGCTAATGAGCATAGTAGTCCCAAAGTACTAGATCCAGTTAAAATTGTTACAAAAGGTGCTCCGAGGTCAAACAAGAGGTGGAAGTCAAACCGCGAATTATGGGGTAGTAACTGAAGCTAGTGTTGCAGGTAATTAACTACGCATATATGTTTGTTTGGTTCTTTTGTTTCAGTATTCAGCTATTAGCTCGTTGACATTATCATGAAGCAACTAATAGAGCTTTTCATGTTAAGTTCATCTGTTTCTGTTTCTGTTTCGACTCGCAGTATTTCTGTTACTATTTCATACATCTTCGCTTTTTCCATACTTTTGATATTTTGCCTTTTAGATGAATTTTGCGAGCTTGCTGCATTTATGCATGCATAATGAATTCACCTTCCAGATGCTGATTATATGCTAAACAATGCAGATCCAGCTAGTTGAAGTCTCAAGCCCTCACCAACATTACCAGAGCTCTTATCAGGCATCGGGAGTTATAGCTTGGAGTTGGCATGGCAGTGAAGGGAGCGCTCCAGGACGTGTCCTCCCTAAGTGGCGCTCCTGCTGATCACTTAACCAAGGCTAATTGAGCACATTATGAGCTGTTTGCTTAATAAGGTGATGCCAAACCGTTGTTGTAGCCTGTCCATGCTGTTTCAGTAGTAGTCATTCCAGCCGTGTTGCATCAATAGTATCTGGCAGTCAGTTAGGTGGTGTACTAATAGTATCTGGCAGTCAGTTAGCTTGTAACATCATTGTTTCCTAGTTTCTGTGATCCGTGACTAATGTGAAGGATGTGGTGGCTTTGTTCAGTGTATGTGCTATTACTGTACTCGGCTACTCGCCAATCAGTTGGATTGGATTTTACGTCACCATCTTAGTTAAGGTTACATTTAGTTTCCTTAAAAAATACACGTCACCATATTAGTTAAGGTTACATTAAGTTTCCTTAAAAAATATGTGGTTGCCTGCCCATGAATACTATTATATTTGGTTTCCTTTTCGAAAATATCCGGGCGTGCGTGCGTGGCCATGAATATTATTTTGTTTCCTTTTTAAAAAATACGTGCATGCGTTGGTTTCCTTTAAAAAAATACGTGCATGCGTTCGTGGGCAGTTTGTTTCCTTAATTAACATGTGTCTTCGAACAGTATATATGTTTATCCACGGTGAGTGAATGAAGTACAACCAAATTTAATCGACGACAAACTACATCCATGGCACACAGGGAAACCCCAGCGACCTCTGCCTCCATGGGGAACACAGGAACCCCAGCAACCCGTGGCTCCTGTCTGACGAACGCAGGAACCCCTGTCTCGTCTCTGACAACCACAAGAACCCCTGCGTCCTCGACACAGCGTCAACAAGAAGGAATCAGAGGGAGAAGTGATCCAAATACAACTGTTGTAAGCTCATCTTCTGTCTTTCCTGCAAGAATAATGTACGAGATATCCGTTAGAACAATTATGCATGATAACAGTTTAATATTTATAGCAGACCAATTTAGATGAACAAGATGATCATACAATTTCTCCACGGGGTAAGGGGGCCGTACAAGTTTACTTAAATGGATGCAGTGAGGAAGATAATGAAGATGATCCTACAGTCAACTTAGTGGTAGATCCAATGATCCATCCACCACAGTTTGAAAAAACGAAGGTATGATCTTCTCATAATTTTTCACGTCTATCTTTCTAGAGCAGATTTAGTGCATCTATGAATGTATTGTTCGCATATCCCCTTTGTAGGTTTCATCATCGTATACTGAGATTATGCGGAAACTTTATTTGCTTGATCATCGGGTACATAATGAATTTGCTGATCAAAAAATTAGAGAGAAATCTCTTTCCATAGAAATTGAGGACATGAATGCCACCTTATATGACATGGAAAGAACCCTATTTGACATGAAGTGTGCTACAAAGGTAAAAATGTCAATCTGCAGCCATACATGTATTAATGTGTACTGACATATAAACGAATTTGTAGCCTCCACTACAGTTTGAACAACCAAACGACCAAGCACAGCAACTAATTTCAAGCACAGCTGGAAGACCACTAAAAAGGAATCAAATCCATTCGGCATCGCACAAAATAATGGAAGGTAATAAAAAGCATCAGCAAACATACTTGTCACCTTATTCACCATTATTCTGACTTTATTTGTTATTGTGATTGTATACACAATCCAGAATTTATCTGTACGCCTGAAGACTATGAACAGCATACAATTATCAGTTTATGTGAGCCGCATCAGATTGTTGTCAAAATTAAGGATTGTATTTTGACAAAGAAGATGGTGGACTCATTGACAGCAGTCTACAGTTTTGATTCCTTCGACAAATGCATAGATGATTTGGTTTGTCTTTGTAACTTATTACTTATATTTATGCAACAAATGCTATATGCAGTGTATTTTGCAGATAGTGGATGCATGGATACATGACATGCGTGCCAAGGTACCGGAGGGCAATCGGAGGCATAGCAAAATTTATCTAGAGAACACAAGAATGCTTGCAAAGTTCCAGTTCGCACAGATAGATTACAGTGGTCTACCTTTGGAGGACATAAGCCATATGCGCGACATTGCGCAAAATTATGCCACACACCACATGGTAACTCTTGTTTTAGTCTTACCAATTGACATTACTTTAATTGAAGGATTAGTTACTAACACTTGTTCAGATTTTTCTCCCCATGCGTGTGCAAAACAACTGGTTCTTGGTGGTAGTGAACTCAAAGTTGCGGAACATACAAGTCCTCAATTCCCACAAATCAATCGATGCAGATATTGTGCAACCAGTCACAAAAATGGTTGGTTTCTCTTAATTATCGCAACAGTTTTATCATTTTAGAATACAAGTTTCACAACTTTATGTCAGGTGAAAGGCCTGCATTGCTATTTGGCGCTACTTGAAGGAAGTGATAAGAAAAAATATCATTGGTGGCTAGATTTCAATGTCCACAACTGGGTTATCCACATGCTTGATGGTTTACCCCAACAGACAGACAGGACATCGTCAGGACTATTCTTGCTGAAATACATGGAGTACTGGAACGGCAGAAGGCTTGAAAAATCTTTCACACAAGATCTCATTAATGGTTTTAGGCCTAAGCTGCCAGCTCTATTGTTCAAATCAGACCTGAATGAGGAGAAGACCACTATCATCGAGAAGACCAGTATCGGATCACCAGAGATTTAGTCCCACCTTTGGTGTTAGGATCTTCTATTAGTTTCGAACAATTTAAGTGTCTTTAATTTCTGTAACTAGGAACTACATATTCAGTCTGTTTGTTCAGACATTTTACTTACTTTTGTGAAGAGTGGATTCACATATATAAAATTGCAGTCAGTTCTAAATCCACAATTGTTAAACAACCTTGCGCTTAAATGAATCAAACAAGCTGATCCGGAGGGGATGAGGTTCAGGAGGTCGGTTACCGCGGCGCCGACGACTTCCTCAGATGGCGACACGGCTGACGTCGGGGCCGTGCGATGGATCGCCCCCTCTGATGAGGACATCAACCCCGACACGGGAACGGTTCTTCCAACTACACCAGCAGAGGAGCCACCAGGACCACTCACTCGAGCTCGTGCACGAGACTTAAACTTCGTGATGATTTTGAAGAATGAAGGACCAGAAGGTTGCTAAGTGCATGCGCCACTTATGCTCATGATGAACCTGTCCAGAATAAAGTCTAGGTGCTGCGCCACCTATTTTTAGTTTTGTCAAGTAATAACCAGGAAGGTGCTGCGCCACCTAAATCAGGAAAGGAGAGATAGTGTGTGGCTGATTGAGTCGCCTACTCCCTGCCTTATGGGCAGGCTGGGCGCCTCCCTCCCCCACGCCTCCTTCCTCCTATTTAGCCAGGGGCTGCGCCCCCTCTTTTCCCTCGGGTTTTCTTTGATAGGTTTAGCCATTGTGCAAACGTCCTGATCTGCAGTTGTGCTCAGCGGCCACCTGTGGACAGCCATTGTGAACCCCAAATCGTGAGTGAATGATATTCAATTTTACCTTCATCTTGTTCTTGCTTGTTTCTTCGATTGCTAGCAGGAATAGAACTTCGTGTTCAGGTTGATCCTTGCCACCAGCAAAGGTCAATAACCACTTGGAGTTGGTTCAGCGATTGCTAAGGCGCCGCGACCTGTTCGTTCGTAGTCGGATCGTGAGAATCTCCTCCTTCACAAATCGAAGTTATCCCACTCACCGAAAGATCGGGCACTCCAGCTCTATCACCCTCGGCATGGAGATCCCTCGCCGGAAGCCTCGTGAGGCACGCGGCGAGGCACGGGCCGGCCGGAGGCTCGCGGCAGGCCCTCCTCGGCATGCGGATCCCTCGCCGGAAGCCTCGTGAGGCATGCGGCGAGGCACGGATCCCGGCTGGAGGCTCCCGGCAAGGCCCCCTCGGCATGGAGATCCTTCGCCAGAAGCCTCACGAGGCATGCGATCTCACGCGCGCAATGAGAGATGGAGAGGCGACGGAGAGTGGTCGCCGGCATGGTGCGGGATCTCGAGCGTGGTGTGCGACTATGGGGGCTGCGGCAAATGGATCTGAACAGAGGAAGGGCTAACCCTACCGTAAATGGACCTGGCACCCTGGACCCATGTACGCGGCAACACATTCATGCATACGACGTGGGACGGCGGGGTATTAGTCCCACCTCGCTCGCTGAAACACAGCTTGCTCAACTTAAAATCTCCGGCGTTAAGGCTGAGTTGAACTTCTCGAGGAACAATGGGAACCACCAACGTTTTGATTCACAATCAACTTTCTTTATTTTTTTTATATACTTTAGTGTACTATTTTTTTGCTACTATTTAAATACATTGGTACACCTTAGATACGTTGATACTACTTAATACATTGGTACACCTTAAATATTGTGTTGACATGAAATATTGGATATTTTGGTACTATTTATTACATTGCCATACACAGTTACATAGACACCGTTTGTATGTTGCAGATGTTTGATAACTATATCGTTTGAATGTTGCAGACGTTCCACAGATCGTTCGATGTGAGCCGTCCCAATCGGACATTCGGACGCTATTACTTTCTGAAGTACGCACGATATCCCACTCACAAGTAGGCATGACATATAATGGTACTATCTCCATATTAGAATTAATCATCAATATCAAAAATTAACAATTATGAAAATTCACAAATAAAATAAACACTATACACACACACAAATGAATGTAAAAAAAGGTATGAACAGATGGATGATTTTAGAAAAATAAGATAAGAAAAAATAAGGATACGCAACTAAAAAAAATGGCACCTAAAATTTTCTGGTACCTAATCATCGAACCCACCTCCTCCTTTTTCCTAGTTACCCAACGAAACCATTGTACTACCTACTCTCTTGTTTAGAATTGCATATAATAGGTTAACATTAACTGGATATTCACGTGTCATCAGTGAGAAAGCCACCGTGAAATGGACCAAAACTTCCTGGGCCAGCCCATGTACGGGGAAACACATACGACGGGGGGACAGCAGGTTTTTAGTCCCACCTCGGCGACCTCGATCGTGGAAACGCGTTAGGATCTACTTAAAACCCAACATTTCGATATATTCACATTTTTTTTCGGATTAGATATTTTCACGTTCCTTCATTTTTTTAATATACTCTAGTCTGCACATTGTTTAGATCCAGAAAAAATATTTTAGATCTAGAGAAAACACCATACATCCAGAAAAAATATTATACCTACTCCCTTGGTCCCAACATTATAATCTTTCTCACTTCCCGAGAAAATACTACGGCCAATTATAGAAAAATACATATTAAATTTTATGATACAATATAGATACCATTAGATAGATATTTAAGTCTAGTTTTTTATAAAAAAATATTTAAAGATTTAAATGTTCAACTTATTTTCTACAAATCGAGTCAAACTCGTGGCACGGACACCCAAAACGACCATAATTTTGGGACGGAGGGAATGCGTCCTAGAAAGGTGTCTTGTGTGTGAGGTAATATGAATAGTCATGACATATAAGGTGTCTAGGTAACCGTGAACATGGTTTTATCTACTACCTCCTTTCCAAAATATAGCTATGTTTATCTTCTCTAGGAAGCTAAACAAGTGTGAATATACAGGTTATATGCAACATTTTTTTTGTTTGGGCTATTGCCGTGCCGCTACTCCAGCTTATCCGCGTGATTAATTTGGCCACGTAATTATGGTAAATCAACAAACCGGACGGGAGGGAATGTAGAAAATAAATTAATACGGATCCCTCAAAACATCAGCCGAATCAAACACCACCCCGTGCCAACCAACAGGAAACAGACCCTACCTAATTTGTTTTTTGGATGTAGAGTACTCAAACAGAAGGAAAAATCCACCCTGATTTTTTGGATCTACAGTCATCCAACACAAGAAAAACACCGTGGGAAAAAACCACAGCACCCATCAATTTTGCCTTGATCTACAGTCAGCCGCCAACCCACCCATGGGAGACAATCAAGCAACACCCATCGACACTGAGAAATCGTCTTCATCCATCAATGTTCATCCATCGACATCCAATGTAAGTGTAATTTTTCTATGACCACAGACCTGAGTGGTTGATTGAAGCCTCTGCTTATACAACTCAGTTACAGCATGTACAAGGTCCCCACGGCAAACAATCTTTTCAGCCCCCAATCCAGATGAAGAAGCAAGGCACATCTGCAGGTTCTGTAAGTATTCAGAAAACATACAAATTACAATATCTTCAGTCTAATGATTATCCAATTCAGTAATATGAAAGCAAAAAGATTAACTCTCTACATCACATAAGACTAATGGATGACGTCATGTAACTTTTTAATCAGGGAACATGCAGATGCTCCCAGTCAGTACTAGTCGAAATAATGAATGAATTCAATGATGAGCAGAGGGGTGCAGTTAAGGATTCTGGTTTAGGTTCTTTGCTTAAACTAAACAAACTAGTTATTCGAAGAGACTTGTGCAAAGAGATAGCAAACACATTTGATCTCGAGACTGAAGAGTTCGACATAGGAGGGAAAAGGGTAAGAATGAGCATGAAAGAATCTGAACACATATTGAGCCTTCCATCAGAAGGCGATGAAATAAAGGAACCTCCGAAAAGACATGTGCCTAGTTTGTTTGAAAAGTATTCATGGAAGGATGGTAATAAAATTACCTTCAACACATTGAAAGAGTATTTCAGCAACAACAAAACGTCCGGTGAAGATTTCATTAGCCACTTTGTCCTGTACGCAATTGGTCTGTACATGTGCCCAACATTACAGACCTATGTCAATTCAGAATACCTTGCTCTCATTGAAGATGTCGCTAATATCAAGAACCTAAACTGGACAAGCCTTGTTCACAATTTTTTGATTGCAAGCATACGGGAATATAGGCGGGTCCCATCAACTAACCTTAAAGGGAATCTAGCCCTTTTGCAGGTAAGCCAATATTTTCATGTGACCAAATAATGATATAATTATTATTATATTATGAAATACTACTTTTTTTTAACTTTAGGTGTGGTACTGGGAGAAGTTTTCATTGACTCACCTATACCCTTCACTTCGAGACCATGCATGCGAGAGACCTATTATGCAGTATTGGGATGAAGATAGAGCAAAACTTCGCTGCAAACTCGACCGCAACCATCTATTTGGTCAAAGGGAGGTAAACATATAACACAGATTACTAACTATCGCAAAACATTTAAGAAATCCCTGCTGCTAATGAAATGCTTCCTCTAATTTATATCAGGTTGTTTATGACATCACAATTCCTAAACATATCAACAATCCACCAGTACAACCTGAGAAGGAACATACACAGGAACAGGAAGTGGTCACTACCAATCAGTACAAGTCACTTGCGAAGCAAATCACTGATGGGTTCGCTTTAATGAACCATCAGAACATGTTACTTGCAAAAAAACTCGAAGATGGGATGGCTTTAGTTAACAAGCAGTACATGTCACTTGCAAAAAAAGTCGATGATATTGAAGAAGCACATCGTGTAAGCTTGTTATTATCCGTAGCTTCGCTAATTTCCTAGTAAATGACATTCTCACATACCTTATCATTGTAGATAACCAGGCTGCAACAGTCCAATAATGACTTCCCCCAGACGTCGCCAGCTGAGAAAACCAAAGCTGCCACAAAGAAAAAAGTTCGTGATGCAAATTCTGACCTCCAGCCAGCATCCACAAAACCATCAAAACGACAAAGAAAACCCATCCAGGAAACAAACACCGACTTCGTGTACGCTACGGACATAAAACGCAAGCGATCCAAAGCTACCACAACAGACAATGATATCCCAGATAGTCAGATACGTAATGAACCTCTACCGCATGATAGCACCTCAAGCGGTATGTATTTCGTACGTTGGGGCTGTCTTCATCTTTGCTGCATGGTTCTAATTCTGTTACTACATGCAGACTATTTAATCACTAAAGAAGAACATCACACTGTCCAGTACATCATGTCCTCATCACAAGATAAAACATTGGTGGATATTGGTACGCACTGGGTAACCAAAAATGATATAGACTGCCTCCTAGAATCTTCACACCATTTGAATTCTCAGGTATTTACAAAACTATAAAACAAGGTTCCTATTGGATGATGGCTAACATCTAACGCGGTTTAACTTCCAACAATAGGTTATAAATGCATACATCCGTGTCCTTAAAGCAATTTCTAGAATCCAAAAAAGGGAAAACGGAGATGTCTACCTAGAGACAACAGACCAAGCCAACATGATATGCAATGATACAGTTGCTTCGTTAAAAGATAAAGATGGGAACTACTTCCGTTTACGTCGAACATTAACCTATCTCCGTCATGATATGGTACATCTTACATCCTTGCTATGCTTTGTAATGATCATTTCACATGGAAATTACCAAAATTTTATTGCTGTTTTTTTTCAGGTCTTTTTTCCCATCAATGTTACAAAAATCACTGGTATCTGGTGGTTGTCAATGCCACAAAACGTGCCGTACAGGTTCTTGACTCACTGGGCTCTACCACTCGTCGGCCTCAGCTAGAAAAAATGGTGAGCCACTAATCTTCTTACAATTACTTATTTACAAATGAGGCATGTGCACGTGTCAAACTGATTGTGCTTAAGTTAAACTCAGTTGCAAGGGTTGCAGAACCGTATTAAGCGTCTAGCGGACCTAGGCTTACTCACAGCACACAGGTGGAAGGATGCTCAAGTGAAGCAATGGCCGGTCATCGAATGCCTAGAAAGTGAAATGCAGAATGATACGTATGATGCACACCAACTCTTCTTACTATACTTTGTTCTCATTACTATATCCTAACTTGTATAGATTTATACTAATCTCGCAGCTCATCGTGTGGACTTTTCCTGTTGAAATTCATGGAGCTCTGGACAGGAAATAAATGGTCTTGCTCCTTCACACAGGTAGTTGGAAGGGTTCAAATATCGTAGACCACTCTAGCAGCATCTTAAATTACATGTCCTCACTTTTCCTTTTCGTTATGCGCAGAAGGATATGATAAGCTTCAGGCTCAAGCTTGCCGTCATATTAGTGAACTATCCCTGGAACAAAGTCAAAGGAGGTCCAGGCTACAAGCCTAGCGAGGACGCAGAGACCTATACGCCGGAAGAGGATGAAAAATAGATCTAATTCTACGTCAGCACATGTGTTTGCTAGCTGCTTTTCATATACTTTGAATCAGTTGGGACTAACTTTTTGAGGGGACGGCAAGGGTCCTGTTGCTGGCTGTACTTTTCAGTTCTTGTTTATGTCATGTATGTCCCCAAGAACAAACAAAAAACATTGGTTGCTGCATGAAAATTTTTCACTACTGCTACTACAACATTATCAGACAGGGAGGATAAAAGATGAATACTGCAATGTAACGCACTGCTACCTGGCACTGCCTCACAAGTGATGCAGACAGTGAGATGCTGAAATTAGGCCAACCAAGTTGCTCTTTGGGCGTGTAAAGCAGGATTGGTTAGTCTAATTGAGGTTATTGCACATTCAAATTTCTAAAACATGGGTATGCCATCAAATCAAGTTATCTGAGCTAGACAACATAGACATTACAGCATTTTCAACAGATAACTATCAACAGATAATTTCGGTTCAGCTATAAGCACCTGGATACTGAACACAAATTTTCAAACAAAACCACACAAATTCGTTTGCCGACTGGATAAAACGTAAATCATCGAGCTAATTCCAACAGAACCACACACATTCTAAATTGATTCGAACCAAATTAATCAATGCATGAATATAGTGATTGAACAAGCACATACTCTCACAGAAATTGAAGCACGCCACCGACCACCTCGCCGGTGACCAGCCATGGCGGATGGCCGGGCTGCCCCGCTCGGATCCAACCGCGGCAGCCGCCTCCACTGGACGGGAAGGCCCGCCTGCCTCCAGTCGCCGCCGCCGATCCGCTGGCCCCCTGTGCCCGTCGCCGGGCCGCCGCCGCTCCGCCACCCCGATCCACCGCCGGCACCCGCAGCCACCCCATGCCGCACTCCTCTCCCACGGATCCGCTGGCCCCTGTCGCCTGCAGCTCGCGCATCCGCCGCCGGACGCCCGACTAGGCTTCCGCCGATCCGCCGCCCAGCACAGATCCAACGGCGGCACCCGCAGCCACCCCATGCCGCCGCCGGCCGCAAGCCTCCCGTGGATCCGCAGCTCCCCTCACGCCCGCAGCTTGCGCATCCGCCTTGCCTTCTGGCGACGCCGCGCGTGGCCCCCGCACGCCTGGATCCAGGCGGGATTCCGCTGGCGCGCCGCACGCTCGTTGGGCGCTCGCGGAGGCCCCCTGCCAGCTCAGCTCGCTCGATGGACGAACGCGCGAGGGAGAGGGAGAGGGAGTGGATCGCCACCACCGCAAGTTCCTCGCCGGAGTGACTGAATTGCCGGAGTGACTGAATCCCGCAGAAAAAGAAAAGAGGAGTGACATGTCTATGCGACAAACAGACATGAGGCAAATTAATAAGGAACGTTTCTAAAATATTATTTAGAGTTTTGTATATATTACACTAGAGCCATTAAAACTCTTTTCCTCTATTACCCCTATACCACCTATACTACTCCCCTATACCACTCGTACCACTAGGGCCATTTTGTATAGTATACAATTAACCTCGACCGTCGGATGTTTATATACTGGTCCTTTTTCAACACCAGTACGCAGTAGTATTGTGCGCTGTAAAAGTCCTCCCCGAGAGAGGGGTGGATCAAGGTGAATGTTGATGGATCCTTTGTTGAGCAAACTGGTGAAGCTGGAATTGGCGTGATCGCACGCAATTGGCAGGGAGAGGTGATCTTCTGGGCATGGAGAGTGATTTTTAGATGTGCTAGTGCCTTAGAGGCCGAGGCCCTGTCTTGTGTGGAGGGACTCCGTCTGGCTACACAGTGGGCGCAAGGGCCAGTTGTCCTGGAGATGGACTGCAAATGTGTAGTGGAGGCAATGAAGTCTGGAGAAGACAGGTCGGAGGTGAGCTTCCTGATCATGGAGGCGAAGGAGTTGACCCAATTGATTGTCAACTGGGAGGTAGTACAGGTAAAGAGAGAGTGCAATGTAATAGCTCATGAATTAGCTCACTTAGCTAGGCGCAACTGTCATTCTGCTGTATGGCTTGGAAGAGCACCTGCGTGTGTCATCGACCAGGTCAAATTTGAGTGTAACTCTCTATTGATGCCTAGTTAATAAATCTCTCCTTTACCCGCAAAAAAGTTTGGCAGCGAGCAGCCCAGCACATCTTGTGTTTGATAAAATGCCCCTTTAAGATAATGTTTGTACCATTGTCAATCTTTTTTTACAAGTACAATTGTCAATAGTAGTAATAGTTTCCGCGTTGGTGTTGGATCCTATTTAGGGTGTGTTTAGATTGGGGAAAAATTTCCTAAAAATACATTGTTCACCAAAAAAACACTGTAGATGAATAGTGTTCTGTGAGTAGAGGGATGAGATGAATAGGATTATGTGTGCATCGATAGTTCTTATATCCATTGCATATGTTCTCTGTCTGCAGCTTTTGAAGGACCAGAAGTTCTCCATTGGGCTGGTCCAGTTTCGTCCATCAACAACTTCCAGCTTCTAGGGTTAGTTCTGTTGATTGTGGCTACTAAGACAGGTAGCTTTTGTAAGTTGTGCTGAGAAGAATGACATTTGAGGGAGGTGTTGGGTGTATGATCGCTTATGTGCAAAGAGAAGGCCCCAACAGCCGAAAGGTAGCTGAAAGGAAATGACACAGTACAAGTAGGTGGGGTCAAAAACATCCGTCCCCATAACAGAATACCAAGGTTATAAATGTTATTACAGATAATTTCTTGTCACCTAACAGAATATTCCGTACAACTATAACAACGTCTCGACCCCTGGGCCCATCTTCCGTGGTCTTCCTTCGTCTTTAGGCATGGCGGGCAATTTATCCTAGGAATCTGGCCTTCGGGCGCCCCGAAGCTCCGCAAAATGCCTCCCCCATGTTTGCGTTGTATGTGTGTGTGTGTTGTTTTTTTCATAGGTTGGCCCAAGATGGTGGCCCAAGTTTGAGCCCACCTGGGGCTATATAAAGGCAGGGTGAACAATGTGGCGTCCTTTTCACCGCCGCTTGACGTGTTGCCTTTTCTTTCGAGGAGCGGAGGACCTCTTCTGCACCTCTTCACTGTCTCGCGTGGTCACAACTCATTCAGCGAGGTTCGTTTATTCGGCATTGCGATGTTTCTTAAACGAAAGCGGGGTTATGGAGGTGAGGACTCGAGCAACGAGGCTGCGACTCCTCGTGGGAAGACTCTTCTTTTTTATGTGAGCAAGATCCGGCAGAGGAATTTGAATGAAATAGCCAAAGTCGGGTTGATTGATGTGACGAGGGCCCGAGCCCCCGACAAGAGGGAGTATACTCCGAAGCCGGAGGATGGCGAAGTTGTCATATACTAGGATTTTCTAACTGCTGGGCTCCGCTTCCCCTTGGACCAAGATGTTGTTGACATACTAAAGTACTTCGGGATTTATCTGCTTCAGCTAACACCCAACGCCTTTGTGCGTCTTGCCCTGCATCTCTAGCTAGGTTTGCAAGACGAGCTGAGTCACTTCGAGTGCTGAGGGCTTCGCCTATTCCCACTCAGTTCACAAGCAACCTCAGGTGGTGAAGGTTTACTGAAACAAAGCAGGTGGACTGGTAGACAAGGATGCTCACTTCGGGGTTCTTAACTTCGTGCATGAAGCTAGGGTGAACTCACCCATTATTGCTTATAAGAACACGTGGCCCGATGACTAGTGTGCTCACTGGTTCTATTACCGCATCGAGGCGCTAGCCGAAGGTGAGGCGCATCCTTTGTTGTGTCGCCCACTACCTTCGCTTGATGAGCCATATCATCTTTACAAGGATTATGTAGCGGAAGGCTCTGCTTTTTGTAAGGAAAATGACCCTAGGACATTATTTGTGATTTTGGTGATTAATTGACAACATAACCATTAGGACTAATGTGTTTGTTGAGATGTACCTTTGTAGATATTGCTAGGTCCCAAGGATACTTTGGAAGCCATCCAAATGATATTCAACATCCAAGTGATCAATATCCAAATCATAGTCGTCTGAAATGTTGAGATAGAAGACGCAAAATGTTGAATCAGTGAAATATAAATGTTGAATTAGTGCAAATCAAATGTTGAATGCAGAACCGTCGAATCAGTCGATGGTGCTAAAGGTGGAAGGTGTGTTTGCCTCTGGAAAGCGATGACTTATTCGATGGGGTGCCTGTCGAATCAATCGATGGTGCTAAAGGTAATCGGAAGGCAAAATATTGAAAGTGCATAGAAGAAATGTTGAATCAGTGCAACAGAAATGTTGAATCAGTGGAACACAAATGTTGAACAGGCCCGTTGTGGGGGTCATGAATTAGGGGGCCCCACCGACACGGCGCCTGCTAACAGCAAGCGGATGATAAGAGAGCCTGATAACGGATGAAGGCGATCCTATCCGTTGTTGGTCGGAGACTTCCGTCCCGCCCGACCCCCAAAAGGTCCAGGGAGACGAAGGTCTCGGGAACCTCCATCTCGCCCGACCCCCTGAATGGTCGGAGAGACAAAGGGTTAGGGACTCCCGTCTCGCCCAACCCCGGTCCCGCTAGGTCAAGGGGTCAGACCCCGCGGGAAGGCCCTCGCGTCGCCCGACCCGGTGCGTGGAGAAGAAACAAAGAGGGCCTCGAGAATAGTCCTGATACCAGGCCAGACTCGTAAATGAGAAAGCGTGCAGCCTACGCTATCTCCCGACCGACACCCGGCAGCATGTATAGGCCTGCCAACCGGAAAAGCTGATCTGCAGCCCAGCGCCAGGGGAAAAAGTAACAGTACGTGCTCTGTTACACTAGCAGCCAAGAAGGAAGCTACCGCAAAGTTGCCTGGAGGCAAGCCAGGGACACGCGGCAACCAGCGAGGGGGTCGCCGGACGCACTAAGCCGACAACGAGCAACCGTCGGGGGCACCAGCCTGCAAGGGTAGATAGGTAAAACGCCATTGTAACAAAGCCCTCCTCTTGGCTTAGAAAAGGGGAGGGCTCCCTCCTGCGAGGAGGAGATCCATTCTGGAAACTTTCGATCCCTAGAACACTTAGTCCCATACACGCATCATACACCCAAGGCTTGAACCAACCTTCATTGTAATTCGCCACCAAGAGAGCATTACAACCACGAGTTGCCATAACTGGACCTAGGGATTTCTCCTGAACCAGTATAAACTCCTTGTCTTGCTCTTTTGAACCATTCTCCACCGAGACATGCGTGTTCTGTGATCAACACTCGTCGGCGTGAGGCACCTCGTGTATAACCCACCGACACCCGTCGAATCAATCGATGGTATTGAAGGCCGGAAGTGGGTTTGACTCTGTTTGGCGACGACTATGTCGACGGGGACCCACCAAATTAGTCGACGGTGCGCAGAAAATGTGCAACGGCTATATAATGGCTAATTCTTTTGGTTGGGGCTATAATTATGGGTTGCCTCGACCATTTGAAGGGTGATTGAGATGGGAGAAGCTATAGGCAAGTGTTCCACACATTCTTAAGTACTCAATCCACCAAAGTGCTAATTGTATGATCTAGGCAATTAAAAAAGTGATTAGTGCTAGTCTAGGCCACTTAGCGCATCTCTTAGGTGTTTAGCCTAGAGTTTAGCAAGGTTGGCATGGACCAAGTGTTGTAAATCGGGGGCTTGTAGTCTTGCGAGACCCTCCAACCGAGTTGGCCAAGCTAGATGGCCGAAGCTCTACCAAGTGAAGGCGGCGAGGAGCATTTGGGGAGGGATGAGCGGTGTCGGCGAATTATGCTGACAAGATTCTCGAGGGGATACCCCGAGAGAAGGGTTACGGAGAAGTCGTCGAGAATCTAGAGCCGAAGGTGACAAGAGACGATTTAGACAGGTTCAGGCAGCAATATGCGTAATACCCTACGTCCTGTTTAGTGTATCTTGTATTGATTGATGTGTTTTGAGGGAGGTCCCTGTCTCCCCTTATATATGACAGAGGATAGGGTTACATGGAAACCGTATAGGAATAGGATACTTCTACAAGTTAATTTCTAATTTCCTAATACAGCATATCCTAACCGACTAGAACTAATCCTTGTCTTGACCGTCAATTCTTGTACGTGGGCCGGCCCAAACAATGGTCTGCCAGGATTGTTTAGTCCATTAGGACTCTACACCATCAAGCCCCCGAGCAGCTTATCTCCTAAAGGACAGCGTTGTTGTGAATACAGGGTTCTTTGAAGCTTCTTCAGGGTTCTTTCGTAATTTGTAACCACGCTGTACAAAAGGCCATAATGTGCTCCTTAATTTATCTGAAGATTGTATGGGTGCGCAGCGAATAGGTGCGCCCAATTGGGCAGCCCTAGAGCCTCGCGTATATTTGAAGAAGAAAATCGAGGATCTTTCGAAGTCCGAATCTGAAGAGAATCGATTTCCCAAAGGAATCCGAGTTCTTTTAGAACTCTTTCGAATTCAGTTCAGAAAAATATTCCCTGAAAATGTCCCCGCAGCCGCCGAGCCTAAATTTGAACGAATTCAAATATAGGATCAAGGAAGGACCCAAAACAAAAAGTACCGAAGTAACGATTCGAAAAGACAATATAAATCGTTCGCCTCCCCTCTTTCTGCACACACGCGACATTGCGAAATAGATCTAGGGTTAGCAATCAGTGTAAGCAATCCTAGAACTGCACAGCCACAACCTCCCAGTCCACAATCCGATCCTGTGGCAGACTACTCCGAAATTATTCCAAGTTAAGTACCCATGGACCACTAATCAAGCAGTCAGGCACTTAATCCGGAATAAGCTGGAGCGCCATCCGATTATACCCGATTAACCATGTACTTTCACGATCGAAACAACACGCGCGCCCACACGAAGGTGAGTCCCAGAAATTACAGCATTCCACAAATTCATCATACATAAATAGTATCATAAAGTTATTACAAACCAAGTTCGAATTTCAAATCAGAGTACGAGAGTTCATTGCGGCGGAATATTAAAACTAGCGACGATACATAGCAACACCACGATGAAGCCGACCATGGTGCTACTCCTCCCGATCCTCGGAAGAGGACGGAACCCACTCAACATGCCAGTCAGGAGGAACCTGGGTAGGCCAAGTGATGGAATCGACTGCCACATCCATAACAGTACCTGAAATAATAGCCACAAGCAAGGCTGAGTATACTAATACTCAGCAAGGCTTACCCGTCGGGTGAAAACTACATCACCGACATCTAGACATGAGAGGCTTTTGGCTAGTGGGTTTGTTTGCCAAAAAGCAACTAAGAGTGGATCCTTATTTCCATGATTTTAGCATCAAATTCTAGTAGAGTTAACCATTCTAGATTAGCATCCTCTCTAAGCATACAAGTCGTGCAATACAATTAGTACATACAACAAGTTCATCATCCTCAAGTTCCACTTATTACTCAATGCAGCACAACGGTCAAGCAGTCTCATTAACCGCGAGAAGCGGACAGTTCGAACCGAATTTTGCTACCTGGCCAGGGGAAACCCAACACACACGGATAATGCTTGCTATAAAAGGTACAAGCACTTCCCAACCTTTCCCATCAATCCACAATTCGGCGCCGGGTCCATTCCCTTAGGATAAAGGTTTACCGCTTCACTCACGGCATCACGCATATATCCACATGTGTACAACAAGGGAAACAAAATGTTTTCAACGAGAGATGGCTATCGGTCCTAGCTGCTTCAATCTGGTACCGGGCTTACCGATTCCTGTAGGTCGGCATGCGTGTGGTACGTTCAAAAACTTGACACACAGAACCACACGTTTCGACCTTAATCCAATTATCATACACGGACGGGAGATCTACACATACCATCCCGCCTGTCCATCCTTATGATTCCAACATAAGTAAAGACAAGCAACTCCTATATCTCGCGAGTGACAGGAAATCACTCGACTTGTAACGGTCCTAAAGGCATTGCTCTACCGATCCTATCATGCTAGTATTTCCAGTCATAGGTACTAGAATCATGCAACTAGGGTATTCATACAACACCTAGAACGTAAATGCACAATCATAATAAATTCATAGTTGCACGAATTAAAGTTAGGTCATGCTCTGGGGCTTGCCTTCTTGAGCTAGCTGATTGTCAGGCTCCGGGTCGATCACGACGACGTTGGCACTACCCTCGGGGACTTCCTCTTCGTTGACGGGGACGAGGTCGTAGGTACCGTCAGCGAGAGTGCCTTCTACATGAGATGCACAATTTTAATGCGGCTGCCTATGCGATCTAAGAACAAGGCCTTGAAGGCCATATTCACCTTGACATACTAGTGAACTATTTTCTCCTTCACGAAATTAGAGGAGGTGTGTGGAAATTTTTATGTCTTTATGATGGTGATTGTGTACACATATACAATATTTCAAATTATTATTTTTAAGCAAGTGTGCAGTTCTGAAATTTAGATTTCACATGCTCCATATTTACTTAATTATCCAAAGTGTTCTATTTCTTTTTATAAAACTCAATTTTACTCTAGCTTCTTCTCATTTTTGTTTCTCTATTTCTGTGCATCCTTTTTATCCATAAACTTTATGACAGCTACTGGAGTATAAGAGTTAGGATCACTCCATAATTTAGCTAAAACTGAGCTACACAGAATTTATTAAAAATAGAACAAGTTGCTGTCCTAGGAAACAAGATTAATTCATATAAAATCGAAACTACTTCCAAAACAGGAGATTTCTTTACCAGAGCTATGCATGACTGAAAGAGAGGCTCTAACCAAGTGGTGGCTAAAAATAACACTTGGACAACCCTTATAAATTTTCTATCCGAAAACTAACATCTATTTATTTAGGAGCCTCAACAGGGTCAAAATTAGATTTAGCATTTTTACCACATGTTATAATAAGTTCCTAGACCTCTGGTGAAAGATGGTGATTTTTGGCTGCAAGGATTATGTTTAATAATTGCAGAACTAAACTAAAACAGGAATCACAAAATAAATCATAACTGAAGCTACAGTCCATATTTTAGGTCTCCTTTGGATACAAGGTGTCTAAAGCCATCACAAACAACATATCCAAAGTTCAGCTACAGAAGAGCTCAGGATTTGAAATGGTGCACAAGATTCTAAAAACTGAGTTTGAATTTTAATTCAAAAACTGTTCACAAAAAGTGTTACATGCTAACATGAGATTAGAGTTTACAATCTCACGAGTCCAGGGAGTATTTTTGAGCATTTTTCTGATTTTTCTACGATTTTTAGTGGATTTTACAAGATTTCGGGAAAATGAACCAAATCTTAAGAATCTTTTTGCACTGTGACCCTTGAGACTTTTGAAACTTCGCAAACAGGCCCCTGTATTCTTTCACTGGGAACCTTGTGAAAAGGAAGAAGATGAAGATGTGCCCTCGGCTCGTCGGTGGTGTTGCGCCGGCCAAACGACGGTGGGAGGAGGTCGGAGAGGTGGGGGAAAAGAACGAGCAGCTCACCACGAGTCGAATGGTGGCGGTTGGGAGGCCGGAGGAGGCTCGGAGGTCGCCGGCGATGGAGTAGTGGTGGTGCGGCCACCGCGGCTTCAACTCCGGCGAGGTCAGTGGCTCTCACCGGGGTTGGAGGGGCTCGTGAGCACCAGTGGGACTTGGCGAAGACATTGGGATGCTCGGTTGGCGTCGGGGATGGCTCGAAGGGGTAGCTCGACGTGGAGGTGCTCCGGCGGCCGAAAATGGGGATTTTTGGGGGAAATCCCGATTTCTCGCCGGAGAGTTGAGGGGAGCTCGAGAGAGGTGGGGGAAAAGGAAGCTAAGGAAGTGGTCTAGCTCTGAGTACGGGGAATTTGGAAATGGTGGAGGGACGGGGGCGAATTTGCTCCGGCGCTCAAGCTCGGTTCTCGCGGCCAAAGGTTGAAGACGAGGTGCGCGAGCGCGGAGGAAGGAATTTGGTTGCGGTACGAGCGAAGGCAAGGGGAAAAGGTCACTTGGCGAAGCAAATGGAAGTAGCTAGAGCTGGTTGGGGCGGCTGGGGGCGTGCGTGCGCGTGCTGGAGCCATCGGGGTCGCCATGAGTGCGCCTGTGAGCTCGGGCAGCGCGCGCGAAGCGGTTGGGCGTCGCGGATCGTGGCGTGGGCGAGGGGAGATACGCCGCAGAGGGGGCTTGGCGCGTAGCAGGAGGGAATCGCCCGCGGGTCAGCTCAGCATGGCGCGCGAGCGGCTGCGGTCGGTGGCCGAGCTCTGCTCTCCATCATGGCGTTCCGCGCGGCGCGAGACAGCTAGGGCGCCACAGCACGCGACGTGACCGTGCGAGTAGCCTGACACCCGTGCAAGGACAAGAGGAACACGCCACCGCGGCTTGGCCTGCCAGGCGAGGCCGCCGCCGCTCACTGGCCACGTGGCGGCCACTGCCGGCCTACGCAGAGCGCGCCAGGGCGAGCTGGCAGGCGCCCGTGGAGCTCCTCTTTTCTCTGTGGATTTTCTCCAAAAATTTGAACTGAACATTCAAATGTGCAAAAATAAAAGTTGGAGTTTGAGATGTGGGACACAACTTTCTTTTTGTAGTGAACCTGAAATTTCAAATGTTTCAAGGTCAAACAGGCCATTTTCAAACAGGCATTCAACATGGTTTTTTGAGTTTTTGAGGGGCTTAACTGCAAAATTTGGAAAAGTCCCAAACAGTAGCTAGGCTTTATTTGTGATGACAAACAACTTTTATTTTTGGAGATTTTCAAGTTTAGTACAAAATTCTTGAGATTTCAGTTGGGTGTCAAAAAGGCCTAATTGAAATTCAAATTTCGAATTTAAATTCAAATCAAGTGTGCTACAACCAATGCTACCCCTTGATTCTGTTTTTAGTGTGTTCTTAAGGTGCTAACTTCAGGGATGTCACAGATCCCCACCAAGCCCCAGCGAACCGAGGTGGCCGGTGGAGAAGCCTCTAGCCGAAGCAAGAGCGCGAAAAGGAAAGCCAAAGCAATGAAGGGTGTCGCAATCTCCAAAGAAAAATCACCAAACAATGCTGAAGAAGTCCAAGGACTAGCAGATCCTATCAGTGACTGGCCAACAAGTGTTCTGAAGGAAAAATACATCAAGAATCTCCAGGCTGATGGGTTCATAGCAGCGCAGGAGATCAGTCGGTGGCGATGTGCGTATCAACACGAATATCCGACGGAAGAAACTAAAGATATCGCTGTATGGAAACCATTCTCTGAGGTTGGTTTTGGCATGCCAACTTGTGATTTCTTCCGTCGCATCTTGATTTTCTATGAGATAGAGCTCTGCCATTTGACCCCCAACTCCCTCCTAAACATCTCCGTCTTCATCCACCTGTGTGAGGCATTCCTAGGAATAGATCCACACTATGCTCTGTTCCACCACATTTTCTGAGTGAAACTATCGAATGGGCCATCTTAGGTAGTGGGGAAGGTAGTCATCTAGTTTCGGCAAGGGATGAAGCCTCTCTACTTGGATTACACAACCAAGGAGAGCTTGAAGGAGTGGCGTAAGGAGTGGCCTGGAACCATCAACCACAACTGCCAGGTCGCACAGGCAATCCACCAGAGGTGAAGCCACATTGGTGTGATCCAATTGAAGTGAACCAAGCCATGCAGATACCAGAACTGTTGAGCATGATCAGAGACCTGAAGGAGCAAGGATTAACTGGTGCCGGCGTGTTCATGTCATTTTTGAAGCGCAGAATCCAACCTTGCAAGCAGCACTGCTCCCCAGGGTACTTGTATGCCGGAGAAACAGGTCCGTCAAGGAATGGAACATAAGCCTTTCTAGAGAAGAGGGCATTGCAACTTGTGAAAAAGTATATGTCCGGAGTGGATGAAGATTTTCTAGAGATTATGGAAGTGTCAGCTGCCACCATGACTCCAGAGGTAACCAACACACCAGGCTTGTTCTTGTGTTTTGCCAATTTAATATCAACTCTAATCATGGATTGTTTTTAACACTTGCAGTACGAAGCCAGGCGGGCGTTGTATGTCAGCCTGCCGCCCTTAGGCCCTATGAATACCGACGAAGCTGCAGTCATTGCTAGTTGTGTAGATCCCAATATCAGTGCGCAGGTTGGTATAAGAAATCCTGACTTTCACAATTCAAGAAAAGAAACAACTGAAATAACTGATGACTTGTCTTGGCCATTGGAGGAAAAGAATGATGAAGAACCCTGCAAGGAATCAGGGCAGTCCTCTGCTGGCAAAGGTGGAGGAGTGAAGAGGATGGCCGCAGAGCCAAGCGCGCCTGTGCCCAAGAGGCCAAGGACGCTGTTAAAACCTCAGGCAAGGATCATTCCCGAGTTGAAGAAGATATCCCCAAAACTGAAGATCCAACCGATGCCAGGGATAGCAATAGGGGTTGTAGGGACCAGTATGTCCCAGGAAGCCAGCACAACCCGCAGGCAACTTTCAGAAGAGGAGATAATTCACAACATATTCAACCCTGCGTCGCCACCACATGCCAGACCAGAACTCGGCCTGGAGGAAAACAAACCATCTGAAGGAACAACTAGTGCTGCAATGAACACAAGTGAAATCGTGGCAGAACCCTAGGAGGCTCCCAACACCATTGATGTACTGGCTCAAGAAACCATGGGAGAGAAGCCACCAGTTGAAATATCTGTTAAACCATCTACTGCTGAGCAAGAACCAGAGGAATAATTCACTCTGGGCGAGCCAGAAATCCCCATGCGTCCTACCATCATGTAAGTATGCTGAAAACTTTGTGTTGGACGATAAGAACTTGTAGCGTAGAATATCTCTTGTTTATGTTGACTGTATGTGCAGGGTTGAAGTAGTGGTAGTGACAGAGATACAAGCGGACACAATTCAGGAAGAACCCAAGGCAAACCTTCAAACAACCCTGCCTGGAGTCCAAATTGATGCACCTGGAACAACCTAGCCAGAACCAGTAGAAGCGCCCATGATGGAATCAACTGCAGACGTTCTGGCGGATATTTAGTAGCTCGTGACGCAAGTTGTGATCGAAGAAACTGAAGCACAGCATAGCGTTCAAGCTATTAATTTGCCTCTTGGCAGCTCAGAAACTCACAAGTCTGCTCAAATGAAGTGTGTGGATGAAGACGAATGCTCAAAAGGCATACAAGTTGAAGAAACAACCCAAGAGCAGGAGATTGAAGAAATCCCCCGAGTACCACCACCACTTGTGGTTGAAGAAGAAGCCGGAAACTTCTAAATTGGAAGCTACGATCCAGTGGTGGATCCTAATCCTCAAACCTTCGACTATATTCTTGATGCAGACGAGGATGAAGGATATATTGACAGGGGGTTGTATCACGCAGAGAGGGCGGTAGCATATTTCAAGGTATGAAAAATATCCCCAATCTTGTTGTAATCGCTTGACCATGTGACGAATAATTGTACTGTGCAGGATGTTGGGGAGGCATCAAGGCAAAAAACCGAATATATCCGCAAATTTGCCTTGATGCATGCCAAGGCTGAGCGCCTTCAAAAAGAGCTGGACAAGGAGCGCGAAGAACGCCATGCCCAGGAGGTGGAGGACGCCAGCATGATCTGCACTCTGCATCTACAAACTAAAGAGTTGTCATCCGAGAAGGACGATCTGAAGAAGAGACTAGCCACTGCACGGACAGAGCTCAAAGGTACCCTGACTCTGTTTTCATCTTGTGCATATAGTATTTACCCTATGTCAATGTCAATTCCACTGTATTTCCTTGATCAGGGTGCAGCAACAACCGACAACAACACAGAACAAGATGATGGACTGGTCAAACTTGGCCAACCGTCATGAAGAATCCTTGAAGTTTCTGTCACATAACATGACAAGCTGAAGAAGGAGCTGAAGACAACCATGCAGCAGCACAAGGATGCTGACGAGCAATTGATCCAAGTCATTGAACAACAGAAGAAGACTACCAAGGACCTGGAAGATGCTGATGAAGACAATAGGAAATTATCAGAAGAACTTGTCCAGCTGCGCGGGAATCTTGCAGACAAGAGGGCCTTGGATGAGAAGCTTGAACAGGCGGCCAAGAGGATGACAGAGCTTGAGGAAACTATCCAACATATGACGAACTCTGATGGAAATTTAGCTGAAGCTCTAAAGCGGATCGCATTACTGGAGAAGACTACTAATCCATTAGTGAAGGCTTCGGTCCTAGAAGACCCTGCTGCTCCGCAACCCTTCTTGGATCGTCTGAAGGCCGTGCCTCACCAATTGAAGGCATTCATCAAGAGATCATCCGAAGCCTACCTTGTACACATTCTGGCAGTAGTGAAGTCTAGGTACCCTGAAGTAGACATTAGCAAGTGTGTAGAAGGCGCAGGGCCAAATTGCACAGAAGAGGCCTCCAGAGACCTGAAGAAAGAAGCCTAGCCAATTGCCAAGACAATTGCGCAAAGCTTAAAATTGTAATGAAACAAGTAATATGTAATGAGTTAGTACTCTTCTAGTTCTATGCAATGAAGTGTTCATTTTGTTCGCATATGAAGAATAAAACAAGTGTTTCGAAGAACGCTTGTCTCTGTGTTTAACAGCAGGACTTAGTCAAAAAGTACGTTCTATCCGTAAATTTTAACTGTGAAAAACAACCCTGTTAAGGACCTGAAGGAACCTAGGGAGATTTCTATAGCGAAAGCTATCTTTTAAGGTAAATGTACCCTGAGAGGGAACGGAGGGAACAAACTGTATATGGTCTTTTAAACAAGAACCCAGTAAGACCCACGGAGCGACAGCTTAAAGCTTAAAATTTTTGCATTGTAGCGGAAGTGTAGAAAAGTATCTGTGAACGGCCCCGAAGGAACCCGGACAGACCTGGTATAGGTGCTCCAAATGTATAATGCGAAAGAAATCGCTCTATCTGGGCCTCAAAAGAACCCAAACAATGTCACGAAGACAAAGTAAATTGAATAGAAGATCCCAGAATAAGGACAATAAGTAACTTTATTAATTGAATATACATCGCGCTGCCGAGGCAACGGTACACTGAAGAACTCACTCATAGAATTTGCGTAAGTGTTCGATATTCCAAGGATTGGGCAAATCAACGCCATCCTCTGTTTGAAGTTGATATGTGCCAGGCCTGAGCACTTTGGAGACAATGAAGGGACCATCCCATGGTGAGGTGAGCTTGGAGTGACCTGCTGTGTTCTGGATGCGCCGCAATACCAAATCACCAATCTGAAATGATCTGTGCTGCACATGTTTATCATGAAAACGACGAATGCCTTGTAGATATGCTGCATTGTGTAATAGAGCGGCGAGGCGAGCTTCTTCAGTAGTATCAACATCAACCATCCGTTGATCGTCAGCCATGGCTTCATCAAATTCTTCGACACGCGGAGCGCCATGCATGACATCGACAGGAAGGACAACTTCTGAGCCGTAAACCAAAAAGAAAGGAGATTGTCCTGTGGCCTTACTGGGTTGAGACTGTAGCCCCCAAACAACTGGGAAGAGTTCTTTCATCCAGCGCCCTTCAGCCTTCTTCATGGTTCTTTCCATCCTTGCCTTGAGGCCATGGAGTAATAATCCATTGGCTCATTCGACCTAGCCGTTAGCTCATGGGTGTGCAACTAAGGCGTAGCAAACTTCAATCCCACGATCTTTGCAATAGTCCCAAAATTTACTACCAGTGAAGGTATTCAGAAGCGCAAGATTAACTCTTGGAGAAATTGAACTGCCTTTTCTGCCGTTGCCTTCACTATTGGAAAAACCTCAATCCATTTGGAGAATTTATCAATGGCGACGAAGCAATATTCAAAACCTCCAGGAGCTCTTGGTAGCTTGCCGATCATGTCAAGCCCCCAGCATGCAAAAGGCCATGACGGAGGAATAAGCTTGATCTTGTGCGCCGGCATATGAGAGTGATGAGTGAAATATTGGCAACCCTTGTAGTGGCGAACGATTTCCTCCGCATTATGTAGGGTTGTAGGCCAATAGAGCCCTGAGCGGAAAGCTTTGCCCACAATGGTGCGAGATGCTGCGTGATTTCCACATTCCCTTGAATGGTTTTCGTATAGGATGTTCACGCCTTCATGTTGAGAGACACACTTCATTAGAGCACCGAACTGAGAGCCTCGCCAGTATAGTGTATCGCCAATGATCATGTAAGATTTGCTACGACGAGCAATTTGATCAGCTTCCGCCTTTTCTGAAGGGAGTCTATTGTGCAGAAGATAATCAATAATAGGCGCAGACCAAGTGGCATCAATAAGCATAACTTCTGGGGTTGGATTCAAATCCGCAGAAGATGTTGCATGAACAATAGATGGCCGGGTCAGTTCATTGACAAAAATTCCACTGGGAACTTCAGCACGTGAAGAACCCAATTTTGACAAAACGCCGGCAGCGATATTGAAATCCCGTTCAACATGCTGAAATTCAATTCTGAGGAAGTGTTTTTCCAATTTTCAAACTTCTTCGCAATATGCATCCATGTTCTTGGCATCCAAGCATTGAGTCTCCATAGACCAATAGGCGCTTGATACTGGGAGAAATAGCCATTTTCAAGCCATGGAGGAGAGCTTCATATTCTGCAGCATTATTAGACACGAGAAACTAAATCTGTAGAACATATTTGAGTTGATCTCCACGCAGGGAAATCAAGAGAACTCCAGCGCCGCCACCTTCCAGCTTGAGGGATCCATCGAAGTACATTATCCAATGCTCTGGCCTGGCGGTGACAACGGGGAGGTGATGCTCAGTCCATTCAGATATGAAATCAGTAAGGACTTGAGACTTCATCGACGTGCAGGACCAGAATTCAATGGTGTAGGTTCCAGTTCAACTGCCCATTTAGCAATACGGCCGGTTGCGTCTTGATTATGAAGAATGTCTCCAATAGGATAGCCGGTGACCATGATGATCTTAAATGAAGCAAAGTAGTGGCGCAGTTTCCTTGATGTCATCAAGACGATGTATATAATTTTCTGAACTTGAGGGTACCTTGTTTTGGATTCTGAAAGAACATTGATCACAAAGTAGACGGGTCGTTTAACCTTATGAAGATGGCCTTTCTCGTCGTGTTCGAACACAATAGCAACATTGACGACGTTGGTGGTGGTTGAGATGTACAATAAAAGGTCCTCTCCTGGGATCGGTGCAGTGAGCACATGTGGGGTTGTGAGGAAAGTTTTGAGATTATCAAAAGCAGCCTGAGCTTCATGTGTCCACTGAAATCTGTCCTGCTTCTTCAGGAGTTTAAAGAACTCAGTTCCGCGTTCTCCTAACTTGGAGATGCAGCGATTGAGAGCGGCCATGCAACCAGTAAGGTTCATAACATCTTTGACTATGCGCGGTGGCTCCATATTCATTATAGTTGATATCTTCTCAGGATTGGCCTCTATACCGTGCTCGCTGACGATGAACCCGAGAAGTTTGCTTGAAGGAACACCGAAGACACATTTGGCGGGGTTGAGGTTCCAGCGCCACTTGCGCAAATTATCAAATGTCTCAGTGCGGTCAACAATGAGATTGTCGGGGTTCCAGGTCTTGACGACCACGTCATCAACATATGCTTCAACATTACAATGAAGTTGATCTTGAAGACAACCCTGTATCGCCCTTTGGTAAGTGGCACCTGCATTTTTAAGACCAGAAGGCATGGTTGTATAACAATACGCGGCATATGGCGTGATAAATGAAGTTTTAATCTGATCCTCTTCTTTCAGGGATATCTGATATACCCTGAGTAACAATCGAGGAAACAGAGCAGGGTGCACCCAAAGGTGCTATCAATGACTTGATCAATGCGAGGAAGCCCGAAGGGATCCTTTTTGGAGTGTTTGTTGAGATCGGTATAATCAACACACATTCTCCATTCATTAGAATTCTTTTTCTTTACAAGAACAGGATTGGCTAACCAATCGGGATAAAAGACTTCTTTAATGAAGCCGGCTGCTAATAACTTAAATAGCTCTTTATTAATGGCATCCCAACACTCGGTGGCGAATCGACGAAGACGTTGCTTCTTGGGCTTCGCAGTCTTGTTGAGGTCAAGCTTGTGCTCGATCAACTCTCTAGGGACATTTGGCATATCTGAAGGCTTAGTTGCAAAGATGTCTGCCTGGCCCCGTAGAAAGTCGACGAGCGCGCTTTCCTATTTGGGGTCGAGGCCGGAGCGAATGATTGCTGTCTTGGATGGATCTCCGGTGCGTAGATCAACTTCCTTGGTGGCGACTTTGTCGACTGGCTTGATGGCGCGGGTCTTCTTTTGTGTTGGCACGTCACCGTCTTCATTAGCGATGGTGGCCACCAAGGGGACGAGTTCTTGTTGGTCTGTAGCGGCTGCGGCTCTAACAACGTACTCCACTGCTTCTTGTCGAGGTAGGGGCGCTTGATGTCGCCGCGGAGAGAGATAACGCCGTTTGGTCCTGGCATCTTGAGTACCAGGTATGTGTAGTATGGGATGGCCATGAATTTGGCCATTGCTGGATGCCCGAGGATGGCGTTGTATGAAGTTTCAAAGTGTTCGACCTCGAACTTGATGAACTCGGTGCGGTAGTTTGCCTCCGTGCCGAAGGTAACGGGCAAGGTTGTTGATGAGAACCCGCTAGGGTTTGCGCCCGATTTTCGATGAGAGCTGTGGGGATAACTCGATTGGATAATAGTGGCGTCACTCACGGTCCGACTACAACCTTCCAAGGCTGCGCCCTAGCAACTGATACTCCGCCTCCAACGGCTGCTGCGATCTTGTGGAGCGCGTCACCCGGCCACTAGGGCACCCGTTCCTACAAGCAATCGAAGAACAAGCAAGAACTAGTAGAACAAGCAACTCAATTGCAAATATGGATTTATTACCAATCTGAATACACAAAGTTGGGGATCCGAATCGAGTAGAATGGATGGTCTAGTCGACACACGCATCTACAAGGAAGTAGCAATGGCTAAACTTTCATCAAAACAAAATTCAATCTGTTTGTGGCGGCTATGGAGGTATATGAAAGGGTTAGGGGACGACCAGGACGTGGTGAGGGTCGTCCATCAACCGTAGGGTAGTCCCCTAATGGGCCCCACTTGATACACAACCCATCGGGCCAAAATAAGATGACACAGCACCATTGACAGAATAGGTCTTGGTAGTAAATCGGTGATTGCGGCTGACTCCGAATAGATATGCCCATTGAGGTTTGATCCGTTAGAAAGTAGACTTGATAAGCTTTCCATGAAGTACTTGAATGCCCAAAACGGAGTCCGGATGAAGTCGTGGCGGTCGTCACAAGTTGGTGCTGTCCTGCAGTCCGAATCCAGCACTTCCAAAACGTGTTGGATTTGATCTCTTTCTTTCCTGGGCCAAAAGTGACATGGTGGCCGGGTGAGGATGTTAGGAATACTTGGACTTGGTCCCCAATTAACTTCTTTAGTCTTCCATGCCTTCCATATATGTTTGGCACTCTTTTTAATCTATGTATTTATTTCTGAAAATGATAATGAACAGACATCATGGCGTAGCATCAATTCAATAAATGTAGCAAAGATAGTGATGATATAATATTGATTCACCTTTGTTTAAAAGACACCAGTATGGTCATATCTGAGATGGTGATGTCCTCATCATTCTCCCCTTCTTGGCTGCAAGTCGTCCTCGACTTGCTCCAGTGGCATTCAAAGGTTCGTGGTTTGATGTTGGTATGTGGAGCGATGACCATCCTGCATGGCCACAAGCAGCAAAGCTCCCCTTCTTTGGGACAACCCTGTTGCATAAATGAAAGGCTAGGAAAACTTTGCAAGACATTGTTAGTGTTAGTGCAGCCCCCAAGTCGATCATGGGATTGTATCGCAAAAGGAGATTTCAGATTAGAGCAAATATAAACTTTCTGCATAAAATATTCTTCTTTGCTGTCATATTTGGCAACTGCATAAAGTGAACAATGTTTAAAACATGGCAAACCAGATTTTTCATATAATTCCTCCAAACTATTCAGATCAGAAAGACAATCAAGTTCGATATAACCTAAACAATTAAAAGAAGATAGTATTTTCAACTCATCTTTCTCACTAGCAATACAATTAACACTCTTTATTTCAGCATGCATATCATCAAGAACTGAATCATCATGTCCATTTACTAGTCGTGTTCTAGATATGAGCGAAGCATGATCATACTCACATGGAATGATTTCAGAATCGCATGTGTTGCTTTGCTCACTCTCCTCCGATGTGCTAGGTGCGGCACAATCATATTTTTCACACTTTAGCAGCGATTCTAGTTGTTCAAATTGCTCAGTGCACGCATCCTCCTGCAAAATGTTATGGACAACAAGGGGAAAAAGAGGATGCTCCATCTCTAGCTATGGTAATGAAATTTGAGAAGAAGTATCACACAATGCTTCCTTGTCACAAGGCACAACAAGCAAATCATGTTGTGATAAAGTCAAATCAGCAACGAGTTCCACTATTTCTTGCTCTCTTTTAGTATGTAATGTGGACAAATGTTGGTTATAATGTGTACCATCCTTTTTGCAAGTATCCATACATGAAAGATTCTGTTTTTCAGCTTTACAAGCAAGCAAAAACAAGCTAGAGATATGGGTATATGTTTCACTAATGAGCAATGTTTGAATTTCAGAATTGAGCCCTTTGACGAACCTACTCATAGTATCTTCCATGCATTCATTCAAGCCACCAAAGATCATACAAATTTTAAAAATCATGAAAGTATTGTCTCACAGTCCTACTACCTTGTTTCAATTTCTCTAGTTTGGCAAGCAAAAGATCAACATAATATGTAGGAATCAAAGCTTCTCTAAAAACAAATTTGAAATCTTGCCAAGATTGTGGAACTTTATGGTGCCTACAAAGATGTTTCCATTCTAGCAAAGCACGTTCAGTTAAAATATTAGAGGCAATATAAATCTTTTGTTTCTCAGACAGATCATGCTCATCAAATTCATTATCTATTGTGAACTCCCAATCAATGTATGCTCTAGGATCAAAGTTACCAACATAGGGAGACAAGTTGTGAATGATATCCTGGATCTCATGGTGCTCAAAAATCTCTATATCACCTGTCATGATTAGTATAAAACAAGAAACACAAAAAATAATATGGATCCTCCTATCAACTACTAAGATGTGGTTGTTGTAAATCTCTCAATCGCAAGCTATTCAAACAAGGTCTTACAAGTTCTTACCAAGCAAAATAGGAGGTGGCGGCAACCAACAAGTCTGCAACCATGGAGCGAAGTGTATCGGTGCTAAAGCAACAGACCCTGTAACACTGTAGTCGATATGTGGAGCTATAGGTGGGCTGTAACAAGGAAGTACTAGCACCGTGTTACTTACAAAAGCAAGTTGAATAATCGTTCAACAGTGGTACTGTGCTGGTCCTAGCCTAGACCGTGCTAGAGACGCGAGCCTGGACACAAAGGAAGTCACAAAAGCACCACCAGAACAGAAGAGACAACTCAGAATCAGCCCCCCCTTTTTTTCCTCTTTTCTTTTTTTTCTTTGTTTTTTTGCACCTTTTTTGTTTGTTTTTTTTCGGGGGAACCTCAAAAAATGCTTACAGGAACAAAAGAATACAAATGAGCTAGTCACGACACACACTTTTTTTGGAAGGAACAGGGGTATTCCGGTAACAAAAAGATACTCTCTCTCAAGAGTAAGCCGAAATCAGTGTGAACAGAGAGGCTTCTCCTTGGTTTACTGTTGGAGTACAACTCGGAGTGCAACACAGGTTGGCAGTCGGTCTTTAGACAATGGAGACGCGTGCACTCTTGTTGTACTCAGGAATGATGGCATGGATAACATGGAGAGGGGCATTGTACGCGCTGGATTCGGACTGCAGGACAACACCAACGTGTGACGACCGCCACGACTTCATACGGACTCCGTTTTGGGCGTAACTCAATAAATTCAACCCACTTAGCATGTCTACGATTCAGTTTTCCTTGACTAGGAATATGCTTCAAAGATTCATGATCAGAATGAATAACAAATTCATTAGGCCACAAATAATGCTGCCAAGTTTCCAAAGTTCGAACAAGAGCATACAAATCTTTGTCATAAGTGGAATAGTTTAGAACAGGCCCACTCAATTTTTTCACTAAAATATGCAACAGGTTTGCCTTCTTGCAACAAAACACCACCCAAACCAATTCCACTGGCATCACATTCAAGCTCAAAAGTTTTATTAAAATCTGGAAGTTGGAGGAGAGGTGCATGTGTCAACTTATCTTTCAGCGTGGCGAAGGCATTCCCTTGCATAGAGCCCCAATAAAAGGGCACTCCCTTCTTTGTAAACGCATTCAAAGGTGCGGCAATGGTGCTGAAATCCTTCACAAAGCGACGGTAGAACCCAGCAAGTCCAAGAAAGCTTCGCACCTGGGTGAGGGTTGTAGGAACAGGCCAACCCTGAATAGCTTCCACCTTGGCGTGATCAACTTCAATTCCTGTGGAGTGACAACATAGCCAAGAAAACATACACGATCTGTGCAAAAGGTGCACTTGTCGAGGTTACCGAATAAACGTGCATCATGTAAGGCATCAAAAACAGCATGTAAATGAGCAAGATGTTCATCCATGGATTTGCTGTAAATAAATATATCATCAAAATAGACCACAACAAATTTCCCAATGAAAGCACACAAAACCTCGTTCATTAATCTCATGAAAGTGCTAGGTGCATTAGTTAACCCAAAAGGCATGACTAACCACTCATATAAACCGAACTTAGTTTTGAAAGCAGTTTTTCATTCATCACCCAATTTCATACGTATCTGGTGGTAACCGCTACGCAAATCAATTTTTGAGAACACAACAGCCCCACTCAATTCATCTAACATGTCATCTAAGTGTGGAATGGGGTGATGATATCGAATTGTGATATTATTGATAGCTCGACAATCAACACACATACGCCATGTTCCATCTTTCTTAGGCACTAAAATAACTGGAACAGCGCAAGGACTTAGAGGCTCATGAACATAACCTTTGTCGTGTAGTTCTTGCACTTGGCGCTGAATTTCCTTCGTTTCTTCTGGATTGGTGCGATACGGCGCACGGTTCGGCAATGATGCACCTGGAATTAAATCAATTTGATGCTCAATCCCACGAATTGGTGGTAGCCCCACAGGAATCTCACTAGGAAAAACATCCGAATATTCCTGCAAAATGTTAGCAACAACAGGGGGCAACGAATGCTGCGCATCATGAAGTGAAAGTAACGCATCCCTGCACACCAAAGCATATGCACCCGAAGTGGAGGCAATCAGCTCATTAATATCACATTTAGTAGCAAGCAAGCATTGTCCTTTCAATCTAATCTCAGTTGTAGGTGCAGCAACAGATTTTTCATGTTAAGGACCAGCAACAGTAGTTTTTGCAGCTTTAGCAACATCATCACGCAAACTAGCCTCAGGAGACATGGGCAGCAACACAATTTTCTTACCATGGTGCAACAAAGAATACTTATTTGATCTACTATGATGCATAGAATCAGTATCAAATTGCCACGGCCTACCAAGCAGAATATTACAAGCTTCCAGAGGCACAACATCACACTCAACAACATCACTATACGACCCAATCGCAAAAGTAATGCGCACCAGTCGATTTACCTTTACCTTACCTGTGTCGTTCAACCATCGAATGTAATATGGGTGTGGATGTGGTTTGGTGGTAAGCGCAAGTTTCTCCACCATGTCACTGCTAGCCAAGTGTTGCAGCTGCCTCCATCAATAATCATACCACAAGATCGCTCCTTAATGACACACTTTGTTTGAAACAATGTATGTCGCTGATTCTGCTCGGCCTGCTCCATTTTTGCACTAAGGACACGCTGCACAATAAGGTTCTTATAATGGTGCGCATCATCTGCCCCAATGTGCTCATTTGGGGTCCTCATGACCTGCACTGTTAGCAGCAAGCAAAGCAAGTGTATCGTCATCAAAATCGCTAGCAGAAGAATACCCACCATCATCCTTTATTACCAAAACTCGCTTGCTGGAGCGGTCACGCTGCACGTGCCCATAGCCCTTGCAACGATGGCACTGCACATCTCTTGTTCTCCCCGTGGATGCAACCGAAGAAGCACTAGCAGCTGGTTTCACGCCAGACTGAGCTGCTGAATTAGTGGAAGGTCCACGTGTTCTGTCGCTGCCAGGAGGTGGTGGAGGTGGTGCAGAACGGCTCGTTGTCGATGGAGGATTGCATGGCTGCCATGATGTAGATCATCCTGCAGAAATGTTAGCTTTTATGGCAAGGCGACGTCCCTTCACTTCCCGTTCAGCTTTACAAGCAAGATGAAACAAACGGGTTATGTTATTATATTCTTGATAAGATAGGATGTCCTGAATTTCTCTATTCAACCCGCCATAAAACCTAGCTATAGCAGGTTCCTCAGCCTCCTCTATTTGACAATGTAGCATGCCCATTTGCAATTCCTGATAGTATTCCTCTACACTCTTACTACCCTGTCCCAAAAGCTGCAACTTATTTAACAGATCACGTGCATAGTAAGATGGAACAAATCTTGCCCACATGACCCGTTTCAAAGCATCCCAAGTTTGTGGTATGTTATTAGGATGTTTCTTACTATATTCCATCCACCAAACAGAAGCAAAATCAGTGAACTCACTAGTGGCAGCTCTAACACGTGTATTCTCAGGAAATTCATAACATGCAAACTTTCGATCAACAACAATCTCCCAAGTAATGTACGCATCAGGATCATATTTACCATCAAAAGGAGGTATTTTAAATTTTACCTTGGTGAAAGCATCATCATTATTATGTACCTCACATCAACGGCCACCTCACATACCTCGGCGATTAGTTTGTAGCCGTCGTCGAGCTTGGGTGTCTTCATCCTCTTGTTCAGTGTCAGCAACATAATCTTCCAAATCCGTGAGATGGCCATCTTCTTGCTTGCTGTTCTCATCCTTCTGACTATGGGTCTTAAGATGCAGCCCATCGAAACGCTGCAGAAGGGCAGCAAGGCTCTTGTCAACACGAGCAACTAATATTTCTAACCCTGCAAGCTTGGTGTTCATGGTGACCTGGGCAGTCTCCAGCTGCCCTGCCCAAGCTTGTCATTCGTGACAACCAAATCTTTATCAACGCATTCCGTGTACCGCAGCACCGCAGTTTCAAAGTGCTGGATGCTGCCCATGGTGCGAGGCGAATGTTGCCTTTCCGTATCGTCACCTGACCCTGCCATGGAGACAAGAACAAAGAAACACAAGACGACAGATGAAGGAATAAACGTCCTACAACTACTGGGATGTAGCTACTGAAAGGCGCTCACGCTCAACCTGTTGCACAAGCTCTTACCAATTCTTACCTTGCTCGGCAGGAGGGTGCGGCAACCTACAAGTCGGCAACCGTGAAAGTTGTGTATCGGTGCCGCAGCTACAAACCCTATCAAACTGTAGGCGAATATGTGGAGCTATAGGTAGGCTGAAGCAAGAAAGTACTAGCACGACGTTAGTAACAAAAGCAAGTTGAATAATCGTTCAATGGTGGTACTGTGCTGGTCCTAGCCTAGACCGTGCTAGAGACGCGAGCCTGGACACAAAGGAAGTCACAAAAGCACCACCAGAACAGAAGAGACAACCCAAAGAATCAGCCCCCTTTTTTATCTTTTTTTTCTATGTCTTTTTCGTTTTTTCACCTTTTTTTTTGTTCGGGGGAACCTAAAAAACTGCTTATATGAACAAAGGAATACAAATGAGCTAGGCACGACACACAGTTTTTCTAGAAGGAACAGGGGTATTCCGGTAACATCAAGAGTAAGTCGAAATCAATCTGAACAGGGATTATTCTCCTTGGCGTACTGTTGGAGTACAACTTGGAGTACAACACAGGGTGGCAGTAGGTCTCAGGAAGACCCAACTAGGAGGCGCGCGGTATGTGACCAGAACGTGACAAGAACTCGAAACTCTAAAGGACGACAACTACGACCAGCAACTCGGCACACCCGATGCAACCGAAAATTCAACAAGCCCTAACTAAGCAGTGCTAGTAAAAGGCCGAACAGAGTCTATAGGGTGCGGTGGGGGGGGGAATTCTGCTGTTTTTTTGGCAACAATGAAGGGATGGAAATCTCTCACCGACAAACCTTGCTCTGATTACCAACTGATGAGAAACCGCTAGGGTTTGTGCCCGATCTTTTGATGAGAGGCGTGGGGATAACTCGATTGGATAATGGTGGCGTCGCTCATGGTCCGACTACAGCCTTCCAAGGCTGCGCCTTAGCAACTGGTACTCCGTCTCCAATGGCTGCCGCGATCTTGTGGAGCGCGTCACCCGGCCACTAGGGCACCCGTTCCTGCAAGCAATCGAAGAACAAGCAAGAACTAGTAGAACAAGCAACTCAATTGCAAATATGGATTTAAAACCAATCTGAATACACAAAGTTGGGGTTCCGAATCGAGTAGAACGGATGGTCTAGTCGACACACGCGTCTACACGGAAGTAGCATGTGGCGGACCACTCCAAAATTATTCGAAGTTAAGTACCCCTGGACCGCTAATCAAGCAGTCAGGCACTTAATCCGGAATAAGCTGGAGCGTCGTCGGATTAAACCCGATTAACCACGTACTTTCTCGATCGAAACAACACGCGCGCCCACACGAAGGTGAGTTCCAGAAATTACAACATTCCACAAATTCATCATACATAAATAGTATCATAAAGTTATTACAATCCAAGTTTAAATTTCAAATCAGAGTATAAAAGTTCATTGCAGCGGAATATTAAGTTCATTGCAGCAGAATATTAAACTAGCGACGATGCATAGTAACACCATGATGAAGCCTGCCATGGTGCTACTCCTCCTGATCCTCGGCAGAGGACGGAACCCACTCGACGTGCCATCCAGGGGGAACCTGGGTAGGCCAAGAAATGGCATCAACTGCCACATCCATCACAGTACCTGAAATAATAGCCACAAGCAAGGCTGAGTATACTAATACTCAACAAGGCTTACCCGTCGGGTGAAAACTACATCACCGACTTCTAGACATGAGAGGCTTTTGGCTGGTGGGTTTGTTTGCCAAAAAGCAACTAAGAGTGAATCCTTACTTTCATGATTTTAGCATCATATTCTAGTAGAATTAACCATTCTAGATTAGCATCCTCTCTAAGCATACAAGTGGTGCAATACAACTTAATTCATACAACAAGTTCATCATCCTCATAGTTCCACTTGTTACTCAATGCAGCACAGCGGTCAAGCAGTCTCATTAACCGCGAGAAGCGGACAGTTCGAACCAAATTTTGCTACCTGGCCAGGGGAACCCAACACGGACGGACAATGCTTGCTATAAAAGGCACAAGCACTTCCCAACCTTTCCCATCAATCCACAATTCGGCGCCGGGTCCATTCCCTTAGGATAAAGCTTTACCGCTTCACTCACGGCATCACGCATATATCCACATGTGTACGGCAAGGGAAACAAAAGTTTCCAAGGAGAGATGGCTATCGGTCCTAGCTGCTTCAATTAGGTACCGGGCTTACCGATTCCCATAAGTCGGCATGCGTGTGGTACGTTCAAAAACTTGACACACAAAACCACACGTTTCGACCTTAATCCAATTATCATACACGGACGGGAGATCTACACATACCATCCCACCCGTCCATCCTTATGATTCCAACATAAGTAAAGAAAAGTAACTCCTATGTCTCGCGAGTGACAAGAAATCACTCGTCTTGTAACGGACCTAAAGGCGTTGCTCTATCGATCCTTTCATACTAGTAAATCAAGTCATAGGTACTAGAATCATGCAACTAAGGTATTCAAACAACACCTAGAACGTAAATGCACAAGCATAAGTAAATACATAGTTGCACGAATTGAAAGTTAGGTCATGCTCCGGAGCTTGCCTTCTTGTGCTAGCTGATTGTTAGGCTCCGGGTCGACTGGTACTTCGTTGGCACCGCTCTCGGGGATTCCTTCTTCGTCGGCGGGGACGAGGTAATAGATGCCGTCCGCAAGGGCGCCTTCTACATGAGATGCATAACTTTATAGTGGCTGCCTAGTTGATCTAAAACCAAGGCCTTGAAGGCCATATTCACCTAGACATGCTAGTGTACCACTTTCTCCTTCACCAATTTAGAGAAGGGGTTTGAAAACTTTTGTGTGTTATGATGGTGATTGTGTGCACATATACAACATTGCAATTTGTTATTTTTAAACAAGTGTGCAGTTCTGGTATTTAGATTTCACATGCTCCATTTTTAATTAACTCACCCAAAGTGATCTATTTCTTTTTTTTTTGTAAACTCAATTCTACTCTAGTTCCTTCTCATTTTTGTTTTTCTGTTTCTGTTCATCCTTTTTATCTACAAACTTTATGACAGCTACTGGAGTATAAGAGTTAGGCTCACTCCAAAATTTAGCTAAAACTGAGTTACACAGAATTTATTAAAAATGGATCCATTTGCTGCCCCAGAAAACTAAATTAATTCATATAAAATTGAAATTACTTCCAAATCAGGTAATTTTTCTACCAGAGCTAGTCATGAGTGAAAGAAAGGCTCTGACCAAGTGGTGGCTAAAAATAATACTTGGACAGCCGTCAAAAGTTTTCTATCCAAAAACCCACATCTATTTATTTGCTAGTCTAAACAGGGTCAAAAATTAAGTTTAGCATTTTTACCACATGTGCTAACAAGTGCTTAGACCTCTGGAGAAAAATGGTGATTTTTGGCTGCATGGATTATTTTTAATAATTGCAAGACTAAACTAAGACAGAAATCACAAAATAAATCACAACTGAAGCTACAGTCCATGTTTTTAATTCTCCTTTGGACACAAGGTGTCCAATGTCACTACAAACAACATATCCAAAGCTCAGCCCTAGCGGAGCTCAGGATTTGAAATGGTGCACAAGTTTCTAAATTCACAGTTTGAATTTTAATTCAAAAACAGTTCACCAAAAGTATATACATGCTAACATGAGATTGTAGTTTACAATCTCACGAGTCCAGGGAGTATTTTTGGTGGATTTTACAAGATTTCGGGAAAATGGTTTAAACCTTAAGAATCTTTTTACGCGCCGACCGTTGAATCTTTTGAAAACTTCGCGAACAGGTCCCTGCTTTTTTTTCACTGGGAACCCTGTAAAGAGGAAAACGATGAACTTAGGTCCTTGGCTTGTCGACAGCGTTGCACCAGCCAAACGACGGCGGGAGGAGGTCGGAGAAGTGGGGGAAAAGAACCAGTGGCTCACCACGAGTCGAATGGTGGCGGTTGGGAGGTCGGAGGAGGCGCGGAGGTCGCCGGCGACGTGTGGTGGCGGTGCGGCCGCCGCGGGCTCGATTCCGGCGAGGGTGGTGGCTGTCACCAGGGTTGGAGGGGTCCGTGAGCACCAGTGGGTCTCGGTGAAGCTATTGGGATGCCCGGTTGACCTCGGGGAGGGCTCGAAGTGGGTGCTCGACGTGCGGGTGCTCCGGCGGCCGAAAATGAGGATTTGGGGGAAAATCCGATTTCTTGCCGGAGAGTTGGGGAGAGCTCACGAGAAGTGGGGGAAAAGGAAGCTAGGGAAATGGTCTAGCTCTGTGCGCGAGGGATTTGGGAATGGTGGAGAGACGAGGACGAATTTTGCTCGGGACTCAAGCTCGGTCTGCGCGGCTGGAGGTTGAAGACGATGTGCTCGAGTGCGGGGAGAAGGGAAATGGTTGAGTGCAAGCTGAGAGAAGTGGTGAGGGTGCTCAGTGGAGTGCTTGGGCGGGCTAGAGAGTAATGAGCGGCCTCGGGAGCGCGCGCGAGGGGAGATGGGTGACGGGACGCGCCATTGATGCGATCCCGAGCTCGAACAGAGCGCGCGGCTCGATTGGGCGCGGGGGGTTGTCGCGTGAGGGAGTGAGATATGCTGTAGAGAAGACTTGGCGTGTAGCGGGGGAGAGAATCCGCTGCAGACCGGCTCTGCGCGGCGCGCGCGCGAGACGGCCAACGGCGGCGCTCCGCTCGCCATGATGGCCTGACCGCGCGGCGAGGCAATGCGGCGCTACAGAGCGTGACGCGACCGTACGAGAGGCCGGACAACCACGCGAGGACAAGAGCCAGCTGCCGCCGTGGCTCGGCCGGCCTGGCGTGGACGCCGCCGCACGCCGGCCACGTGGCGGCCGGACTCCGGCCAGGAGCAGAGCGCGCCAGGGGTCTGTCAGGCGCCCCGTGGAGCTCCTTTGCCCCTTTCGAGTTTTCTCCAAAAATTTGAACTGAACTTTGAAAAGTGTAAAAATAAAAGTTGGAGTTTGAGATGTGGGACATAACTTTCTTTTTGGTGTGAACCTGAAATTTCAAATGTTTCAAGCTCAAACAAGCCAATTTCAAACAGGCGTTCAGAACTGTTTTTCGAGTTTTTGAGGGGCTAAACTGCAAAATTTTCAAAAGTTACAAACAGTGACTAGGCCTTATTTGTGATGGCAAATAACTTTTATTTTTGGATATTTTCAAGTTTAGTACAAAATTCTTAAGATTTCAGTTGGGTGTCAAAAGACCTTTGTTTTTGAATTTCAATTTGAATTTTTGGTCAATTTTTGAATTATAACACCATTGTTCCCCCTTTGAAACTGTTTTAAAGGTACTTTAAAAATGTTAATATCAGGGTTGTCATATAGCAATGGCTAAACTTTCATCAAAACAAAACCCAATCTATTTGTGGCGGCTATGGAGGTATATGAAAGGGGTAGGGGACGACCAGGACGTGGTGAGGGTCGTCCATCAACCCTAGGGTGTGACATCCATGATGTTTAAAACTTTAAAATACGCTAATAACAGGGGAAAAGGCAGCAAGGGTAAAAACATACTTAATTTGGCTTTCAAATTTAAAGTTTAAAATTCAATAAGGCTAATTTGACACCCAACTGAGATCTCAAAAATTTCTTAGTAAACTTGAAAATATCCAAAAATAAAAGTTGTTTGCCATCACAAATGAAGCCTAGTTACTGTTGGGAACTTTTTCAAATTTTGCATTTAAGCCGCTCAAAAATCCTAAAAACCATGCAGAACACCTTTTCAAATATGGCTTCTTTGAGCTTGAAAAATTCGTAATTTCAGGTTCACCCCAAAAGGAAAGTTCACCTTTCAAACTCCAACTTTTGTGTTTGCACTTTTGAAAGTTTAGTTCAAATTTTTGGAGTTTTGCATAGTTGAACCGGGGAGCTCCACGGGCGTCCCGACCACAGCCCAGGCGTGCTCTGCCCAAGGCCGCCAGCGGCCGCCACGTGGCCGGCGAGTGGCGGCGACCCGGTCAGGCCAGCCAAAGCCGTGGCAGCCGTGCCTCTCTTCCCCGCGCGCATGCCAGCGCCCCCGTTCGGTCAGATCGCACGCTGCGCCCAAGCTTGCCTCGCCAGGAGGAAGGCCATCATGGCGAGCCGAGCTCCGCCATTGGCCGCCGTCGCGCACGCCGAGTAGAGCTTCCCGCGGCCTGGATTCACGCCCGCTATGCGCCAGCAGCTCTGCGGCGTATCTCCCCTCGCCCACGACACAATCCTTGACCGCCAACCCCTTCGCGCGCTCTGCCCGAGCTCACAGGCCATCAATGGCGCTGCCCCGTCGCCATCCACCCCGCGTGCGTTCCCAAAGCCACCCGGCCAGCTCTAGCTCGCTCCAAGCCTCCACCAAGTGACTGTGACCCTTTTCCCCAGCCAACGCCCTGCCATTTCCCCCTCCTCCATGCCCATCGCGCACCGTCTTCCACCTCTGGCCGCGAGGAGCAGCTCAAGCGCTCGCAGCCACAAACCAAATCCACTGCGTTCCCCTCTATGGCTCCCCAATCCACCGCACCCGTAGCTCCCCCATACACCTAGCTAGCTCCTCGATCCATCCCCAACCGAAGCCCAGCACCACTCGATGGGAATCGAAGACTTTCCCTGTCGTCTGCCATTTCCGCCGCCGAGCTCCACCTCAACGTCGAGCTCTAACCTTCGGCCATCCCCGTCGCCGCCAAGACCCTCGACGAGCTCTGCCTCCTCTCGGTGAAGCTCACGCGCCTCTCCGTACCTCGTGTTGACCCCAGCAGCCGGCTGCCGACGTCACCGGTGCAAGCCGCTCCACCGCTCACCGTCGACGAGCCGCGCCGCTTCACCTCCATCCACGAGACCACTCCCAACCGACTCGCGGTGAGCCCCTCGTCATTCTCCCCAACTTCCCCCGCACTGGTTCGATGCCTCCTCGTCGGAATCCGGTCGCCGGCAAGCCAAGGGCCTTTACGCGTTCCCTTTTTAGTTCTAGGGTCTTCCGTGCAAAATTCAAGGACTTGTTTGCAAGGTTCTAAAAGATCTAGGGTTTCCGGCATAAAAAGATTCTTTCAACCTAGATCTATTTTCTGAGATCTTGTAAAATCCGTTAAAAATCGTAGAAAAATCCAAAAAATGCACAAAAATACTCCCTGGATTCGTGAGATTGTAAACTCCAATCTCATGTTTGCATGTATAAACTTTCGATGTATGGTTTTTGAATTAAAATTCAAACTCAGTTTTTAGAGTTTTGTGCACCATTTCAAATCCTGAGCTCTTTTTAGCTAAACTTTGGCTATGTTGCTTGTGTTGTCTGTAGAAGCTTTGTATCGAAAGGAGACCTAAAAATATGGTCTGTAACCTCAGTTATGAGTTATTTGGTGATTTCTGCTCTAGCTCAGTTCTGCATTTATTAAAAATATTTCATGCAGTCAAAAATCACCAACTTTCACCAGAGGTCTAGAAACTTGTTGGCACATGTTAGAAAAATGCTAAACTCAATTTTAGACCCTATTTAGGCTAGCAAATAAATAGGTGTTGGTTTTCGGGTAGAAAATTATTGGGGGTTGTCCAAATGGTATTTTCAGCTACCACTTGGCCAAGGCCTATCTTTTACCCATGACTAGCTCTGGTAGAGAAATCTTATGTTGTGGAAGTAATTTTGATTTTATATGAATGAATCTTGGTTATTTGAGCAGCAACTTGTACTATTTTTAATATTTTCTGCATAGCTTGGTTAGCTAAATTTTGGAGTGAGCTTAGCTCTTATACTCCAGTAGCTTCCATAAAGTTTGTGGATAAAAAGGACAAACAGAAACAGAGAAACAAAAATGAGAAGGAACTAGAGTAATTTGAGTTTTATAAAAAGAGATAGATCACTTTGGATAATTGAAGCCAATTGGGTGCATGTGAAGTTTAAATTCCAGAACTAAACACTTGCATAGAAATAATGGTTTGAATTGTTTTATATGTGTACACAATCACCATCATAAAGGCATAAAACTTACACCACACACGTTCTCTAATTTTGTGTAGAAAAGAATAGCTCACTAGTGTGTCTAGGTGAATGTGGCCCTTCAAGGCCTTGCCTTTAGATCACATTGGGCAGCCACATTGAAGTTGTGCATCTCATGTAGAAGGCGCTCTCGCAGACGCACATACAATCTCGTCCCCGCCAACGAAGAAGAAGCTCCCGAAGGTGGTGCCGACGTCATCGTGATTGACCCGGAGCTTGACACCGGCTTAGCTCAAGAAGGCAAGCCCCGGAGCATAACCTGACTTTTAAATTGTGCAACTATAAATTATTTATGCTTGTGCATTTACGTTTCAAGGAGTAGTTTGAACATCCTAGTTGCATGATTCTAGCACCTATGTCTTGAAATACTAGTATGATAGGGTCTGTAGTGCAATGCTTTAGGACCGTTACAAGTCGAGGGATTTCCTGTCACTCGCGAGATATAGTAGTTGCTTGTCTTTACTTATGTTGGAATCATAAGGATGGACGGACGGGATGGCATGTGTAGATCTCCGCCCGTGTATGATAATTGGATTAAGGTCGACACGTGTGGTTCTGTGTGTCAAGTTTTTGAACGTACCACGCACATGCTTACCTATGGGAATCGGTAAGCCCGGTACCAGATTGATACAGCTAGGACCGATAGCCATCCCTCCTTGGAAATGTTTTTCCCTTGCCGTACACATGTGGGTATGATGCCGTGAGTGAATCGGTAAACCTTTGCCCAAAGGGAGTGGACCCGACGCCGAATTGTGGATTGATGGGAAAGGTTGGGAAGTGCTTGCACCTTTTATAGCAAGCATTATCCGTGTGTGTTGGGTTTCCCTGGCCAGGTAGTGAAATTCGGTTCGAACTGTCTGCTTCTCGCGGTTAATGAGACTGCTTGACCGCTGTGCTGCATTGAGTAACAAGTGGAACTATGAGGATGATGAACTTGTTGTATATACTAAATTGTATTGCACCACTTGTATGTTAGAGAGGATGCTAATCTAGAATGGTTATCACTATCAGAAATGATGCTAAAATCATGAAAATAAGGATCCAGTCTTAGTAGCTTTCTGGCAAAGCAAACCCACTAGCCAAAAGCCTCTCATGTCTAGAAGTCGGTGATGTAGTTTTCACCTGACGGGTAAGCCTTGCTGAGTATTAGTATACTCAGCCTTGCTTGTAGCTATTTATTTCAGGTACTACTTTGGATGAGACAGTGAATTCCGTCGCTTGGCCTGTCCAGGTTCCTCCTGGCTGGCACGTCGAGTGGGTTCCGTCCTCTGCCGAGGATCGGGAGGAGTAGCACCATGGCCGGCTTCATTATGGTGTTGCTATGCATCTTCGTTAGTTTATTTCCGCTACATTGAACTCTCGCACTTTTATTTAAAATCCAGACATGGTTTGTAATAACTTGATGAGACTATTTATGTAATTTGAATTTGTGGAATGTTGTAATTTCTGGGACTCACCTTCGTATGGGCGCTCGTGTTGTTTCGATCGTGAAAGTACGTGGTTAATTGGGTATAATCCGATGGTGCTCCACTTATTCCGGATTAAGTGCTTGACTACTTGATTAGTGGTATGTGGGTACTTAACTTGGAATAATTTTGAAGTGATCCGCCACATAGGGTAGTCCCCTAATGGGCCCCACTTGATACACAGCCCATCGGGCCAAAATAAGATGACACAACACCATTGACAGAATAGGTCTCGGTAGTAAATCGGTGATTGCGGCTGACTCCAAATAGAGACGCCCATGAGGTTTGATCCGTTAGAAAGTAGACTTGATAAGATTACCATGAAGTACTTGAACGCCCAAAACGGAGTCCGGATGAAGTCGTGGCGGTCGTCACAATTTGGTGCTGTCCTGCAGTCCGAATCCAGCGTTTCCAAAACGTGTTGGATTTGATCTCTTTTCTTCCTGGGCCAAAAGTGACGTGGTGGCCTGGTGAGGATGTTGGGAATAGTTGGACTTGGTCCCCAATCAACTTCTTTGGTCTTTCATACCTTCCATATATGTTTGGCACTCTTTTTAATCCATGTATTTATTTCTGAAAATGATAATGAACAGACATCATAGCGTAGCATCAATTCAATGAATGTAGCAAAGATAGTGATGATATAAGATTGATTCACCTTTTGTTTAAAAGACACCAGTATGGTCATATCTGAGATGGTGATGTCCTCATCAGTGATTTCCCAAGAGGTACTGCTACCTTGCCTGGGACGATCCCGTAGAAGGGAGAATTTGCTGGCTTCAGTGTGCCAATATCGAGGCCCATCTGCTGGAGGGTCTTGGCGAAGATAAGGTTGAGGCTACTGCCTCCATCGATCAAGATCTTGATAAGCCTAGTGTGAGCTACTACCGACTCCATCACAAGAGGGTAACAACCTGGGCATTTGACCTCAGCCCATTGATCTGCTCGGGACCAAGTAATTGAGACGTCGGACCACCTCAAAGGTGTGACCACGGCTGGTTCTGCAGCGTACGCCACGCGCCTAGCGTTCTTGTGGTTGCACGAGTTGTCATTGACTTCTAGGCCTACAAAGATGACGTTGATAGTTCTGTTGACCTCTGGGTACCCTCCATCGTCTGTGTCTTGTTCGTCACCGCCATGCTTCTTCTTCTTTTGGGGCTTGGTGAATGTCTCGATGATGAGCCAACAATCACCCATGGAGTGCTTGATGTCGGGGTGATAAGGGCAATGCTTCTTGAGGATCTTGTTAAACTCTTCCTTCCTTTGCTGGTAGTTGGTGTTGCGCGAACGGTCTGGACAGTGGCGATAGTGTTATCAGGTCAGCGCTTTCGAGAATTGCCACCGTTGCGATTGAAGGAGTCGCGAGGCTGATCGCGGTTATCTCTCTGGCTCTTGCGCTCGTTGATTTCTGGGCATTTTCCATAGTGGTCATGCTCCTGATCGTTAGTGTCCATCTAGTTGGCGACCAGCTTGCAGAGTTCTTCTAGGTCGCTTGGTCGGTTGTGGCCGAAATCACGGAAGAGGCTGCGGTCGATCATCCTGTTTTGGAAATAGTCAATGACCTTCGAATCGGGGATGAGAATGCGGGATGATTTTATAGCGAAGAAGCGACAGTTGTAGTCGCATAGAGATTCATCTGATTTCTGATTGCCGGCTCTCAGCTCGTATTTGCTGCTAGGGCACTCGAAAGAACCCTGGTAGTTGGAGATGAAAGCCTTCTTGAGTGCATGCTAGCTGTCGATGGAGTCTGGGCAGAGAGATTCAAGCCAGGTGAGTGGGCCTTGTTCCATCGCAATAGGGAAGTATAACATATTGGTGATATCGTCGCCTCTTGCTGCCTCAATTGCTGAAGAATATCGGCATAGCCAGATGTTGGGATCCTGTTTCCCATCGAAGTTAGTGATGCCTGACATCCTGAACTTTCGAGGGAAAGAGTTGATGCGGATGTCGATTGTGTAGCATGGCAGAGCTTCTGGATTGGGCATGTCGTGTCCTCCTGCCGTATCTGCAGTGTGTGATGTAGCCTGATTTCTCCTCGATCTGATCTTGTTGATGTGGTGTCGCGCATCAGTAGGCAGAACACCTTGAGTGCGGTGTGCTTGGGCAGGCTGCCCACAGGGCCTTTTGGCAGATTTCGATCGCTCGTTGGAGCTGCCATAGTAGCTGCTTTGTCGCTTCGATGATGGTGCGCGGCGGTGAGAGGAGCTTTTGCTTTTTGATGAAGAATGGCTGCCATCCAGACGGACGACCATGATGGCTGTAGCTTCTAGGCCTGGTTTTGCTAGATCGATGTTGGGGGTAGTTTCAAATCCCTCCAGTACACTTACAAGTAACATAATGTTGGCTGCTGGGGACTTGAAAATTTCCTCTACGTCGAACTCATTGTTGAGATTCTTCGTCCTGATGTGACGGAGCCTGAGGGCGCGAGAACGGTTCTGCTCAATCTGGAGTTCTCAATCTGCGTCCGTTTCTTCGTCGACCATAGGGGCGTCTGTAGAAACAGACTCATCGTCGCTTGCGTCTTGAATGCTTATGTAGATTTGGCGATCTGGGTTGTTAAACCCAGGTTGCTCATTGTTGGAAGTGACGATGAGTTCTCTGCCTTCCTAGAAGGGAAGCAGAGATGAAGTACCTAGTACTTTGAAGGAGTCATCAGCTTCTCGAAGAGCCGAGACAGGATCTATGTCAGGCCAGTGGACGATAACCCCCGAGGGAGTTGTGGTCATAACAAGATCCGAGTTGACCTAGAGAGTTCGATTGAACGTCCTTGCCAGGTGAGCCTGGTAGGTCGCGGCCGAGCTTGTCAACCCAGAGGGGAACTGATGTGCCCGCGATCCTGCTCCATGTGTCGCAGAAGTAGAGTAGCTCCTGGGCATCCGCGGGGTAGTTTTTGACCAGACCATCTGCGTAGCGGTGGTCACGGTCTTGATTGTAGTACCCTAGCGGATGTCAGAGGTGATCTTGAGCCCCTCGGGCGGGTTGGTATTCCGTGCCCGAGAGGGACTCTGCTTCGGGCACCATGTACTTCTTCGAGTCGAATACGATCCTAAGATCGTGACGGAATTGGAGTTTTTCCGCGATCCTTGCGGTGTGAGCTATGCGCGGAGCTGACGCAGCCGTCTCGTCGCGTAGTTCATGATGGAGATTTCCATCCTAGTTCACGATGCAAAACCAGGAACCAAAGATGAACGTCACGCCTTCGTCGAACTTGACGTTGATGAAGCGCTGAAGGATGCCATCGACTCTTTAGCGTGTTCTCGACGAGTTGATCCCACAGACGGGGCCAAAGTGTCGGCGAATTATGCTGACAAGATTCTCGAGGGGATACAACGAGGGAAGGGTTAGGAAGAAGTCGTCGAGAATCTAGAGCCGAAGGTGACAAGAGATGATTTAGACAGGTTCATGCCACAATATGCGTAATACCCTACGTCCTCTTTGGTATATCTTGTATTGATTGATGTGTTTTGAGGGAGGTCCCTGTCTCCCCTTTTATACGACAGAGGACAGGGTTACATGGAAACCATATAGGAAGAGGAGACTTCTACAAGTTAATCTCTAATTTTCTAACACAACATATCCTAACCGACTAGGACTAATCCTTGTCTTGACCATCAAGTCTTATACGTGGGCCAGCCCATACAATGGCCTACCACGGTTGTTTAGTCCATTAGAACTCTACACCATCAAGCGGAGACCCACTTGCGCGTGGGGAAGTCCCGTGGTCACCCACGGAGTTACTTGACCGGGGAGTTTATGCCCTTGTGCGGGCATTCCCTTTGAGAGGGGCTCCAACAACGAGGACTAGTGGAAAACTCGTGAGCTTTCCTATACCCCTCGGTAAAAATCGTCGTGCCGAGAGTTTGCTCTTCTCTACCCTTTAAGCTTCCGCATTTCATACTTGCACTACTTTCCCGCATTTACCTTTCCTAGACTTGCCATGCTAGTATAGATTAGACCTAGGGTGCAAACTTTATAGCAGTAGAGATAGCAACACATAGAGAAAACCTAGAGATAGAAATTAAAATAGGTTTTTATATGTGAAATTGGAGCCGGGGGTCGTATTTGGACCTCTAGCTTCACTGCTAGATGAGCAAAATGACATTAATTGAGGGAGGAAGTGATATCGGTAGGCCTCCACACTTTGACGGGACTAGCTACCCCTATTGGCATATTCGTATGTCAAGTTTTGTAGAGGCAAAAGGACTAGGTGTTTGGAGAGTGACAAAGGATGGAATGCAACCCCTCATCGACCCGAAAAACCCACCAAGGCTGGCGAGAGGGACTTGCAACTCAATGCAATTGCTCGCAATTCAATTCTTGAATCTTTGAGCATGAATGTGTTTAATCAAGTCTATGATGAGAAATGTGCCAATAAAATTTGGAAAAAGCTTAAGGAACTTCGTGATGGCACAAGTAATGTGATCAATCAAAAATATGATTTGATCAAGCGCAAATTTGATTCTTTTGAAATGTTGCCTAATGAATTAGCTAATGACATGTATTCACGACTTAATGTTATTGTCAATGAGATAAATGCTTTAGGTTTGCACAAGTTGACAAATGAAGACATCTCAAGAAAAATCATCCAAGCCCTTCCAAGAGAGAAATATGGAAACCTTGTCACTTACCTCTTCGTGAAAGAGAAGTTCAAGGATGCCGACCCAAGAATGATTTTGGGAAAGATTAAGGCTTATGAGCTATCCAACAAGATCAGCAAAGAACCTTCTACCACAAGCCTAGAAATTGCTTCATCCAGCAAACAAGAAGAGAAGGAGAAGGATTGTGAGAAGAAGCAAAGATCTTCCAAGCAAAAGAAGAAAGCTTACAAGCTCGTATCAAGCTCAAGTGAAGAGGAAGAAAGTGATTGTGAAGAGGAAGAAGATGAAGATGATGAGAGCGAAACCTCTTTTGATGAAGAATCCAAAGAGCTCATCAATAAGATGGAGAGGATGTTGAAGAGGCTCAACTCCAAGGGTGTTCCCATCACTATGCTAGATGTGGTCTTCACCAACGATAGAAGAAAGCAAAGAAAATATGGTTGCTATCACTGTGGTGAGAAGGGGCACTTTCATGATTCATGTCCTATCCTTGCAAAGGAGTTGAAGAAAGCCCGCAAGCTCAAGAGGAAGAAGAAAGAGGAGAAGGGAAGAAAGCAAGAACTCACTAGCATCGGCAAGTGGAGTGATTTAGATGAGCCAAGAAAGCCCTCATCAAGAAAAGCCTCATCAAGCTCATAGCATGTGTGCCTCATGTCCAAAGGTAATGTTGTTAGTGATAGAGACAATGATAGCGATGCAAGTGATGATGACTCCTCTCTTTCCATTCAAGAGCTTGTTGATATGGTTCGCTCTCAAGATGATGCAATTAAAAGGCTCCAAATGAAAAACAAGGATCTTAAAGAAAAATTGGCTAGCCTTCAAGTTTGAAATTGTGGTAAACCACAATGATGAGCTAGCAAATAAAATTAAGGTCCTTGAACAAGCATCATCCAATAATGCATTCACTTCACCTATCATTGAAAACCTATAGTGGATGCATCTATTTCTTGCATTGACATAATTGATGAATCTTGCTCACCATCTTGCAATGAGACTAGTGTTGAGAATGTGGTTGTAGAACCAATTGATGAGCTCATTGTGCAAGAAAATGAAGAGCTTAAGCAAGAAGTAGAAAATCTCAAGAAGGACTTGGCAAGGCTCAAGAACGAGGTGGCATGTGAGAGCAAGGAACAACCTCCTCAAGATAACCGTCCCATGGTGGTGAAGAAGCTTGAGAAGAGTGCAACCGTGACTTGCTACTCGTGCCATGAAGAAGACCACAAGTCCTATGAGTGCAAGAAGAGGAAGAAGGAAGAGAAGAACAAGATCACTCCCTACAGCAATCCCTATCTGAAGGTTGACAAGGCAAAGAGCACACCCTATCTACTCAAGAAGAAAGACAAGAAGGTGGTGGCTCACTTGCTCAACAAGCAAAGAAAGGGGTGGAACCAACCTATTTGGGTGCCCAAGGAGATCATTGCTACCATGAAGGGCTCCAAGAAGGTTTGGGTTCCAAAGGCGACATAGAGTCTGTGGAACTCAGGAGGATTTGGAGGCTCAGCCACAAGAGAAGAGCAATTCAAGCAAAGAGCCAAGCTTATCAAGGTTTGGATTATATTGGAAATTATGGTAAATCATATACTCAAATCCTCCCAAGGTAACATAGGTAACTAGTTCTAAATTCATGTAATTTCAATTAGCATCTAGTTCCTTTTCATGTCTAGGATTGCATGTTCATATCTCTATTCTATTGCTTTGCCTAGCTTTCTTTCATATGACAAGTTGCTTGTGTTTTCTCTCTAACCCATGAGCAACTTGCATGGTTTTTTAGTTGTAGGAAAATGGCACCTAGAGCTTTATTTCATATATTATGTGTGCCAAATTTAGAAACTATAAGATAATTCCTAATGTCATTATTGACTAGTGCACATCTCTCACAAGTAATTCAATGTCTTGTATGCACACATTTAGGGGGAGCTATCTTATGGTTTGTAATTTTGGGACTAATCTAGTTTGTAAGCTTATCATGTGTGTAGTCTCACATTGGAACAATCTCCGGAGATATGCAAGGCTTAAACTTCAAGTGATATAACCATCAACTGGTATCTTTGTTTTCATCGATATCATGCATTTTATTTCATATAATTTATTTCCATGCATAACATAGATTAACCTCCTCATCTTGCCCTAATCAACTAGTTGGGCACATGGTTTATTTTCTATCATATGTATGCACTCGTTTAGGGGGAGCTTAGTATGTGAGTTTCATGTTCATTACCTTGATTGACAAAGTGGGAGAATTTTATATCTTCCACTTTCAAAGGTTCATGTTCTATGGAATTCTCCCTTGTGCATTTGATGTCTTCCTTTTTTGTGTTTGATTCCAAAGGGGGAGAATTCTAATGACCAAAGCAAGTACACCTTAAGTAGCCGACCTTAAGGGGGAGGATGCAAGAATGCAAGAACGTCAAGTGTATGGGAGATTGTAGACTTCAAGCTTGGGGGAGATTGCAAAAAAATTGGTCCAAGAAAGGGAGAAAAGTGGCATTGGAATAAGTGGGAGCCTTATGTCCAAATCAACCACACAAAAGAGGTTTTGAGTCAAATTGGTAAGAGCAATGCATGACTAACTCAAGTTTTTCAAGCATTTCAAATAATTGTTTCAATTTGTACCTTGAATAAATATGTTCTTGCTCTTGCATAGTATCCTAGCAAGTAGTTGTTTTCGATTTGATATCTTTTATCTCTTGCTTTGGTTGTGTTGTCATGAATCACCAAAAAGGGGGAGATTGTAAGGAAAATAGCCCTAGGCCATTATTTGTGATTTTGGTGATTAATTGACAAGATAACCATTGGGACTAATGTGTTTGTTGAGATGTACCTTTGTAGATATTACTAGGTCCCAAGGATACTTTGGAAGCCATCCAAATGATATTCAACATCCAATTGATCAGTATCCAAATCATAGTCATCTGAAATGTTGAGATACAAGACGCAAAATGTTGAATCAGTGAAACATAAATGTTGAATTCGTGCAAATCAAATGTTGAAGGTAGAACCGTCGAATCAGTCGATGATGCTGAAGGTGGAAGGTGTGTTTGCCTCTGGAAAGCGATGACTTATTCGATGGGGTGCCCGTCGAATCAATCAATGGTGCTAAAGGCGATCAGAAGGCAAATGTTGAAACTGCACAGAAGAAATGTTGAATCAGTGTAACAGAAATGTTGAATCAGTGGAACACAAATGTTGAATAGAACCGTCGAATCAATCGATGGTATTGAAGGCCGGAAGTGCGTTTGGCTCTGTTTGCAATGACTATTTTGACGGGGACCCACGGAATTAGTTGACGGTGCGCAGAAAATGTGCAACAGCTATATAATGGCTAATTCTTTTGGTTGGGGCTACAAAAATGGGTTGCCTCGGCCATTTGAAGGGTGATTGAGATGGGAGAAGCTATAGGCAAGTGTTCCACACATTCTTAAACACTCAATCCACCAAAGTGCTAATTGTAAGATCTAGGCGATTAGCAAAGTGGTTAGTGATAGTCTAGGCCACTTAGCGCATCTCTTAGGTGTTTAGCCTAGAGTTTAGCGAGGTTGGCATACCTCTTTGCTTATTAGCGCTTACATGCACCAAGTGTTGTAAATCTGGGGCTTGTAGTCTTGCGAGACTGTGACATCCATGATGTTTAAGCATTAAAAATTCACTAAGAACAGAGAGCCACACAGGGTTAAAGCAAAAGAATGGAAATACACTTAAATTGGGTTTCAAAACTTCAAAGTTTAAAATCAAAAAGGCTGAATTGACACCCAGCTGAGATCTCAAAAATTTTCTACAAAATTTGAAAATATCCAAAAATAAAAGTTGCTTGTCATCCCAAATAAGGCCTAGTTACTGTTTAGAACTTTTTCAAATTTTGCAGCTAGGCCCCTCAAAAACCCTAAAAACCATGCAAAACACCTTTTCAAACCTAGCTTGTTTGAGCTTGAAATATTTGTATTTTCAAGTTTGTCCCAAAATAAAAGTCGTGTCCCACCTTTCAAACTCCAACTTTTATTGTTGCACTTTTGAAAGTTCAGTTCAATCCCGATAGCCTGCCCTGGCGTGCTCTGTTCCAGTCCGCCAGTGGCCGCCACGTGACCGGCGAGTGGCGGCGACCACAGCTGGCCAGCCAAACCCACTGCAGCCGCGTCCCACCTCCCCGCGCACATGCGAGCCCCCTTGTCCGGTCACTTCGCGTGCTTCCCTCGCCCTGTCAGCCTCGCCGCTCGACGCGCCATCATGGCGGGCAGAGCTCCACGACTAGCAGCTCGCGCCGCGCCTGACCAAAGTCGTGTGATCCGCCCGTTCACCAAACCGTGCGCTTGAAGCAGCTGTCAGAGCATCTCTCGCCGTGCAAGCAAAGATCTTTGGCCTCCAACCCATGGCTGTGCTCTGCTCGAGTTTGCAGGCGCACACATGGCGACCTGCTGGCGCCCCATCATGCGCACGCGCGCCCCGAGCGAACCTAGCTGGCTCTAGCATGCTCCAAGCCTCCACCAGTTAACCTTTACCTCTTTGCTCAACCAACGACGCCACCATTTTCCCTTCTCTGCGCTCCCGTGCTCTTCTTTAACCTCCAGACGCAAACATCAGCGTGCGAGCGCCTCGCAGCCGCCGGCCAAATCCACTACCCTTCCCTCCATGGATTCCCAATCCACCGCACCCGAGGCCCACTCACCAGTCTAGCTAGACCCTTGAACCACCCCCCTCCAAAAACCAAGCAGCCCACGCCCGGTATCGAAGAATCCCAGTGCCGCCAACCTCCATTTGCGCCCGAGCTCCGCCACAACATCGAGCTCTATCCTCCGGGCATCCCCGTCGCAGCCAACACCCACAACGAGCTCCATCTCATCCCGGTGAAGCTCTCAAGCCACTCTGCCCCTCGCCTCGACCCCGGCAGCCCGCCACCGACGTCGTCGAAGCAAGCCGTTCTGCCGCCGAACATCGCCAGCCCATGCCGCGCAACCTCCGGCTATGATTCCGCCTCCAACTGATGCGCGGTGAGCTCCTCGTCACTCCCCGCCTGGTTCCCTGGCCTCTCCCACCGTTTCCTTGCTAGAATCCGGCTGCCGACGAGCTAGGACCCCGCCGCGTTCCCCTTTTTAGTTCTAGGGTCCTCCGTGTAAGTTTCAGGGGCTTGTTTGCAAGAGTTTAATAGATCTAGGGTCCCTAGAGTAAAAAGATTATTTGAACCTAGTTCAAATTTCTGAGGTCTTCTAAAATCTGTTAACAATAGTAGAAAAATCATACAAATGCAAACAAATACTCCCTGGACTCATGAGGTTGTAAGCTCCAATCTCATGTTTGCATGTACATGCTTTTGATGAATAGTTTTTGAATTAAAATTCAAACTCCGTTTTAAGTGATTTGTGCACCATATGAAATCCTGAACCCCTCTATAGCTAGATGTTGGATATGTTGCTTGTGTAGTCTTTAGTAGCTCTGTGTCCAAAGGAAACCTGAAAATATGCCCTGTAGCACGTAATATGAATTGTTTAGTATTTTCTGTTCTAGCTCAGTGCTAGATTTGTTAAAAATAGTTCAGGCAGCCAAAAATCATCAACTTCCACAAGATGCTTAGAAACTTGATAGAACATGCTAGGAAAATGTTAAACTTAATTTTTTACTCTTTTTCGGCTACCAAATAAATAGATGTATGTTTTCGGGTTAGTATTTGTTTAGGACTGTTCAAGTGGTATTTTTACCTACCACTTGGCCAAAGCACTCCTTTTAATCGTGCCTAGCTCTGGTAGCAATATCTACTGTTTTGACTATGTTTTTGATTTTATATTATTTAATCTTGAATATAGGAGCAGGGACTTGTACACTTTTTAATAAATTCTGTACAACTCAGTTTTAGCTAAATATTGGGGTGAGCTTAGCGCTTATACCCCTGTAGCTGTCATAAAGTATGTGGATTAAAAGGATGAACAGAAACAAAGAAACAAAAATAAGAAGGAAATAGAGTAAATCGGGAGAAATAAAAAAGGGTGTGACTCACTTGTGTGTTAAAACCAATAAAGATGGCTGCATGCTAATTTTAATTTCAGAACGGAATGCTTGTATAAGAAAAATAAATCTGAATTGTTTTATATATGTACACAATCACCATCATGAAGGCATAAAACTTGCACCACATGCCTTCCCTAACTTTATAAAGAAAAGAATAGTACATTAAAATGTCTAGGTGAATGTGGCTTTTAGTGCCTGTGTCTTTAAATCACAAAAAGTGTAGCAGCATTCCAACTCGTGCATCTCATCTAGAAGACGCCCTCGCTGACGGTACTTATGACCTCGTCCCCGCCACTGAAGAAGGAGCTCTCGAAGGTGGTGCTAACGTCATTCTGATTGACCCGAAGACCAAAGTCAATGTAGCTCAAGAAGGACCGTTACAAGTCGAGTGATTTCCTGTCGCTCGTGAGATATAGTAGTTGCTTGTCTTTACTTATGTTGGAATCATAAGGATGGACCGGCGGGATGGTATTTGTAGATCTCCCGTCCATGTATGATAATTGGATTAAGGTCGAAACGTGTGGTTTTGTGTGTCAAGTTTTTTAACGTACCACGCACATGCCGACCTATGGGAATCGGTAAGCCCGGTACCAGCTTGATACAACTAGGACCGATAGCCATCTTTCCTTGGAAATGTATTTCCCTTGCTGCACACAAGTGGTTACATGCGTGAGAACGGCCGGCATGAGTCCGCGAGTATCCGATAACCTTGTATCCTAAGGGAGTGGACCCTGCGCTGAATTGTGGATTGACGGGAAAGGTTGGGTAGTGCTTGTGCCTTTTGTAGCAAGCAACATCCGTATGTGTTGGGTTTTCCTGGCCAGGTAGAAATTCGGTTCAAACTGTCTGCTTCTCACGGTTAATGAGACTGCTTGACCGCTGTGCTTTATTGAGTAACAAGTGAAACTATGAGGATGATGAACTTGTTGTATGTATTAAATTGTATTACGCCACTTGTATGCTTAGAAAGGTTGCTCATCTAGAATGGTTAACACTACTAGAATGTGATGCTAAAATCATGAAAGTAAGGATCCACTCTTAGTCGCTTTCTGGCAAAACAAACCCACCAGTCAAAAGCCTCTCAAGTCTAGGAGTCGGTGATGTAGTTTTTCACCCAACGGGTAAGCCTTGCTGAGTATTAGTATACTCATCCTTGCTTGTGGCTTTTATTTAGGTATGCCGGTTGAAGAGGTTGCATTGCCCGTATGAAGCATTGCCTGTTCAATGTTGAACGTTCGGGTGCCACCACTATAGTGGGTGGTAATGTATGGGAACGCTTCCATGAGTGCTGGCACGGGAGGTTCATTGTAAAATGCTCTGGAATAGAATTTTCTACAGGTACACTAACCACGATTCCATAAGTTGAACGGTTAGAAAAATTCGGCTAGTTAATATAGGGAGAGACGAATATTGCCTTGCCACCGGCACTAATTCCGTAGGCCAAAGTTTATTGGCACGTGTGTTTGGTGAGAACGAATAGGTCGCTCATGCATCTTTAATTACCAGAAACTCTATTAAATCATATTTGTAACACCCTAAAAATGGCCTTATTTAAATATTTAGTAATTAGTTAACCTTTTATATTCAAGTGCTCATAAATAACGTAGGAAAAATAAAATTTTGAATAATTAAAAGCAAATATAGGGTATAGAAACATTATTGTTGCATTCATGCTGGTGCATTTATTTTTGATTGTTGAATTCAAATTTTAATTTGAATTTGAATTCAAATAAGTGTTTCAATAAAAGAAAAACCTTTTCTTTTTTTCTTTTTTTTCCTTTCTCCTTTCCAGCCCAGTAGCCCAACTCTTTTCTTTCTTTCCCGCGGCCCATCTCCTCTTTCTCTCCTTCGCGCGGCCCAGCAGCAGCTCCGGCCCAGCCCAGCCGCGCTCTCTCTTCTCTTCTTCCGCAGCCGCTGACAGCCCGGTCCCACCTGTCGGCGCCTTTCTCCTCCGCTCGCTGCCGCTGACCGCCCGGGCCTGCTCGTCAGTTTCTCCTTCTTCCTCTCACCGTGTCCGAGCAGGACACCGCGTCGCCGCCGTATCCACGCCGCATCCGGCCTTGGCGCGCACGCCTAGGACTCTCCTCGAGCCCCTTTATAAGCGCCGCCTCCCCCTCGCACAAATCCCCAACCCTAGACGCCGCTTCCAAGCTTGCAGCGCCGCCGCCGCAACCCTAGTCGCCGCCGTCGTCTCGAGCTCGCCTCGCCGCCGCTTTGCCGCCTAGGTTTAACCCCGGAGCTCCACCGCGAGGTGAGGAACACACCGAGCCCCTTTACCCTCTCTCTCTCGCTCTCTCGCGCACACACGGCCTCGCCAGAGTACTCGCTCCGCCGCCGCGTGTCGATAGCTCTCACCGTCGCCCAATCCTCGAGTAGGACCCCCAAAACGAGTTCGCCATCTTCCCCTCTCTCTCCCAGAGCAAACACGGCGAGCTTTGGAGCTCTACAACGCCGGCAACGCTCGATTCCGGCGAAGCGCCGCCGCGCTGTGGCGGTCCACTCCGAAATTATTCCAAGTTAAGTACCCCAGGACCACTAATCGAGTAGTCAGGCACTTAATCCGGAATAAGCTGGAGCGCCGTTGGATTAAACCCGATTTAACCACGTACTTTTCTCGATCGAAACAACAGGCACGCCCACACGAAGGTGAGTTCCAGAGATTACAACATTCCACAAATTTAACATACATAAATAGTATCTCGAAGTTATTACATACCAAGTTCGAAATTTAAATCAGAGTATCAAGTTCATTGCAGCGGAAATAAATAGTTCATTGCAGCGGAAAGATAAACTAACGACGATACAACGTAACACCATGATGAAGCCTGCCACGGTGCTACTCCTCCCGTTCCTCGGCAGAGGACGGAACCCACTCGATGTGCCATCCAGGGGGAACCTGGGTAGGCCAAGTAAGGGCATCGACTGCCACATCCAACACTGTACCTATAAATAAAAGCCACAAGCAAGGCTGAGTATACTACTACTCAGCAAGGCTTACCCGTCGGGTGAAAACTACATCACCGACATCTAGACATGAGAGGCTTTTGGCTGGTGGGTTTGTTTGCCAAAAAGCAACTAAGAGTAAATCCTTGCTTTCATAGTTTTAGCATCATATTCTAGTAGATTTAACCATCCTAGATTAGCATCCTCTCTAAGCATACAAGTGGTGCAATACAATTTAATTCATACAACAAGTCCATCAATCTCATAGTTCCACTTGTTACTCAATGCAGCAAGGCGGTCAAGCAGTCTCATTAACCGCGAGAAGCGGAGAGTTCGAACCGAATTTTGCTACCTGGCCAGGGGAAACCCAACACACACGGATAATGCTTGCTATAAAAGGTACAAGCACTTCCCAACCTTTCCCATCGATCCACAATTCGGATCCGAATCCACCTTCCTTAGGATAGAGGTTTACTGCTTCACTCACAGTCTCACGCATATATCCACAAGTGTACGGCAGGGGAAACAAAAGTTTCCAAGGAGAGATGGCTATCGGCCCTAGCTGCTTCAATCTGGTACCGGGCTTACCGATTCCCATATATCGGCATGCATGTGGTACGTTCAAAAACTTGACACACTCAACCACACGTTTCGACCTTAAATCAATTATCATACACGGACGGGAGATCTACATCTACCATCCCGCCCGTCCATCCTTATGATTCCAACATAAGTAAAGACAAGCAACTCCTATGTCTCGCGAGTGACAGGAAATCACTCGACTTGTAACGGACCTAAAGCAATGCCCTATCGATCCTTTCATACTAGTGTTGCAAGTCATAGGTCCTAGAAATGTGCAGCTAAGGTATTCAATCAACTCCTTGAAACGTAAATGCACAAGCATAGGGAATTCATAGATGCATAAACTTTAAAGGTTAGGTTATGCTCCGGGGCTTGCCTTCTTGCTCTAGCTGGGGGTTAGCCTCCGGGTCGTTTGTTCCTTGGCCGGCACCGTTCTCCGGGGTGCTTTCTCCGTCGGCGGGGATGAGATGGTAGGTGCCGTCCGGAATAGCGCCTTCTACATGAGATGCATAACTTTACAGTGGCTGCCTAGTGATTCTAAAACTAAGGCCTTGAAGGCCATATTCACCTAGACATGCTTAAGTACTACTTTCTTCTTCATAAAATTAAAGGAAGGGTGTGGAAAATTTTTATATTCATCTTTGATGGTGATTGTGTACATATATAAAAGAATTTCTATTTATTATTTTGTAGATTGGGTGCTGTTCTGGAATTCGGGCTTTCCTTATTTTATTTTAACTAATTATCAAAAGGTCTATTCTCTTATATAATTCAATTCCACCTTAATTACTTCTCATTTTTGTTTCTCAGTTTCTGTTAATCCTTTTTATCTACAAACTTTATGACAGCTACTGGAGTATAAGAGTTAGGCTCACTCCAAAATTCAGCTAAATATGAGCTACACAGAATTTATTAAAAATAGTTCAAACTGCAGCCTGCAGAAATGAAATAAATTGATATAAAATCTAAAATACATCCAAATCAGGGATTCCTACCAGAGCTAGTCATGAGTGCAAGGAGGGCTCTGGCCAAGTGGTGGCTCAAAATAACCCTTGGACAGTCCTCAATAAATTTCTATCCGAAAACACATATCTATTTATTTGCTAGTTTAAACAGAGCAAAAATTAAGTTTGGCATTTGTAACAGATGTGCTAACAAGTTTTTAGGCCTCTGGAGAAAAATGGTGATTTTTAGCTGCACAGATTATTTTTAATAATTTCAGGACTGCAAAAGACAGAAATCACAAATTAATACATCACTGAAGCTACAGTCCATATTTTTAGGTTCCCTTTGGACACAAGGTGTCCAAGGTCACTGCAAACAACATATCCAAAGCTCAGCCCTAGCAGAGCTCTGGATTTGAAATGGTGCACAAGTTTCTAAATTTACAGTTTGAATTTTAATTCAAAAATGGTTCACCAAAAGTATATACATGCTTAAAGGAGATTGGAGTTTACAATCTCATGAGTCCAGGGAGTATTTTTGTGCATTTTTCTGATTTTCGTACGATTTTTAGCGGATTTTACAAGATTCGGGAAAAATAGATCTAGGTTTAAGAATCTTTTTACGCTGGAGGCCCTAGAACTTTTAAAACCTTTCAAACAAGTCCCTGCTTTTTGCGCAGAGGACCCTAGAACTAAAAATGGGAACGCAAACAGGTCCACGGCTCGTCGGCGTTGCTACGCCGGCGAAACGACGGCGAGTTGGCTCGGGGAAAGTTGGGGGAAATGGAGAGGAGCTCACCGCGAGTCGGTTGAGGTAGGTCTCGTGGTCGGAGGTGAAGCGGCGCGGCTCGTCGACGTTGAGCGGCGGCACGGTTGGCTCCGGCGACGTCGCTAGCAACCTGCGGTGGTCGACACGATGCACGGAGGGGCGCGTGAGCTTCACTGGACGATGGTGGAGCTCGTCGTGGGGTTCGTCTCCAACGGGGATGGCCGGGGTATGGGGCTCGACGTGAAGGTGGTGTTTGCGGTGTTAATGGCCGAGCGGTGGGGAAAAGCCTCGATTCGCGGCGAGTGAGGCTCGATTCAAGCTGGGGAGTGCTCGAGCGGCTAGCGGGGTGAGTGAGCGAGCTTCACGAGCGAGGGATTGGGAAAAAGTGGAGGGGTTCGCGGTCGATTTGGGTTCGCGGCGAGGAAGCTCGAGCTCTGCTCGGAGCGTCCCGAGGTGGAAGACATGGGAGCGAACACGGTGAGAGGGAGAAGGACTGGGCGCTGGCTGAGGGAAGGAATGAGGGTGCTCAGGGAAGGGTTTGGGTGCGCTAGCGAGCACCGAGGTGCCTCGGGAGCGTGCGCACGCGCGCTCCGGCTGTCGAGGTCGCCATTGATGGCGCTGACGGCTCGGGCAGCGGCGCAAGCGCGGGTTGGGCGAAGGAGATCGTGGCGTGGCGCTGGGGGATCCTCTGCAGAGCTTCTTGGAGAGTAGCGGGAGGAGAATCGCGCGAAGCGGTCTCTGCACGCGAGCGCGGCGACTGCTACGGCGGCGCTCCGCCCGCCATGATGGCATTCGCGCGGCGCGAGGCGGCAGCGCGCTATCGAGTGATCTACATCTACCATCCCGGCTGTCCATCCTTATGATTCCAACACAAGTAAAGACAAGCAACTCCTATGTCTCGCAAGTGACAGGAAATCACTCGACTTGTAACGGACCTAAAGCAATGCCCTATCGATCCTTTCATATTAGTGTTGCAAATCATAGGTACTAGAAATGTGCAGCTAAGGTATTCAATCAACTCCTTGAAACGTAATTGCACAAGCATAGGGAATTCATAGATGCATAAACTTTAAAGGTTAGGTTATGCTCCGGGGCTTGCCTTCTTGCTCTAGCTGGGGGTTAGCCTCCGGGTCGTTTGTTCCTTGTCCGGCACCGTTCTCCGGGGTTCTTTCTCCGTCGGCGGGGATGAGATGGTAGGTGCCGTCCAGAATAGCGCCTTCTACATGAGATGCATAACTTTACAGTGGCTGCCTAGTGATTCTAAAACTAAGGCCTTGAAGGCCATATTCACCTAGACATGCTTAAGTACTACTTTCTTCTTCATAAAATTAAAGGAAGGGTGTGGAAAATTTTTTTATTCATCTTTGATGGTGATTGTGTACATATATAAAAGAATTTCTATTTATTATTTTGTAGATTGGGTGCTGTTCTGGAATTCGGGCTTTCCATATTTTATTTTAACTAATTATCAAAACGTCTATTCTCTTATATAATTCAATTCCACCTTAATTTCTTCTCATTTTTGTTTCTCAGTTTCTGTTAATCCTTTTTATCTACAAACTTTATGACAGCTACTGGAGTATAAGAGTTAGGCTCACTCCAAAATTCAGCTAAATATGAGCTACACAGAATTTATTAAAAATAGTTCAAACTGCAGCCTGCAGAAATGAAATAAATTGATATAAAATCTAAAATACATCCAAATCAGGGATTCCTACCAGAGCTAGTCATGAGTGCAAGGAGGGCTCTGGCCAAGTGGTGGCTCAAAATAACCCTTGGACAGTCCTCAATAAATTTCTATCCGAAAACACATATCTATTTATTTGCTAGTTTAAACAGAGCAAAAATTAAGTTTGGCATTTGTAACAGATGTGCTAACAAGTTTTTAGGCCTCTGGAGAAAAATGGTGATTTTTAGCTGCACAGATTATTTTTAATAATTTCAGGACTGCAAAAGACAGAAATCACAAATTAATACATCACTGAAGCTACAGTCCATATTTTTAGGTTCCCTTTGGACACAAGGTGTCCAAGGTCACTGCAAACAACATATCCAAAGCTCAGCCCTAGCAGAGCTCTGGATTTGAAATGGTGCACAAGTTTCTAAATTTACATTTTGAATTTTAATTCAAAAATGGTTCACCAAAAGTATATACATGCTTAAAGGAGATTGGAGTTTACAATCTCATGAGTCCAGGGAGTATTTTTGTGCATTTTTCTGATTTTCGTACGATTTTTAGCGGATTTTACAAGATTCGGGAAAAATAGATCTAGGTTTAAGAATCTTTTTACGCTGGAGGCCCTAGAACTTTTAAAACCTTTCAAACAAGTCCCTGCTTTTTGCGCAGAGGACCCTAGAACTAAAAATGGGAACGCAAACAGGTCCACGGCTCGTCGGCGTTGCTACGCCGGCGAAACGACGGCGAGTTGGCTCGGGGAAAGTTGGGGGAAATGGAGAGGAGCTCACCGCGAGTCGGTTGAGGTAGGTCTCGTGGTCGGAGGTGAAGCGGCGCGGCTCGTCGACGTTGAGCGGCGGCACGGTTGGCTCCGGCGACGTCGCTAGCAACCTGCGGTGGTCGACACGATGCACGGAGGGGCGCGTGAGCTTCACTGGACGATGGTGGAGCTCGTCGTGGGGTTCGTCTCCAACGGGGATGGCCGGGGTATGGGGCTCGACGTGAAGGTGGTGTTTGCGGTGTTAATGGCCGAGCGGTGGGGAAAAGCCTCGATTCGCGGCGAGTGAGGCTCGATTCAAGCTGGGGAGTGCTCGAGCGGCTAGCGGGGTGAGTGAGCGAGCTTCACGAGCGAGGGATTGGGAAAAAGTGGAGGGGTTCGCGATCGATTTGGGTTCGCGGCGAGGAAGCTCGAGCTCTGCTCGGAGCGTCCCGAGGTGGAAGACATGGGAGCGAACACGGTGAGAGGGAGAAGGACTGGGCGCTGGCTGAGGGAAGGAATGAGGGTGCTCAGGGAAGGGTTTGGGTGCGCTAGCGAGCACCGAGGTGCCTCGGGAGCGTGCGCACGCGCGCTCCGGCTGTCGAGGTCGCCATTGATGGCGCTGACGGCTCGGGCAGCGGCGCAAGCGCGGGTTGGGCGAAGGAGATCGTGGCGTGGCGCTGGGGGATCCTCTGCAGAGCTTCTTGGAGAGTAGCGGGAGGAGAATCGCGCGAAGCGGTCTCTGCACGCGAGCGCGGCGACTGCTACGGCGGCGCTCCGCCCGCCATGATGGCGTTCGCGCGGCGCGAGGCGGCAGCGCGCTATCGAGTGCGACGCGATGGCACGGGAGGGAAGTCGGACAACCGCGTGACGACAAGCGCCAGCAGCCGCCGCGGCTCGGCCGGCCTGGAGAGGCCTCCGCCGCTCGCCGGCCACGTGGCGGCCGACTCCCGGCCGGAGCAGTGGCGCGCCAGGGCCACTGTTGGGCGCCCGTGGAGCTCCTGTGCCCCTATCGAATTCTCTCCAAAAATTTGAACTGAACATGAAAAAGTGTGAAAATAAAAGTTGGAGTTTGAGAGATGGGACACAACTTTCTTTTTGGGGTGAACCCGAAATTTCAAATTTTTCGAACACAAACAACCCAAATTTAAAAAGGTGTTCAGATTGGTTTTTCGAGTTTTTGAGGGGCTAAACTACAAAATTTTCAAAAGTTCCAAACAGTGACTAGGCCTTATTTGTGATGACTAACAACTCTTATTTTTGGAGATTTTCAAGTTTAGTACAAAATTCTTGAGATTTCAGTTGGGTGTCAAACAACCTTTGTTTTTGAATTTAAATATGAATTTTGATGAATTTTTGAGTTCCATCACCACTTTTTCCCTCTTTAATCTGTTTCAAAGGTGTTTACTTCATTTTTACATCAGAGATGTCACATGCGCGCGCCGCCGCAACGGCCGTCCCCGGCGAGCCGAGCGCCCCGATCTATTTGCCACCGTCTGATCTAGATCTAACGGCCTAGATCTGAAACCGATCTAAACCGCGCCGGTTCACCGTGAACCCGTGAACCGTGGTTCATGGCCGGTCTACTGTCCGGTCCATAGTGACGTCAGCCGACGTCAGCATCCAGCAGCCGCCATGCCCGTTTTGCAAAAGAGCCCCTGCAGTTTTCGAAAATCAACCCGCGGTCCACCTCTATTCAAAAGTATTTACAACCAAGTCCCTTTTCTTTCGGTTTAGCCCCTGCTCTTTTGAAAAATAGTGCCCGCCGTCCTAGAAGTCGTTTTTACTCGTTAGCCCTCGAGTTTTTATACGAAATTATGTTTTAGGCCCCTGGTTTCTTTCAAAAACACCCCTGGAAGCCTAAAACCTTTACCAGCAAGCCCCTAGAGCTTGTTTTAAGCGTAGTTTCTCCGTTTTAACTCCGATTTGAGTGATTTTCGCGCTCATGTGTTCGTAGCAAAGCGTACAGTAACTCTAAAGCCTTCTTTTCATATTTTGTTTATGTTTGGTGTACTGTTCTAATTAAATATCTTGTTTGCATGTATGTGTGGATGCTTGTGTGGTGATCGATGAGAGTAGTTGACGAGCCGTTCGAGTTCGCCAACGATCTCGTTCCCGAAGAGCAGGAGCAGCAGCAGTTCTCTGAGGAAGGCAAGTATAACACGGACCATCCTTGTTACCTATACACCGATTAATCACATAAATCATATGCATGTGTCTAATACTGTTAACCACTAAGGATATTCCTAGACTTTACCTTATTCCTTGTTTACCTAGGTTTTATGCATTATGGTTAGTCTATGCTACGCGCTGCAACCAACATTTATTTTTATGCTAATATTGAACTAATGGTTCACTTCAATGATGGTTAAAAGATGCTTTTTAGCAACATGGTTCGGGGAACTAGAGCATGTGTTTCGTGCTTTGTTCTAGTGTCTCTATAAGGTTTGGTCTAGGGAATTAGAGCATGTGCTTCGTGCTTTGTTCTAATGTCTCTCCGTAAGGTCCGGTTCTTAAAGCGACAACCCAGGAACTTGTTCGTCGCCGTTGGAATTATAATGGCTCTGGTCTTGGATAATTAGCTTGTACGTCTCTAGCTCGCCAGTGGTTACCGAAAGGCGTATGTGGGGAGCATGGGTGAGAGTATAGTTTGATCCATCGAGGACGGATTTATCCGTTGGCTATGCCCCGTTAAGCAAAGTCCCGTGATGTAAGCGCCCGATGTACGGCAGCTTCACACGTTGCGATGCTTGCGCTCTCGCTCTGGACGCCATTGACCCCCTCATGTTGCGCCCTGAGCGTACGTCAATCTCGATGCCTCGGGTTATGCTGCCTATGTTGAACCAAAATGGCTACTGTGCTTGTTAGGGTGTTTTGTGAAAGTCCTCGTAACATAAGTTCTTTTGGATTTATGTGACCGGCGGGTAAAGGGCGAAACCTCTGTAGAGTGTTGATCTATCATGATAGCCATGCTCACGGATACGAGCGGCCTGGATCCTTTTTGATTAGAAGATGATATTAGTGGTTGATATTGGTTTGTTCTATAATCACTTATACCTTATTAATGGGTTTATACTTGGGTTCTACTTATTTGTAGTAAATTAGATGATAATAAAATGAAACAACTAAAAGTGCTAATGCAGTATAAACGTGTCAAGCCTTTTGTTCTTGCATAACCCGTGTTATACTTGTTAACTAAGATGGTTTACTTATACTTGCAACTATTCAACAAAATCCCAGATGGGTAACAGATGGAGCATTGAATGATCAGTCGCTTGCTGAGTTTCCGGAGGATCTGCCGTACTTCTAGCTGTGGTCAACCAGTCGGTGTCCCTGTGGACTTGAGGCTCTACTAGTTATGAAACGTTTAATAATATTTAGACTTCCGCTGTGTTATTTATTTAAGACTATGTCTTGTGTTAAACTCTGATATAAACTATTTTATTCGAGCATTGTGTTCTCTGTGATTCAATATTTGTAATCTATATGTGTTCTGTGGACATCCTGGGCACACATATGGAAGCATTCGGATTTCTTGGAAATCTGGGTGTTACAATATTGTATGATCATTGAACTACCCGTCACAAAAGTTTGAATAATATCTTGGAAATATGTTGAAACTTTGCTGAAAATAGTCCTGTTGAAATCGTTAAATTCGAGCCTGAAAACGTGGCCAAATGCGAAAATGTTAAACATAAAAGCTGTTTGAAATGTTATCTAGTTTCTGCTGCCGAAATCATAGAGCAATTGATGGAGTAGAACTTGAGTTATGCTTAAAATGGTAACCCCCTGTCTGCTGGAATTTTCTGGGAACATCAAGTTAGAAATTGGATTTTTACACCCTCTTAACAGCAGTTTCTACCAGAGACTTAAAAATGAAAGTTGTCTGAAATTACTTAAAGCTCATACTGGCCAAGTTTTTGAAATTTTGGGGTTGCAGATTTTGAGTTTTAACACTTTTCATACACTATCCAGAATCTGTTTTTAATCTTCCTTTTATCTTATCGGTTCTCATACTTGATCTCTTATCAGATGGACGCCAGCGCTGACCTCGCTAGCTACGCCAATGACTACTCCAGCTCGGACTGCCTTGGTTGGGAGGGATTACCCAACAACTTTTGGTCCGTGTTGCAGTCTCTAGGCTACCCCAATCCGCCTCAATATGAGAGGACAATGATCCGCGACCGTGGTGTGACTCGGTGTAGGGTGCGTTTGGTTGTTGTAACACCCTAAAAATGCCTCGTTTGAAAATAGTAAGTAAATTGCTTCTTAAATTGAAGTGCTCATAATTAATATAGGGAAAATAAAATTTTGAGGGAAGCAAAAGAAAATATAAGAAATAGAAACATCGTTGTGCATTGCATGCTGGTGCATTACTTTTTGGTTGTTGAATTCAAATTTGAATTTGAATTTAAATGAGTGCTTAAGTTTGAAAAAGAAAGAAAAGAAAAGAAAGAAAAACCCTTTTCTCCCTCTTCCTCCTGTCTTCCAGCCCAGCCCAAACCTCCTCCCCTCGTTCCCCTCTGCGCGGCCCAGCCGCTCGGCCCAGCTAGCCCAGCAGCGCAGCTTGCCTCTCTCTCACTCTATCAGCGGCTGACGGCCGGGGCTCACCGGTCAGCGGCGTCTCCCACCTCCGACGCCTAGCCGCGACCGAGGCGAGCCCGACCCAAGCTTGAGCTCGAGTCCGACGCATCGCGCCCTGGCCTTCTTGACGTGCACGCCAATGCACCGCCTCAGCCCCTATTTAAGCACCGGCGCACCCCTTGAACCCCTTCTTTTCCGCAAACCCAAAACCCTAGCGCTGCCGCCGCCAATCCACCGCCTCGTTACCGCATTGCCGCCAATAGCTCGCTCCGAAACTTCGACGGTAGGTGAGGAAACTTCCCGTCCATCTCGCGCTCGTTCTCTCCCTTTCCTCCGCTCACGCAACTTCACCAGAGGCGTCAAGCTGCCGCCGCTCGTCGCTAGCCTTTGCCGCCACCCGACCCTCGAAAAGAACCCCCAAAACCGGTTCCCCATCTCCCCTTCTTTCTCCTGGACTAAGCACGGTGAGGATTGGAGCTTCGCAGCGCTTTCCCGAGCCAACTCCGGCGAAGCCCCGTCGTGTGCCGCTGCGCTCCGGCGACCAAACCCCCGATCTAAACCACAGCCGTCCGATTTAGATCCGACGGTCCAGATCTAAAACCCGAACCGGTATGAACCCTGTCCACCGTGGACCCGTGGACCGCGGTCTATGGCCGGTCCACGGCACAGTTCCCATGACGTCAGCCGACGTCAGCCATCAGCCGCCGCTGTGGCAATTTTGTAGAAGAGCCCCTCTGTTTTTTCCAAAATCAACACGCTGTCCAACGCAGTTCAAAAGTATTTACAATTTAGTCCTTTTTCTTTTGGTTTAGCCCCTGCACTTTTGAAAAATAGTGCCCGTCGTCCTGAGTGGCAGTTTAACCCGTAGGCCCTTGAGTTTTTATACAAAATTATGTTTTAGGTCCCTGGTTTGTTTCAAAACACCCCTGGAAGCTTAAAAGTCTCACCAGCAAGCCCCTAGAGCCTGTTTTAAGCGTAGTTTCTTCGTTTTAACTCTGATTTGAGTGATTTTCACGCTCATGTGTTCGTAGTGAAGCGTACAGTAACTCTAAAGCCTTCTTTTCATCTTTTGTTTATGTTTCGTGTACTGTTCTAATTCAATGCCTTGTTTTCATGTATGTGTGGATGCTTGTGTGGTGATCGATGTGAGTAGTTGACGAGCCGTTCGAGTTCGCCGATGATCCTGTTCCCGAAGAGCAGGTGCAGCAGCAGTTCTCTGAGGAAGGCAAGTATAAAACGGACAATCCTTGATTACATATACACCATTTAATCATATGTTCATATGCAAGTGTCTAATATTGTTATACACTAAGGATATTCCTAGTCTTTATCTTACTACTTGTTTACCCGAGTTATATGCATTATGGTTAGTATTAGCTACGCGATGTGAACAACATTTATTTAAATTTCAATATTGAATTAATGGTTCACTTCAATGATGACTGAAGATGTTTTTTAGCAACATGGTTCGAGGAACTAGAGCATGTGCTTCGTGCTTTGTTCTAGTGTCTTCGTAAGGTTTGGTCTAGGGAGTTAGAGCATGTGCTTCGTGCTTTGTTCTAATGTCTCCTCATAAGGTCCGGTTCTTAAAGCGGCAACCCAGGAACTTGTTCGCCGCCGTTGGAACAATAATGTCTCTGGTCTTGGATAATTAGCTTGTACGTCTCTAGCTCGCCAGTGGTTACCGAAAGGCGTATGTGGGGAGCATGGGTGAGAGTATGCTTTGATCCATCGAGGATGGATTTATCCGTTGGCTATGTCTCGTTAGGCAAAGTCCCGTGATGTAAGCGCCGGATGTACGGCAGCTTCACATGTTGCGATGATTGCGCTCTCGCTCTGGACGCCATTGACCCCCTCACGTTGCGCCCTGAGCGTACGTCAATCTCGATGCCTCGGGTTATGCTGTCTATGTTGAACCAAAACGGGTACTGTGCTTGTTAGGGTGTTTTGTGAAAGGCCATGTAACATAAGTTCTTTTGGATTTATGTGACCGACGGGTAAAGGGCGAAACCTGCAGAGTGTTAAATCTATCATGATAGTCGTGCTCACGGTTACGAGCGGCCTGGATCCTTTTTTATTAGAAGATGATGTTAGTGGTTGATGTTGGTTTATTCTATAATTACTTATACATTGCTATAAATGGGTTCATACTTGGGTTCTACTCATTTGTAGTAAATTGGATGATAATAAAATGAAACAACTAAAAGTGCTAATGAAGTATAACTATGTCAAGCCTTTGTTCTTGCATAACCCATGTTATAATTGTTAAGTAAGATGGTTTACTTACACTCTCAACTATTCAACAAAATCCCGGATGGGTAACGGATGGAGCATTGAATGATCAGTCGCTTGCTGAGTTTCCGGAGGATTTGCCGTACTTCTAGCTGTGTTCAACCAGTCGGTGTCCCTATGGACTTGAGGCTCTACCTAGTTAAGACGTTTAATAATATTAAGACTTCTGCTGTGTTATTTGTTTAAGACTATGTCATGTGTTAAACTCTAATGTAAACTATTTTATTTGAGCATTGTGTTCTATGTGATTCAATATTTGTAGTCTATATGTGTTCTGTGGACATCCTGGGCACGCATATAGAAGCATTTGGATTTCTTGGAAATCTGGGTGTTACAAAGTTGGTATCAGAGCCGTGCTGACTGTAGGATCACAGCATAGATAGAACGGTCGATTAGATTTTGCCTAATCCTTGCTCTTTTGTTATCTTCTACCTTGGAGTTGAGTTTCCATTGAAAAATGGTGTTCTATCATACCTCTGTCCATTGTGAAAATGTTTCTAACCTCTGTTTACTCTTTCACCTTGATGTTATAGATGGCTCGCACGAAATAGACACCCCGCAAGAGTACCTGTGGCTACCTTCCACCCCGCATCGCTAAGTACCCATTGATGGCACGCAACCCGGATGCGTACTAGGATTGGGAAGACAAGCGCAAGGAAGAAGAGCTTTTGAGGCAATAGGCCGAAGAAGAGCAGCAGGAGTCTGAAGAGGAGGATCCTGAGGAGCGAGAGCTTGAGTCCCCGGAGTCGGAACAATAGTAAGAGGAGCCAGCAGACCAGCAGATGGACGCCGCAGGATGTGGCGCTGAGAAAGATGCCAAGGCTAATGCAGGAGATCCATTAGATGATGAGGAAGAGCCCCAGATCCCCCACCTCCATCACCACCTCAGCTAGCTCCAGGCGCAGCTCGGTGGATTGTCTACGACTTCGTCCGAGATGGGGACAACAACTTCTATCACCACAGACTTCTGAGAGTGCTTCGTAACAACTACGGCTTTGGCAATGTCAGAGTTGAGTACCGCAGTGGGTGGTGGACGCATCTCTTCTACCGCAACTTCTAGAGGACCTCGGTGCATGTGAGGGTGACCGATCAGTGGGCGAGAGCAGCTCGTGAGATATCGGTTCACTTTGCTATTACTGACCGAGATTCCCCAGAGGCAGGAATTGCTGATGCCGCTCGCCAAGCCTACTTCGTCTACCGCCAGAAGTTCTTCACGGAGATAGAAGACAAGCCAGAGAGGTGGTACCCACGTCGGAGGAGTCGTGCAACAGCTTGCACCATCGCATCTACTGCTGACATTCAGGATCCCCAGCTTGCTTCTACAGTGGCGCTTGTGGCTACTCTCAACACAAAACAAGATGCTGTGTCAGATGAAAACCTCATGCTAAGGAGAAAGCTCTCCGCCGTGCAACAGAAGAATGAGGAGTTGCAGCACCAGTTGGGAGGACCTGTGCCCCTGTAACACCCAGATTTCCAAGAAATCCGAATGCTTCTATATGCGTGCCCAGGATGTCCACAGAACAGATATAGATTACAAATATTGAATCACAGAGAACACAATGCTCGAATAAAATAGTTTACATCAGAGTTTAACACAAGACATAGTCTTTCACAAATAACACAGCGGAAGTCTTAACGTTTCATAACTAGTAGAGCCTCAAAAGCCACAGGGACACCGACTGGTTGAACACAGCTAGAAGTACGGCAGATCCTCCGGAAACTCAGCAAGCGACTGATCATTCAATGCTCCATCTGTTACCCATCCGGGATTTTGTTGAATAGTTGCAAGTGTAAGTAAACCATCTTACTTAACAAGTATAACACGGGTTATGCAAGAACAAAAGGCTTGACACGGTTATACTGCATTAACACTTTTAGTTGCTTCATCTTATTATCATCCAATCTACTACAAATGAGTAGAACCCAAGTATAAACCCATTAATAAGGTATAAGTGATTATAGAACAAACCAACATCAACCACTAATATCATCTTCTAATAAAAAAGGATCCAGGCCGCTCGTGACCGTGAGCACGGCTATCATGATAGATCAACACTCTGCAGAGGTTTCGCCCTTTACCCGCCGGTCACATAAATCCAAAAGAATTTATGTTACGAGGACTTTCACAAAACACCCTAACAAGCACAGTAGCCATTTTGGTTCAACATAGGCAGCATAACCCGAGGCATCGAGATTGACGTACGCTCAGGGCGCAACGTGAGGGGGTCAATGGCGTCCAGAGTGAGAGCGCAATCATCGCAACGTGTGAAGCTGCCGTACATCGGGCGCTTACATCACGGGACTTTGCCTAACGGGGCATAGCCAACGGATAGAACCGTCCTCGATGGATCAAACTATACTCTCGCCCATGCTCCCCACATACGCCTTTCGTTAACCACTGGCGAGCTAGAGACGTACAAGCTAATTATCCAAGACCAGAGCCATTATAGTTCCAACGGCGACGAACAAGTTCCTGGGTTGTCGCTTTATGAACCGGACCTTACGGAGAGACATTAGAACAAAGCACGAAGCACATGCTCTAATTCCCTAGACCAAACCTTATAGAGACACTAGAACAAAGCACGAAGCACATGCTCTAGTTCCCCGAACCATGTTGCTAAAAAGCACCTTTTAATCATCATTGAAGTGAACCATTAATTCAATATTAACATAAAAATAAATGTTGGTTGCAGCGCGTAGCATGGACTAACCATAATGCATAAAACCCTGGTAAACAAGGAATAAGGTAAAGACTAGGAATATCCTTAGTGTTTAACAAAATTAGACACATGCATATGAATTGTATGATTAAATGGTGTATAGGTAACAAGGATTGTCCGTGTTATACTTGCCTTCCTTGGTGAACAACTGCGGCACCTGCTCTTCAGGAACGGGATCATCGGCAAACTCGAATGGCTCGTCAACTACTCACATCGATCATCACACAAGCATCCACACATACATGCAAACAAGGTATTTAATTAGAATAGTACACCAAACATAAACAAAAGATGAAAAGAAGGCTTTAGAGTTACTGTACACTTCACTACGAACACATGAGCGTGAAAATCACTCAAATCGGAGTTAAAACGGAGAAACTACGCTTAAAACGGGCTCTAGGGGCTTGCTGGTAAGACTTTTAGCCTTGCAGGGGTGTTTTTGAAAGAAACCAGGGACCTAAAACATAATTTCGTAAAAAAACCTGAGGGCTGCGGGGTAAAACCAACATCTAGGACGGCGGGCACTATTTTTCAAAAGAGCAGGGACTAAACTAAAAGAAAAAGGACTTAGAGGTAAATACTTTTGAATAGAGTTGGACCGCGGGTTGATTTTCAAAAACTGCAGGGGCTCTTTTGCAAAAATTGCCATGGCGACGGCTGTCGGCTCACGTCACGGTCTACTGTGCCGTGGACCGGCCATGAACCGCGGTTCACGGGTTCACGGTGAACCGGCTCGGTTTAAAACGGGTTTTCAGATCTGGCCGTTGGATCTCGATCGGACGGTGGAAAACAGATCGGGGCGCTCAGCTCGCCTGGGACGGCGGCTCACGGCGGCGCACGGCCGGAGGCTCACCGGAATCAAGCGTCACCGGCGCTATGGTGCTCCAAAGCTCGCCGCGATTGGTCCTAGAGGAAGAGGAGACGACGGCGAACTCGTTTTGGGGGTTGTGCTCGAGGCTCGGGCGACGGTGGGGGCTAGCGATGTGCGGCGGCAGAGCGGGTACTCCGGCGAGCTTGCGCAAGAGTTGGAGAGCGAGAGGGAGGGGGTAAAGGGGCTCGGTGAGTTCCTCACCTCGCGGCGGAGCTCCGGGGCTCGTTCTTGGCGGCAATGCGGCGGATTGGCGGCGGCGCACTCGGAGCTAGGTTAATGGCGGCGACGGCTAGGGTTTGTGGCACGGCTTGAGAGGAGGGGGGTTGGCGGCGGATTTATAGGGTCGGTGGAGACCCCCTTGGCGTGCACGCCAAGCTTGCGTGGAGTCCGGGCGCGGCACGGCGATGCGGCGGCGCAAAACTCAGGCTCGGTCCCGAGTCCTGCTTGGACACGGTGGGAGGTAGGGGGAGCAGCTGACAGGTGGGGCCAGCGCGTCAGCGGCTGCGGAAGGGAGAAAGCGCCGACAGGTCGGGCCCACCTGGCAGAGAGAGAAAAGGGAAGAAGGGCACGCGCGGCTGGGCTGGCGTGGCTGTTGGGCCGCGCGGCTTGCAGGGCTGCGCAGAGGAGAGAGGGAAGATGGGCCGCGGGGAAGAAAGAAAAGAGAGAAAGAGTGGGCCGGCTGGGCTGAAAAGGGAGAAGGAATAAGAGATAGAAAAGAAAAAGGTTTTTCTTTTATTCAAACACTCATTTGAATTCAAATTCAAATTCAAATTTGAATTCAACAATCAAAAATAAATGCACCAGCATGAATGCAACAATAATGTTTCTATTTCCTATATTTGCTTTTAATTATTCAAAATTTTATTTTTCCTGCATTTTTCATGAGCACTTGAATATAAAAGCCAATTAATTACTAAATTTAAAATAGGGCATTTTTAGGGTGTTACAAACCTACCCCCCTTAAGATGAATCTCGTCCCTGAGATTCGGACGTGGATTGGAAGAGATGTGGATATTCTGCCTTGAGATCATCCTCCCATTCCCAGGTTGCCTCATCCTCTGTATGACGATTCCACTGAACCTTGCACATACGTATCACTTTGTTCCTGGTGACCCTCTCGGACTCCTCCAGGATCTTGATCGGATACTCCTCATAAGTAAGGTCCTCCTGCACATTCAGCTCCTCCAACGGAATCTGTTCCTCTGGTACCCGTAAACACTTCTTCAGCTGGGACACATGGAACACATCATGCACTCCTGCCAATCTCTCTGGTAACTCTAGCTGGTAAGCCACTTCACCTCTTCGTTCCAGGATCTTGAAAGGTCCAATGTAGCGAGGTGCTAGCTTGCCTTTAACATTGAATCTCTTCACACCTCTCATTGGTGACACCTTGAGATAGACGAAGTCGCCAATTTCGAAACTGAGATCTCGTCGCCTTACATCTGCATAACTTTTCTACCGTGTCTGAGCTGTTCTCAAATTCTGCCTAATAACCTGCACTTGTTCTTCTGCCTGCTTTAAGACCTCAGGTCCAAATACTTTACCTTCTCCGGTCTGATTCCAAAACAACGGTGTCCTGCACCTCCTTCCATACAACGCCTCAAATGGTGACATCTTGAGACTCTGTTGGTAGCTGTAGTTGTATGAGAACTCTGCATAACACAAACTCTTCTCCTAACTATTCCCATACTGTAATGCACATGCCCTCAACGTATCCTCCAGTATCTGATTTGTCCTCTTGGTCTGACCGTCTGTCTGCGGATGGTAAGTGTGGCGGACCACTCCGAAATTATTCCAAGTTAAGTACCCCGGGACCACTATTCGAGTAGTCAGGCACTTAATCCGGAATAAGCTGGAGCGCCGTCGGATTAAACCCGATTAACCACGTACTTTTCTCGATCGAAACAACAGCACACCCACACGAAGGTCAGTTCCAGAGATTACAACATTCCACAAATTTAACATACGTAAATAGAAGCTCAAAGTTATTACAAACCAGTTTGAAATTTAAATCAGAGTATCAAAGTCTTGCAGCGGAATTAAAGTTTCATAGCAGCGGAAATAAAAGCTAACGACGATACAAGTAACACCATGCTGAAGCCTGCCATGGTGATACTCCTCCCGTTCCTCGGCAGAGGACGGAACCCACTCGATGTGCTATCCAGGGGGAACCTGGGTAGGCCAAGTCAAAGCATCGACTGCCACATCCAACATGGTACCTGTAAATCAATGCCACAAGCAAGGCTGAGTATACTAATACTCAGCAAGGCTTACCCGTCGGGTGAAAACTATATCACCGACATCTAGACATGAGAGGCTTTTGGCTTGTGGGTTTTGTGGCGGACCACTCCAAAATTATTCCAAGTTAAGTACCTCGGGACCACTAAACGAGTAGTCAGGCACTTAATCCGGAATAAGCTGGAGCGCCGTCGGATTAAACCCGATTAACCACGTTCTTTTCTCGATCGAAACAACAGCACGCCCACACGAAGGTGAGTTCCAGAGATTACAACATTCCACAAATTAACTTACACAAATAGAATCTCAAAGTTATTACAAACCAAGTTTGAAATGAAAACAGAGTATCAAAGTCTTGCAGCGGAAATAAAATAGTTCATTGCAGCGGAAGTAAATAAATTAACGACGATACAAATAACACCATGCTGAAGCCTGCCACGGTGCTACTCCTCCTGATCCTCGGCAGAGGACGGAACCCATTCGATGTGCCAGCCAGGTGGAACCAGGGTAGGCCAAGACAAAGCATCGACATCCAAAGGTGTACCTGTAAATCATTGCCACAAGCAAGGCTGAGTATACTAATACTCAGCAAGGCTTACCCGTCGGGTGAAATCTATATCACCGACATCTAGACAATGAGAGGCTTTTGGCTGGTGGGTTTGTTTGCCAAAAAGCAACTAAAGGTAGATCCTTGCTTTCAAGTTTTAGCATCATATTCTAGTACATTTAACCATTCTAGATTAGCATCCTCTCTAAGCATACAAGTGGTGCAATACAAATTAATTCATAGAACAAGTTTATCAATCTCAAAGTTTCACTTGTTACTCAATGTAGCCAGGCGGTCAAGCAGTCTCATTAACCGCGAGAAGCGGACAGTTCGAACCGAATTTTGCTACCTGGCCAGGGGAAACCCAACACACACGGATACTCTGCTTGCTATAAAAGGCACAAGCATTTCCCAACCTTTCCCATCGATCCACAATTCGGAACCGGGTCCATTTCCTTAGGATAAAGGTTTACTGCTTCACTCACAGTCTCACGCATATATCCACAAGTGTACGGCAGGGGAAAACAAAGTTTCCAAGGAGAGATGGCTATCGGCCCTAGCTGCTTCAATCTGGTACCGGGCTTACCGGCTCCCATATACCGGCATGCATGTGGTACGTTCAAAAACTTGACACACTCAACCATACATTTCGACCTTAAATCAATTATCATACACGGACGGGAGATCTACATCTATCATCCCGCCCGTCAATCCTTATGATTCCAACATAAGTAAAGACAAGCAATTCCTATGTCTCGCGAGTGACAGGAAATCACTCGACTTGTAACGGACCTAAAGCAATGCCCTATCGATCCTTTCATGCTAGTATTGCAAGTCATAGGTACTAGGAAATGTGCAGCTAAGGTATTCAATCAACTCCTTGAACGTAAATGCACAAACATAGAGAATTCAAAGTGCATAATTTGGTAAAGGTTAGGTCATGCTCCGGGGCTTGCCTTCTTGCTCGAACTGGGGGTTAGCCTCCGGGTTGGTCGATCCTGCACCGGCACCTTCCTCCGGGACTTCTTCCTCGTCTGCGGGAATGAGGTGGTAGTTGCCGTCCGGGATAGCGCCTTCTACATGAGATACATAACTTAGGGTGGCTGTTCTAGAATTTCAGATTCCATTTATTTTATTCTAACTAACTACGAAAAGGTTTATTCTTTTATATAAATCGATTTCCATCTAGATTACTTCGCATTTTTGTTTCTCCTTTTCTGCTCATCATTTTTATCTATAAACTTTATGACAGCTACTGGAGTATAAGAGCTAAGCTCACTCCAAAATTTAGCTAAATCTGAGCTACACATAATTTATTAAAATTAATTCAATCTGCTGGCTGCAGAAATGAAATAAATTCATATAAAATTGGAAATACATCCAATTCAGGAAATCTTCCTACCAAAGCTAGTCATAAGTACAAGGAGGGCTCTGGCCAAGTGGTGGCTCAAAATAACCCTTGGGTAGTCCTCAATAAATTCCTATCCAAAAACACATATTTATTCATTTGCTAACCTAAACAGAGCAAAAATTAAGTTTTTCATTTTTCACAGGTGTGCTAACAAGTTTTTAGTCCTCTGGAGCAAAATGGTGATTTTTCACTGCACAGATTATTTTTAAAGATTTCTGCACTGCAAAAAGACAAAAAACACATTTTAATTTATAACTGGAGCTACAGTTCATATTTTTAGGTCCCCTTTGGACACAAGCTGTCCAAAGTCACTACTTTCCATTTTCATAGTTTGAATTTTAGCTCAAAAACAGTTCATCAAAAGTATAAACATGTCTAATACAGATTGTAGTTTAGACTCTCACGAATCCAGAGAGTATTTTTGTGCATTTTTCTGATTTTTGTACGATTTTTAATGGATTTTACAAGATTCGGGAAAAACAATCTAGTTTTAAGAATCTATTTCCGCAGGGAACCCTAGAACTTTCAAAACTTCGCGAACGAGTCCCTGGACTTTTGCACGGAGGCCCCTAGACAAACGAAGAGGATGAAGGAAGGCCCTCGGCTCTCGCCGGAGTTGCGCCGGCCAAATGGCGGCGAACTAGGCTCGGGGAAGTGGGGGAAAAGCTTCCTGGGCTCACCACGAGTCGTTTGGGGACGGTTTGGAGGCCGGGGGTGGTCGGAGTTGCGCCGGCGACGAGGTGGTGGCGGCGCGGCCGCCGCGGCTTCTACGCCGGTGAGCTCGGGGTCGTTCGTCGAGGTTCGAGGGGTCCTAGAGCACCAGTGGAGCTCGAGGAAGCCAATGGCGTGCTCGGTTGACCTCGGGGACGGCTCGGAGTAGGGTCTCGACGTGCGGGTGCTCCGGCGGCCGAAAATCGCGATTTGGGGGAAATCACGAATTCTCGCCGGAGAAGGGACAATAGCTTGGGGAAAACGGGGGGAGAAATGGAGCTGGAGTAGAGGGCTAGCTTCGTGCGGGACGAATTTGGGAATGGTGGAGTGTGGAGGGTGAATTTCTCGGAGAAGCTCGGCTCGGTTCGCGCGGCGCGAGGAAGAAGAAGACCGAGCGAGCGCGGGGAAGTGGAAATGGCCAAGTGAGCGAGTGAGAGGAGGGGTGTGAGTGCTTGGTGGAGTGATTGAGCACGCAAGGGAGGCACTGTGCGGCCTCGGGAGCGTGCGAGCGCGTGGGTGGCTGTCGCGGTCGCCATTGATGGCGCGGCGATCTCGAACAGAGCGCACACGCGCGGTTGGGCGTCAAAGATCATCGCGTGATGAAGTGGAGATCCTCAGCAGAGGCTTTGGCGCGACGCGAACGGACTCTACCGCCTGCAGTGCGCTCGGCGCGGCGCGAGCGCGCGTGCGGCCACGGCGGCGCGCGACCGTATGATGGCGCTCCGCGGCGCGAGGCGAGGCGAGGCGACAGCGGCGAAGCCTCGAGCGTGACGGAACGTCGCTCGAGGGTAAGTGCCCCCCTCGAGCTTGGCTGTGGAGCCTCGAGCGTGCCGGAACGTCGCTCGAGGGTAAGTGCCCCCTCGAGCTTGGCTGCGGAACCTCGAGCGTGACGGAACGTCGCTCGAGGGTAAGTGCCCCCTCGAGCTTGGCAGCGGAACCTCGAGTGTGACGGACTGCGGGGCCTCGAGAGTCCTATCGTGCGGCCTCGAATCGTGACTGAAACTACTGGCTAGGCTCGATCGTCACGGACATAGCTCGATCGTGACGGACATCCGGGCTAAGCTCGATCGTGACGGACATCCGGGCTAAGCTCGATCGTGACGGATATACGGGCTAAGCTCGATCGTGACGGACAACCGGGCTAAGCTCGATCGTGACGGATATACGGGCTAAGCTCGATCGTGACGGACATCCGGGCTAAGCTCGATCGTGACGGATATACGGGCTAAGCTCGATCGTGACGGACATCCCCGCTCGAGGGTCATCGAGCGGAACGAACGCCGTGGCGAGGTTGTCGCGAAGGGCTGTAGGTGTAGGTGATGACAACTACTTTGGTCCGAGATTTTTAAGTTCAGCACCCAAGTCTTGAGATTTCAGTTGGGTGCCCAAGGTCCTTTGCTTTTTAAGTTAAATTTGAATTTTGATGAATTTTGAGTTCCAACACCACTTTTTCCCCTTTTAACCTGTTTTAAAAGTACTTTCAATATTTTTTTTTTACATCAGGGATGTCACAGCCTACCCCCCTTACAAAGAATCTCGTCCCGAGATTCGATTACACTTAGGAACAAGGTGGGAAAAAGGTACCTTGGTCTAAGAAAGGATGTCGGGGTAGTTCTTCTTTAGATAGTCTTCGGTTTCCCATGTGGCTTCATCCTCGGAGTGATGACTCCACATAATTTTGTACATTTTTACTCCTTTCCTTCGTGTTTGTCTCTCTTTCTCGTCGAGGATCTTAATGGGATGCTCATCATAAAAGAGATCCGGTTCAACCGAGAGTTCCTCTTGTTCAACGACTTCGGTCGGAACACGTAGACACTTCTTGAGTTGGGAAACGTGAAATACATCGTGTACGGCTGAAAGCTTCTCGGGAAGCTTCACTTGATAGGCTACCGGCCCACATTGTTGAGTGATTTCATACGGGCCGATATAACGAGGTGCAAGCTTTCCTTTTAGTCCAAATCTTTGCACACCCTTGGTCGGGGAGACTTTAAGATACACGTGATCGCCAACTTCAAACTGAAGTGGCTTCCGCTGCTGATCAAAGTAGCTCTTTTGCCGTGACTGGGCGGTCTTCAAATTCTCCCGAATGATCCTAACCTTTTCTTCTGCCTCCTTCACAAGGTCAGGGCCATAGGTATAGCTCTCGCCTGCCTAGGACCAACACAACGGGGTCCGACATCTTCTACCATACAAGGCTTCGAAAGGTGCCATTTTAAGACTTGCTTGGTAGCTGTAGTTATAGGACAATTCGGCCAGGATAGACACTTCTCCCAATTCTTCCCATAATGAATAACACAAGCTCGAAGCATATCCTCAAGTATTTGATTTACCCTTTCCGTCTGCCCATCGGTCTGTGGGTGATATGCTGAACTACGGATCAGTTTGGTGCCTAGGGATAATTGCAACTGTTCCCAAAAGCGTGCTACGAACGGAGCACCACGATCTGAAATTATCGTCTTGGGTACCCCATGTAGACAAACGATCCGCTCCAAATAAATCTCAGCGTACTTTTTAGCAGTATAGGCGGTATTGACTGGAAGAAAATGTGCGGTCTTGGTAAGGCGATCCACAATTACCCAAATGGAGTCATGCCCCTGAGGGGTTCTGGGAAGTCCAACAATAAAATCCATGTTTATGTCTTCCCACTTCCATGAGGGAATAGGTAGAGGTTGAAGCGTGCCTGCTACCTTCAAGTGGCTGGCCTTAACCCGCTGGCAGGTGTCACATTCCGACACATATGTGGCAATTTCTCGCTTCATCCGAGTCCACCAAAAGTTTTGTTTCAAATCTTGGTACATTTTGGTGCTGCCGGGATGGATAGAAAATTTAGAGAGATGTGCCTCATCCATAATCTTCCTCCGGAGTTCCGTGTTTTTAGGCACCACGAGGCGATGCCCAAACCACATTACTCCCTGCCCATCTAGCCGGAAACACTTGTACTTCTCTTTCACCTTCTCCTTGGACAATTTCCTTTTAAGGATTTTAATGCTCGCGTCATTTAATTGGGCTACAACAATCTAATCGTGCAAGGTTGGTTCCACTGCAATATGGCTGAAGTACCCATGTGGAACAATCTCCAAATTGAGCTTTGCCATTTCATGACACAGGGTGTCAGCGTAGGACTCCACGGAAAGACAATGACAATGAGCCTTGCGGCTTAGTGCATCAGCAACTACATTAGCCTTCCCGGGGTGATAATGCACACTAAGGTCATAGTCCTTTGCTAACTCCAACCATCTTCGCTGTCTCATATTCAAATGTGCCTGAGTGAAAACATATTTGAGGCTCTTGTGGTCTGTATATATGTTGCAGGGAACACCCATCAAATAGTGTCTCCACATCTTGAGAGCATGAATAACCGCTGCTAACTCAAGATCATGCGTGGGGTAGTTTTGCTCATGAGGCCGAAGTGCTCGAGAAGCGTAAGCAATGACTCGGTTCTCTTGCATGAGAACACAGCCAAGGCCGGTGCCTGATGCATCGCAATAGACATCATAGGGCTTGGTGCAATCGGGCTGAGCCAAAACTGGGGCTGAAGTCAAATGTCTTCGCAAGGTGTGGAAAGCTTCATCGCATTTGTCATTCCACTCAAATTTGACTCCCTTCTTTAAGAGTTCGGTCATGGGCTTCGCAATCCGAGAGAAGTCCGGAATAAAACGGCGGTAATAACCGGCTAAACCCAGAAAACTCCGAATCTCGTGGACAGAAGTAGGTGGTTGCCAATCCAACACCTCTTGCACTTTGGTTGGATCCACGGATATACCATCCTTGGAAACCGTGTGACCTAAGAACTTCACGCTCTCTAGCCAAAATTCACACTTGGAGAACTTGGCGTAGAGCTGGTGATCTCTCAATCTCTGAAGAACAATGCGAAGGTGCTCGGCATGCTCTTCCTCATTCTTAGAATATATAAGAATGTCATCAATGAAAACCACCACAAACTTGTCTAGTTCAGACATGAAGACCGAATTCATGAGGTACATGAAGTAGGCCGGGGCATTGGTGAGTCCAAAAGACATAACCAAGAATTCATAAAGTCCATAACGTGTGGAAAAGGCAGTCTTTGGAATGTCACAAGGCCTGATTTTGATTTGGTGATAGCCAGAGCGAAGGTCAATCTTGGAGAACACTCTGGCGCCAGCTAGTTGGTCAAACAAGATGTCAATACGGGGAAGCGGATACTTGTTCTTAATAGTTACCGCATTGAGAGGCCGGTAATCAATACACAACCTCAAGGAATGGTCCTTCTTCTTCACAAAGATAGCAGGACATCCCCAAGGTGATACACTTGGACGAATGAAACCCTTATCTAGCAATTCTTGGAGTTGAATTTTTAATTCAGCCAATTCATTGGGCGGCATTCTATATGGTCTCTTTGATATAGGTGCTGTGCCAGGTTGAAGTTCAATCACGAATTCAATGTCTCTATCCGGCGGCATCCCAGGTAAGTCATCCGGAAATACATCGGCATACTCACATACCACCGGAATGTCCTTTAGTTGGGTTTCTACCATTGCATAAGCACACGCATCGACACAAGTCCGTTGTGGCAGATATAGCACACTCGGGCCCTGCGTAGGCGAGTTTATCTCAACAACTCGTTCCGCAACATCTTGGACAACCTTATGTTGAGTCATCCAATTGGCTCCTAACACAATGTCAATTCCTTCCATTCCCAGCAGAATCAAATCAGTAGGAAATGTTTTACTTCCCAGCCTGATCGGAACCTTGTGGGTGACTTGGTTGGATGCAATTTTACCTCCCGCAGTTGATATCACGTATGATGATTTGGTATGGTAAGATTTTAATCCGCATTTCACATGAAATCTTGTGCTTATAAAACTATGTGTTGCCCCGGAATCAAACAATATCACAGCAGGTTGAGTGCAGATAGGGAAGGTACCAGTCATGTCTGGGGCTCCCTTGGGTAGGTCGGCCAACGTGGTGTAGTTGAGCCGTCCTTGCCGAACTTGCACACGCTGCTGCTGCTTGCCCTTGCCTTGCTGAGTTCCCGAGCGTTGGTTTTGCTGCTTGTTCTGCGGGCAATCCTTGATAAAGTGATCTTTACTTCCACACTTGAAACACTGATAGCCGGCTCCTGGGCGAGCTGGCTGCTGTGCATTTTGCCTTGGTGCTTGCTGCTGCTGCGGCGGTGGAGGGAAACGAGGCGCGTTAGGCTGTGGCGGCCTAGCAACCCATCCACCTCCCTGAGGTGCCCTGGACTGTCCCTGCGGTGCAGCCGGGGGAACCAAGCGGAACCTCTGTGGCTGCGCGCTCGACGGTCCAGCGGGAGTCTTCCTCTTCTTCTCCGCCTTGTGCACCACATTGGCGTCTTCCTGGGCGATGGCAAGGTTCACGAGATCGCCGTACGAGGCAGCACGGGTGGTGGCCAACTGTGCCTTTAACTTGGTGTTAAGGCCACGTCGGAACCTCTCTAGCTTCTTCTCGTTCGAGTCAACGTGATGACCCGCATAAGGGCACAGACCATTGAAGGCCTGGGCGTACTGAAGCACTGTACGGGTACCCTGGGTCAGCGCCAAAAACTCATTCAGCTTTCGCTCTACTAGACCGGCCGGAATGTGATGAGCCTTGAATGCAGCCTTGAACTCATCCCACTCAACTACATGACCCTCCTGCTGCAGGGCCAGGTAGTTCTCCCACCATAGGAGAGCTGGGCCGCGGAGCTGCTGCGCCGCGAACACGACCTTGCGGTTGGAGGTGCAAGGCGTCACCAGGATGGTGAACTTGGACTCGATGGCTCGAATCCAGGCGTCGGCCTCCAAAAGCTCATCAGCTCGAGAGAAAATCGGCGGGTGCGTTGCTAGAAAATCCTCGTATCTGGCCACCTGAGGCTGAGGGGCCCGTTGACCTCCCTGCTGAAGCATCTGCTGCTGCATCATCTGTTGCTGATGCTGCAGGTTCCGGAGAATCTCCGTTTGCGTGGCATATAGCGGCTGCCACGTCGGAGGTTGCTGCGGAGGAGGAGGTGGCGGTGGCTGTTGCTGCCCCTCTGGCCCCTGCTGGTTAGCGTTGGAGCCACTAGCGTCGTGACCGCTGCGGGTGATTGTCATCTGCAGCAGGTACTTGTATTAGCCACATTCCATAAGCTTGCATAATGAATGACAAGATAGAACGTGACAATATATTAAAGTGTACTGCGCAGAATGGCAAGTCAGCACGCAGTTCGGAAGAAAAATCATATCTCCCAACAGGAAAGAAGTCAAATGCTCCAATTCGGTCAGTAGCTCGAAAATTTCATGCTCTACAACTTTCATGTTGGGCTCGGATTCAAACTCGGACTGGAACTAAGCCGAAAAATTCAATCTTTAGCTCTCTGCATTTGCTGTTTTTCAGCAGGCCGAGCTATAGTGTTTTGGTTGCCATTTTTATTTCGCTTCACCAATGGGGTTGCAATTTGGTGATCATTTTGTTTGACAAATTCCAAACAACTTTGTAGTTCACATCACAGCCCAGAAATGAATGGAAAACCCATCAATGACTAAAACAAGGTTAGCTGCAGAATGTTTTCAACACAGCTGTAACAACATCATCAAGTTTTACACCACAACCACACCATTAATTTACATTGCCACCAAAAGATAAAAGGAGGAGCTCAACTCCATCTAGCCTATTATAACATGAAGCCAAAATCTAGGCCTAGCGGAGGAGTAAACTTGCTACTACCACTCTAAAAATCATCCAAGTTGTTAGCGGTAGCCTCGCTGCCCATAGGTGAAGGTTGAGCGTCATGGGCGGCAAGCATAGCATTTGCATGCTCCAAGGTACCATGTACCTCCTCAAGCTCATCTCTAGTTTGTGCTAACTCATTCTGGGTGTTGTTGTGTGCAATCTGGAGGTCATTCAATTGCCTCTCCAAGTCAGCAATCATGGCATCTCTAGTGGTCACCTCAATGGACAAAGAGGTCCTCTCAACCCCTATGTCACGGGCGCGAGCGGACATGTCCATAGCAATGTTGAGCATCTCGCTCTGCGACCGTCCAAGAAGTGCCTGCAAACGGTGATACGCCCGTATCCACCTCATCATCAAAGCGGCTGCTGCGACGGGGTTCTCCGCCATCCTCAAAGGAGAGCTAAGGTAGCGCCTCATCCAGTGGGGGATCATCCGGCTGAGTTGGTGGAAACAGCCCAAGCAACTGGTGCTCTACCAAGCTCTGGTTCTGAGCACAAAAGAACTGATGCCATTCAAGGCAGCTAGCTCACAAGTCATCTCCATGTGGTGTCCATGAACTTCCACCGTCCAGGTGGGGGAACTAGGACACGGCGGGTGACGGTGTACCACCAAACGCACACGGGAACGAGTCACACCACGGTCTCGGATGAGGATTCTCTCATATTGTGGCGGTGTAGGGTAGCCAAGTGCCTGTAGAACCGACCACAAGATGCTAGGGAAGCCTTCCCATCCCAAGCAATCAGAGAAAGACACGTCGTTGGGGTAGCTAGCCAGGTCAGCGAGGGCGTCCATTTGAACCAAAAGGAAAAAGGGGCAAGGGTGAGCACCGGGTAGCGCCAAAGAATAAGAACAGATTCTGTGCAGGGTGGTAAAAATTATAAAACTAGAAAATCTACAAGCTCAAAAAATTCCCAA
>JACEFO010002736.1:600000-794827 GCA_015342445.1 Digitaria exilis
TACCCGTCATATGGTCCGCCTTCACCATCACTCTGGTCTTCGTCTCCTTCTACTTCATTGTCTTCTTGTACAGCAGCAGGAGGAGCAGCAGTTACCGGCGCCTCCGCCGCAGTTTTGTTGGACAGTGTCGACGATGAGGCCACCGCTGTCGTTGCTTCTTCTGCTGCTGTGCCGGTTGGCTGCTTGGGGACCTCGACGCCATACCGGAGGCGACGCTGGCCAACATCGTGCGCCCGCCGTCGGAGCTCACGCAGCTGGTTGGCGGCGTAATGCTGGGCGAGGAGCTTGTCCACCATCCACGGAGCCCAGCAGGCGATGCGCTGGAGGAGGCTGCCTGACAAGTAGTAGCGGTGGGCCGCTGGGTTACCCCTCTGCAGGTAGAGGTCGATGCAGTTGCTGCAGTCGTGGGCAAGCTCCCGGACCTGCTTCATCCATGTCTGGACCTGCTCGTCGGGTTCGCCGCTGGGGCCGCGCGGCGCTGTCTTGGACAGGTGCTTGAGGAAGCTGTTCATGCTCTCCATCTCCTCCTTGATGAACTGCACATCGCTCCCAAGGTTTCCCAGCAGCAGCGCCTCGTTGCGGATCAGGCCCAGCAACGAGGTAACTGCACCAACCGCGAGCTCTGCCATCGCCGCTAAACCCTGCTCCTTGCCGCCGGCAAGCTCGCTGGCTGCCGGCAGCGACGATCAGTAGCTTTAATTTTTTTCAACTGATCAGGCACCGGAATAAGCAAAGCTAGCTAGCGCACGCATGCATGGGGTGAGCACGCTGTCACTTGAGCTGTTAATTCCGTTCTTTGTGCCATGTGCTTGTCGTTTCTGCAAGGCATGAAAATTAAGGAATATTTATCTTGCTCTAGCCTTGAGGAAACCAATGATGGCACAAGATCCAGATGCTTTACTTCGCTTTCTTCTCTTTTCTTCTTTCTGTCAAGGAATGGCATAACTTTGGTTACTTCTCTTTAGCTTGAGCACAGTCACCAGGCCCTTCACTTCTTTATTGGTATCTTCTGCTTTGGTTGTCCGCAGATCATGCTTTGCTTGTCTGTAGATTTTGCTTTGCTTGCGACATTGCCTTACCAAAAAAAAAAAAACAGTCTAGCCTTCATTCTTTCGTTCTTGAGAAGTCTCCGCCTGGAACTAGCAAGTCCAGGCGAACAGCATATCAATTATTTTGTTACAGACCATTATGGGAGCAGTATATATCATGTTGTTGTATTATAGGAGCAGTATAAGTGTAGAACAAACCATTACAAATTTGTTAGATAGTAGTAGGTATCAACTCGACCTCTACTGTACCCCACATGGATGTGCACGTCCAACACACTGCTATGTATACAGCTTTACACGGTATGATTTAGAGTGCTTTTTTTCCTTTAGGAGATGCAAATAAGAGGCAACACATGTTAACACTAAAATCTGGGTTACCTACTTACCTTCTGTACCTCTCAAGTAAAATCCTCTACTGCATCGAAACATGCATGTTTTAGGTCAAATTCTATCATTGAACTTGTCATATCAAAAATATTTAGCAAGGTCCAATTATGTTGTGTCATATACATAGAGAGAATTGAATGCAAGGTTTCACTATCCTATGACTACACCTACATGCAAGCTAGTTCTATAATTAATTCCATATGCTTGGTTATGCACACCAAGAAAACTATAGAATTTGTCTCATGTAGAAACTAATGGCATAGATTCTAATGCTTTACCTGGCCTCCAATGCGCGGTAGTTCTCTTTGATTCTTTCTCTAAAAGGTACGGTATTCCTTTTATTATGACTCTCTTTAGATAATTGTCACCCAGCAATGTACTTATATATTTCTTCTTTATCCTTTTCTTGCTTTGGTTGTCTAGATCCACTGTTGCTTGCAAGTTGCAACTTGGCACACCTGAGATTTTTGAAGCTAGAGATACACCTATGATATAGAATATTTTCAATATGAGTTTAAAATTTGGTAGATCTGAAAATATAGTAAAAGAACCATATTATTGTTTGTTTCGAGATCAGAGCCTGTTATTTTTTTAAAAAAAAAAAAAATTGTAAACAGTTGGGCAGAAAGATTTAGATCATCATTTATTATACTAACAGCATAATGCCTGAAAAATGCTTATTCTGGTGTAATTGTAATACCCCATATAATATATATCTTCTTCATGAAGAAGGATCTCCCATTTAAGTATTGGGCCAATGTCACTTGATTGGATCAAAAGCATGAGAAACCTGGAACAGGAATGTGGAAAGCTGAGAACTGAAAATGCTTCTGATATAGAATATTTTCAGTTTCAGTTTAGCAGATGGTAAATCAGTATTCATCTAAGAGAAATATATTATTGTTTGTCACCAGAACAAAAGCATGAGAAACCTGGAACAGGAATGTGGAAAGCTGAGAACTGAAAATGCTTCTGATATAGAATGTTTCAGTTTCAGTTTAACAGATGGTAAATCAGTATTCATCTAAGAGAAATATATTATTGTTTGTCACCAGAACAAAACATGAAGACTATTCATCTTTAAGGATCCACATTAGGCCAAAGCTGAAATTACTTTCACTTTCTTGTTCCAAATGGAATTGCATATAGCAGATCTGTGGAATTGATGATAAGTCACCTTAACAGAGAAATAGGCATAAACATCCCACAGGTAGACCATAATGCTGTTCTTGTGGAAGTTAAACACCTTTTTCATGACCTGAATGTGAAGCAACGTTTTTCCAACTTCTAGATTGAGGTGTTGGATGAAAAAACTAATAATCTTGTCTTTCAGAAGACTTGGAATGCACAAAAAATAAGATATTATCAAAGGACAAAAGAAATTTTGACAGAATTCAAAGGGTTACTGTATGAATTAAAGTTTTTGATGCAGTTTTAGGTTTAAATGGTCAGTTTGTCATTTTCAGAGTTAATTTCCTCCGATGCATTATGTCTACTTTAACAGATATCTAATGTACTAAGTTGTACGACTTGATATCATGCAATTTCTTTTTAGAATGTATGATACAATGATAGCAGAAAATTTGTTATCACGAACGGTATTGACTATCTTGGCTACACAAAAGAATCTACAGATTTTTCATCAACGTTTGCTCTGCAAATTAGCTTTAGTGTTCCTTTTATGTATGCTTCATGATAGTATACAGGATCAGGATTAAAAAGGTATTTTACCTTGATCTGATGCTCAAGCTGACAGAGCAACTTCACTGGCTCCAAGAGCATACTTAAAAAGATTCTTGTTCCAAGAGACCATGATTATAACTAGCAAGGAAAAATAAATGGAAACTCAGCTTGTCCACAACTTAAAGGCAACAATTTGCAGTGCAGTAAAATTTCTTTAGCATTTACAAACACAAACTCTTTTGGGCAATTAACCAAACAGGCTGTATATGCTAGTAAAGAGAACAGAAGTTTTGTTGAATGGCATGAGGTATATAATGATCGCGAGATTAGAAGATCAGCTAGTTTGTTATACTACTTTTTATTCTAACGTCTATTGATGGCTCAATACTGGAATTGAAAAGGTACTTTACCTTGATGTGATCCTCACACTGACAGAGCAACTTCGCTGGACCCAAGACCAAGAGCATGTCATGTTCAAATTATGCCTGCAGTTTGCATACATGCGCCATCCCATCCACTTTGCTCTTGTGCTCCCGCTCCAATTCAAATCTTCAATTCAAAATGAATAGCTTAAAGTAGAGCAGTAGACTCAAGCAAGGATCAGCCATAAGCCCATAACCCATCCCAATCCCTCTAAATTAGCAATAAGCAATAACAAGCTGAAGCAAGAATCCAACAAGCTGAAACTAGCGAGGACAAGCAGCACTCATAAATTTCATGTTTTGATTATTTTGATGTAACCAATAGTGTTGATTTAAAGAATGTCATATATCAGGCAGTAGATTACTATTAATATATTTTATTCTACAGAACCTTCCTATATGAGACGGCAGATGCCATTACCTAATTGCCACTTGTGAGCAGTGTTGCCATAAAAGCAGCAAAAGTATTGTTTTCTGAAAAAACGAATGCATTTAGAAAGGATCTTTCAATAGATGAAATTGTTTTCTGCTACTCTTGCGGAAGGAGTGTGTTAATGTGCGATGGGTTAAGAGAGCGTGCGCCAAGTCCTTCTCCACCACTTCCGCCACCCACCCGCCGTCCACCACCGCTCGCTCCGGCGGCCTCTCGGCCGCCACTGCCAGGCCGGCTGCCGCCCCCGACACCTTCTACAGCCACCAGCAAGGAAGCCCCCGTCCCTCAGCAAGTCGCGCAACAGAGTTCTCCCTTCTGGAATCCATACATTGCACTCTCTCTTCAGAAGCTGTAGCATCAAACTTACTCGGCATTACCAATTTTAGCATCCGCAGAAACTGAACCTGTATTAAGAATTTCAGATTGGAACAAAAACAGAATCCAAGAAACACTGGATAATTTAGAAAAAAGTTAAAATATTTTATTTCCGCCCTATATCTACAGGTATGGCACCACCATTGATTCCTGCTCAGCATTTTTTAGATTCGGTTCCATTAAGAGAATGCAAGAAACCAAAAGACCCCAAGAGGGAGAGACACTCAGCATCAGAAAGAAGCGAGAGGACAGGGGAAGGACCTGAAGCGGAGGTAACGAAGGGGTGGAGGACGGCGTGTGGGCATAAACGGCTCGCGCGCCTCAGCGCGGCGATGCTCGAGCATGAGTAGGTGAAATCAGCGGCGGCAGAATCAGAGAACCAGCAGTGGAGCCGCTGCGGCGGCGCCGATCCAGCGGAGGCGGCCACGGGCCAAAATCCTTGTAACAGCCCGTAGCCGTCACCCGTCAGCGAGATCGAACTGCGACTTGAGCAAGATTACAGTCACAGCCTCAAAGGGAATACTTGAGCAAGATCACAGTCACAGCCAGTCGCCGGTTTATTTTTTTTCTCCGACGGATTTTTTTTTTCTTTCTTCGGTTGGCCTTCTCTTTGCTCCGCAAAATGGACTAACAGTCGGCCCAGCTGTGATACGGTTCCTGGCCTGCTAAGACATGACAATCATTTCCTTTCGGCCTCCCTGGACAATGGGCTGAGTTTAAATTTTCTCCCCAGAACACAAAACCGTCTAACCAGCCTCCTTGAACTTTTGAAACCGTCTATTTCACCTCCCCGAGCTGGATATAAGCGGTTTTGAAGGCGGTTTTCTATTTTTCTTTTTTTATTTATTTTGGTTGAAACTTTGAAAAATCATAATAAATCTAAGAAAAACCATAAAATCTAAAATTCAATTTTGTTGGACTCCATATAAGTATATAAACACATAAAATATATAAAATAATATACTTTAGTATAAAGTTTTTTTATTATAGATTTAGATCTATTTTTAACTATAGTTAAATATAATAATTCATAAATACAGTTTTTATGGTACAATCATGGTAAAATTTTTATGGTGAGATAATTATTGTATACTTCAATAGAAGTATATCTCTAATAGTATTCCCTTTGAGCACTTGTCGGAGGCCGCCTGTGCGGCAACATCGCGAGGCCGCTGCCCCGTAGAGCACTTGTCGGAGTCACGCGGCTGCCACCATGGTGAGCCGCTAGCTCGAGTCACCAGCAGTCCAGCAGGAATTGAAGCGCTGGAGAGGCAGCGCAAGCGGGCTGCGTGAAGCTTTCAGAGCTTGTATCCGGCGTCACGTCAGGCCGAACACAATTTACAACCGGTGCAATGCATGTGCACGCACGTAGGTGTTGGCACGTTGAGATTGGAGCTATCGCAAACTAAACAAAATTAAAGAAACCAATATAAACACAATAAGAAATACAAGTCCATCAAACAATGAATTTGACGAGCGCTAAGGACCCGTAGCGACGCACGGGCGCTTGTGCTAGTATAAACAAAAGGCCAAAAAAAATCACACTAAATTGTGTGATACTCTATTGTGTCCTTCGAGGACCCACTTGTAGAAATTCGAGCATTAGTATCGGCTAGAAATCCTATTAGTACTGGGTTTTCAACTAGTATTATGTTTCTCGTACTAAATGGATAGCTCATTTAGTACCGGTTGCAACAACCGATACTAACGGGTCGCAGGGTCGGCGGGGTGAACCATTTAATGCCGGTTGGTAACACCAGTCGATACTAAATGGTTTCGAGCTCAAAAAATAAGAAAAAAATTAGACTCATCAGAATTGTTATGAGCTGGTACTAAATGGTCCCGAGAGGGCACTGTGGATACCTACTGGTACTTAATTGACTTAGTCCGGCTAAAAAAGAAACGGAAAAAGTCTATATCACCCCCCCAACCTATGGAGGATGGATTACATAACCCCCCAATCTATGAAACGGTCTATATCACCCATGAACTTTTCAAAACCGATCAAATTACCCCGTAAACTAATTTTGAAAAATTATAGTAAATCACAAAAAAATCATAAAATAGAAAATCAAATTGTGTTGGACTCCAAATGAGTAGATATACACATTGAACATATAATATGGTATGCTTTAATATATTTTTTTACAACTACGAAGAAAAGCATAGATCTAAAGCTAAAGTGAAAAAAGATACTAAAGCATATCATATTACATGTTCAATGTGTATATCTACTCATTTGGAGTCCAACACAATTGGATTTTCTATTTTATGATTTTTCTGTGATTTACTATGATTTTTTTAAAACTGCTTTAGGGGTAATTTGATGGTTTTGAGAAGTTCAGGGGGTGATATAGTCTGTTTCATAGGTTGGGGGTTATGTAGTCCAACCTACATAGGTTGGGGGGTGATATAGACTTTTTCCAAAAAGAAAATGGTACTAACCTGAGAAGGACGAATGCTCGTTTTTGTTGTAGTGACCACCAAAAATCAAGTTGGACGATTGATTTGATGATATCAATTTGGTGCAATATATAGTTTTAGATATATTGTCATACAAATTTGCATTGATTAAACATAATGTAACAAACAACCTGGCCTAATTAACGCACTTGCCTTTTCGTCCTGTTATTGCTTGACGCAAAAGCTTTGCACCGGAGTTAACAGCTCGCTATAGGCAGCGATCTAAACTCGTAGCGCCACAGGTCCACGTAGCACGCAGTAGCTACAGTAACCTATTAACATATCCCATGGCTCGCTTCAAAACACTACAGTACCCCCGTGCTATAGTTACAGTTGCATGCATACTTCTAATTTGTTTTGTAATCAGTAATTGTTTCAATTCGTTGCGGAGAATCTTTCAGTTCGTTGCTATAGTTCTTTCGATTCATGGATATCCCTCCCTTTAGTTGTTGTTACACATCTCTCAACTTGCTGCGGTGTGTCTTTTCATCATCTGCTATACATGCATCTTTCCATTTGCCATAGGACCCTACATGTAATGTTTCTGTTGTAGCAGTTGGATTTTGGAGGCTGTGAGATGTGTTTTATATGCTTTTGTTTTGCGATAAAATATTGTGTTGTGGGATCAAGATCGTCGATAATTTCTGGTAAGGCTCAAAACCGAGCGCTTTTTGGGAGAATGGTAATGCTACTATCCTAACGTGACGGAGGCAGTGGCGGACGGCGCGGCGGACATGGTGGGGCGGGCTCCCGAGCTGTCGGAGGAGGAGGAAGTAGCAGGCGAGCGGTGGCGGACGACATGGCATCCAAGCCATCCATGGTGGATTGGTGCCATCGTGCCGGACGCTCGCGCGGTAGCATTTACGGTTGCGAGAAACAACTAGATCCATGCGTGACCACTATTAGAGATATGCTAATTACTGGTTTTCCAACGGGTATAAAAAAAAACTGAGATTAATGTATAACATATTAGTATCCGGTGAAATAACGTCTAAAAAAACCTTGTGGCACCAACGAGGACAAAGTTTTTTTATTTGTTAAAAGCATATTTTAATTTTCGGGAGGTCTACTGGCTAATGTTTTTTAGAGTCACGAGTGTGTTGCGTGGACTCAAACCTACGACCTCCGGCCTCTCTCGTAGCCTTCTTAACATCACACCAACACAGCAAATCTGACCAAGATACCTTTTTTTTCTTTTGAATTCACCCACGAAGACTCTACTAGTGCAGATGATAATACCAATCAGAACTTTTCGCAAAAAAAAAAAAATCAGAACTAATGTGCACTTTTTAATCCGCGTTGGTGTTACAACCCAGGTAATAACATTAAGCACAACTAATGTATATCTCTTAGTCTTCATTCACTGGTGTTACCAACCAAGACTAAAAGGCCTACTAAAAAACCAAGACTAAAAAGCATCCATGTTTAATACCTTGTTAGTACCACTTTTATTCCTGCCAAGACTAATGCCTCATTAGTATGAGTTCTATTCCTGCGGAGACTAATGCTAGCTCTCGGGGTCTAAAGAGCACTTCTCTAGTGGACCATGTCGCGGGCAAGAAAAAAAAATTCTAACAAAAGGAAAAAAAAATAATTAGCAGAAGCATGTTTTGTTTTGCACGACCTTTTAAACTAGATTTTGATCATTTTTCTCTTACAAAATTAATCCATCCACCTAGGAGTATAAGGTAATCTCGGCATCAAGTTAGTTTTGTTCATCAATACATATTTTTGTCTTTAGTTAATTTTTGCAATCAGGAACTAGTCCACAGCCTCCCTTTAATCTAGCCAACCAGAAACTAGCCCAGGACATGTTAGTATTTTCCTATCCCTTTAACCTATCCTAAAGTTATGGAATTCCTCATATTTGTGAAGGAGTAGATTATATAATTTAAGGCTACAAAATCAATAATAATTGGCATTGTTAAGTTGTGTAATAATTTCTATACAATATAAATACATCAAATTTGAGCAAGCATAGAGAAAACATGTACAATACTTGACTTTTCTAGATAATAAAGTACCTATTTTTTTAACAGGGTAAAGTAATAAGACATGCTCACTTGCTCAGCATGATTCAATTATGGTGACAACACTATTAACCCCAAAACCAAAAATAATGGTTATTGCTATATTGCAGTGGAATCTTGAATGCCACTTCCCAACTATGTGAATGCCGTTTACAATTAAGGTTAGACACTTTTACACTCTCAGGATAACAAAAGCTGGAAAAGAATTGCTGCAGGACTATTCATGTGCCACCGTCGAATGCTACGCAACCATGTGTGTCTAACTTTCTCCACCGCTGCCAAGCACCTTTTCAGCCCCGGATTCTTTTAAACAATAGTGCCAAAAGGTAGAATTTATAACTGGGCTAATCAATAATCTTTTTTTTTTTTGCGTGGAGACTAATCAATAATCTTTTATTCTACTTTGTGATGAATATTCACTCACAGTGAAATTGTGGTGTCCAACAAAGCTTTCTAAACCCTCTGAATTCGCAGACACATGTTTTAAGCAGCAGAAAAGAATGAACAGCAAGAATCATTTCTCTTACTATGTTTTTTTAAAGAAAGTAAAGAAATTAGAGCAAGAAACTATTATATGTCCTGGTGACTGATAGCGAAGATTTTTTTCTCAATGTCCTTTGCAGGGATGTCTAAAAAAATTGTCCTTTGCAGGGAGATTAAAAGAGAGTTTCAACTTTTGCAACCTTTTTCTGAGTTGACATGATCATAATAAACAAGCAGGCTGCGTCCTCCCAATCCTCTTTATCAGTTCACCTGTCGTTTGACCCCTGCAGAGACACGAGTCAGGCATCTACAGTCCAAAGGAGTGTACCAAACCTTCACCAAATCGAAAAGAGAGCTAGCTAGATGCCCGTATGTGCCATTTAATATAATCGGTGGAACTCAACTGATGGTTGATGAACACATGACATCGATCTCGCCTTTTTGCTGTTGCGACAGCTTGCTTTCAATCAGCTACAGGCAGCAGCTAGAATGAGGTCGATCGATAGCCCATGCCAAGCGTGAGGGACCGGACCGGACCGACTTAAATTCACCGAAAAAGGTGCAAACTTTTTTTTCGATCGATCTGTGCATGCAAGCCTTTTAAATTTCTCACCTCCACACACTCATCTTCTATATATCCGGCTGCCTATCTATATCTAAACTGCGCAACCTACTGTACCTGGGCTTCTTGAGTTTACTTGCTATATTTATATATATAGATATATATACAAATATATATCAGCGCTTCAGCTGAACGATACTTATATATATAGGAGATCACTGTAGGTTGCTTGTGCACTTTTCAGTTGTGATTTTTCCTTGTGAGATCCATCTACTAGGTTTCTTGTGCGTGCGTGCAAGCTTAGCTAGCTACCATGGCGGTAGCTCACCTTCTCCAAATCTCCGCCACCGGCAATGCTGCTAGGAACAGGGTGGCTCCTCCTGCCGTTCTCTTGATTCTTCAGCTCCTGTTCACAGGTGTGGTGCTAATTTCCTGTCACACATTCTTTTGCATGATCAATTGATCATATATAGCTTTGATGTGTTCTTCAACCCCATGTTTTGATTTCTCTCCCGTGTTGCAACAATTGTCACAAATAATAGTTCCGACCTGTGCACCAATCTGGATTAACAATCAGTTCTGGTTTCTGAATCTTACTTTCCTCCAGGTTCCGATGTCCTGATTTTCTGCAATAACATATCGAATTCTTGCAAGATTTCTTCCATTTTCTTCAATATTCATACATGTAAATGTGTAAATCATAAAGTATTAAGCATCCTCGATCCTGCAGCTCTCGGCGCAGACGCCGCGGCGTCGTTCATCTTCACGAACGCGTGCCAGCACCCGGTGTGGGTGGGCACTCTCCACGGCGCGACCTCGCCGCCGCTGGCGCGCTCCGGCTTCTACCTGGCGCCATCCGCCACGTCCCGCCTCGACGCGCCCTCCTCCGGCGCCTGGTCGGGCACGTTCTGGGCGCGCACTGGCTGCGCCGTCGACTCCTCCACGGGACGCTTCTCCTGCGCCACGGCGGACTGCGGCACCGGCGACGTCGCCTGCGACGGCCGTGGGCCCTCGCCGCCGGTGACCCTCGTCGAGGTCACCCTCGCCGGCGGCGGCCAGGACTTCTATGACGTCAGCCTCGTCGACGGATTCAACGTGCCGGTGCGCGTGGCGCCCTCCGGCGGTTCAGGCGGTGACTGCCGCGCCGCTGCGTGCGCCGGCGACGTGAACGCCATGTGTCCGGCGGACCTCCGCGTCGTCTCCGGCGCCGGTGGCGCCGTCGTGGCGTGCAGGAGCGCGTGCAACGCGTACGGGAGCGCGAGATACTGCTGCACGGGGCAGTACGGAACGCCGGCGACGTGTGGGCCCACCAACTACTCGCAGGTGTTCAAGAGCGCCTGCCCGGCGGCGTACAGCTACGCCTATGATGATGCCAGCAGCACCTTCACGTGCGTAGGAGCATCCAGCTATGACATCACCTTCTGCCCTGGGAGTTAAATTAATTGATCGTAGTGAAAATTATTGGTCATAATTATTTCTTCATATGTTGGTTATAATTGAAGAGCAAATCTTGATGTTTGCTATATACAGAAATAATATATTGTATGTGCTTCAATCGTAATGAAGTCAGGTAGGAGAGCAATAAGATGTTGATGTGCACACAGGACGCAACACACAAACATATATATACATGGAGTATTTAATTTATTACTCAATGCATACTCTTCACCGAAAGAGGTGGTTCAACAAGATCATGTGATGTTGTACATTTGGATGACGATGGTACATTTTAACATCGTTCCTTTCTCGCCCTTCCTAGATTTTTGTCGCTTGAGTTCACTGAAAATTTATGTCATTTTAGGGTGAGTTTAGATTGAGGAAAAAAACATTGTAGATCCAAAAAAAACACTGTAGGTTGTGCTAAGAAGTGTGTTCTGTGAGTAGGAGAGATATAATGAATAGAGAAAAGTTAGATGCATAGTGTTTTTTTGGATGATCTGAACGCACCCTTAGTCACTTGAAATCACTGAATTTCCGGACGGTGTGAAATCACCAGCTCCAGTGTTTGATCCGGTGCGGCTCGTATGCCTCTCTCAGTCAGACGATTTGTATTTGTCTCAAGTCGATTCAGTCTAAGCTGCGGCTCGAATGCCTCTCTCATAATTTCAGTGCACTGCCAGAAAATTGACGTTTGCCGTGAGCAGGAATGTTTGCCGTGAGTAAAAAACCGGGCTCACGGCAAACACATCTTTGCCGTGAGCCTTAAGTCGGTAGCTCACGGCAAATAAAAACTCACGGCAAAATGCCTCTTTTTTGTGAGCTTAAAAATGGAAGCTCACAGCAAATAAAAACCCACGGCAAAAGGGTTCCTTTTGCCGTGAGCTTAAGAAGAGATGCTCACGGCAAATACAAACTCACGGCAAAAGCAATCTTTGCCGTTAGTGCCATAGTTTGCCGTGAGGTTTGTAAAGCTCACGGCAAAGGCATTGTTTGCCGTGGGCTTTCTGTATGCTCATGGCAAACAGGCTCTTTGCCGTGAGCATCTAGAAAGCTCACGGTAAATATATGTTTCATAATTATTTAAAAATATCAAAACAAAGTCTAAAAACCATAAAATTTGTGGATGTCTACTGGTATCAGACACATTGGTTGTGGAGAAGGTTTGACACGATTTCGCATAAGTTTGTTTCGTACTATGCACAAAATTGAAAATGTCCGTAGAAGTTTCATAAACATGAGAAGTGATTTTTAGTTTTTGAAGTCAAAGTGAAGCTTAAGTTTGAGTTTGAGTTTAAAAACATTGTGTATATGATATAGACACTATAATGTGGTCTTTCTTAAAGGCTAGTAATTTATTAAGATATATTTGATATTTATTTGTATTCAAAATATGCACGAAATAATGAAAAATTGTTAAGACGTGAACAAAATAATGAAATAACAAGCAAACAAATATGAATAAAGTTATTTAAATGAAAGTCCACGAAATAGTTTGATCATTGTAATGACTTTCTAAGAAAGAAAGAATATGAAAACATGTGAAACTAAAATAAAAAGTGGGTAGTTTTCATGTTTGCCGTGAGCCTCTGAAGAGGCCCACGGCAAAGGCCATGTTTGCCGTGAGCATTTACGTAGGCTCACGGCAAAGGTGATGTTTGCCGTGAGTCTCCCCTAGCTCACGGCAAACATCGTTTTTCGGGGGAGAAAAAATAGCAAAAAATAAAATTTAGTGGTAGAAAAAAAATTAGGAGAGAAAAAATAGAATAAAATATAATTTAGTGGGCCAAAAGAAAAAAATGACACGTGGGGGGCTTTGTCGTGAGCCGCCAGATCTGGCCGCTCACAGCAAAGCCACCAGATACCCTTTCCTTTAATGGGAGAACAAGAAATTTAGGGAAGAAAAAAGAGAATAAAATAAAATTTAGCGAGAGAAAAAAAATGACACGTTGGGTCTTTGCCGTGAGCCACCCGATCTAGCCCACGGCAAAGGCCTCTTTGCCGTGAGCTGTCAGATCTGGCTCACGGCAAAGCGGTCGGTTTGCCGTGAACCAGATCTGCGGCTCACGGCAAAGCCGCCAGGTGCTTATCCTTTTCTCCTCCTTCACACTTCACACTCTACACTTCATACACACTTCACACACGGCCTCCCCCGTCGCCAGCCGTCGCCACCTCCCCCGTCGGCCAGCCGCCAGCCGCCAGCGCCAGCCACCTACCGCCTGCCGCGCCAGCCATCGCTGGCCGCCTCCCCCGCTTGCCGCGCCAGCCACCGCCTGCCGCCGGCGCTAGGCCGGCCAGGCAGCACCAGCTGCCCGCGCCGCCCGGCCAGGACAGGCCCGGCCACGAGGCCAGGCAGCCAGCCGTGCCGGCCAGGACAGGCCCAGCCGCGAGGCCGGCAGCGAGCCGTGCCAGGCCAGGGCAGGCCGACGCCGGCCCCGAGGTCTGCTGCCCCCGACGCCGGGCAGCCGTGCACTCGAGGTGAGAATTGCTCCTCACAGTGCTTGTTAATTGGTATATATATGTTAATTGTGTGAGAATTGATGGTGAATTTGCAATAAACTCTTGTGAATTGGATTTGAAATTGTTAGAATTCATAAAGCATGTGAGTTAATTTTGTAAGAATTGATGATGAATTGTCGGCCATCGTGCCCATCGTTTGTGTGATCATTGTCGGCCGTCGTGCCCTTGGTTGAAAATGTGATGGACTTACAATTACTTGAGCGATTGCAATTAAACGATGATAGTGATAACATTCCTCCTTCGGAGCATGACCATGATGATATCGACGCACGTGATAGCGATGATGAGTATTACCAACAAGCTAATATTGATGATGATGACGATTATTTCTAAAAAATTGTATGTGCCTTAATATTTTAGTTTATTTGTATTACTATGTTAATTTAATTTATATTCTCCTTATTTTTCTAATTTCTATAATTTATGCTAATTTCCCTATTTTTTTATTGATAGGTGTCGGTGCCTGATTTGGTCACACCGGCACAAACAAGCGATTGCGATGCTAACCACTCGTTTCCCCGATGGTGGGTGGAGAGACGAGAGTTTTTATCCTGGTTCCAGCCGTGGGGCCGTACGTCCAGCAGTGGTGCGGAGCACCGGTTTCGTGTTGCTCATAGTAGGGGGTTAGAAGCAAGGTGGGAGAAGGAGATGAGCTCCTAAGTCCCTGAGCTTGGATATCGTTGGCTAAGTGTTTTTGCGTGTGTTCTATCGTGCGTCAAAACCTACCCGTTGCATGGGCTTCCCTTCCCCTTTTATAGGCATAAGGGGGAGGGCGTGAGAGTACATGTGTTCGTGGCGCAGACGTGCTAAGTGTACTGTGCTGCCCATGCCGCGCACGATGCGAGCGGGAATCGCGCCTTCCAACTCTGGCTGACGACATGGCAGTGGTTGATGTGATGTTCCTCTTGCGACAGATCAGGACTTCGAGGGTGGCAACTTGAGTACGGCGCCCGGACCGAAGCTCCGTGGTTTCCTTCGAGGGGTGCCTTCGAGGATGATAGCGCATCCGAGGCAAGCAAAGTCAAAGGAGTGGTTGGCACAGTGCCGTTGCCAGGACCGGCCTATGCAGTGTCAGATCCGAATCCACCACGCCTGGTGGATTTGACCGATGTCCTTTCTGCAGCATGGGCGGTGGCGTGGCGCAGCGAATCCTTCTTTTTGACCGCAGAGGCGAGCCATCATGTCGTGGAATGAATGCGTTGCAGAGCTCCGGGCGCTGTTCCCGGCGTGGCAGGCTCGAGCTTGGCCCGCAAGCTCGAGCTTGCCGAGCCTCGAACGTGACGGAAACACCCGCTCGAGGGTGAACGGTAGCCTCGAGTTCGGTCGGGCTCGATCGTCATGGATATTTCCGCTCGAGGGTAAGCGGTACCCTCGAGCGGGACGGAAGTTCCTGGTTGTCGAGGATGTCGTCGTGATGGACCTCTTGCTGGGCCACGGAGCTGGGCTCAACTCGTTTGTCGATGTGGCCTCTCTGTCAGGTAGTTTAGGGCCCAAATTGGGGTACCCCTAGTTTTGGTACTCGACAATAGGTGATTGAACAGATATGGTGGGCGGGAAGGTGAGGAACATGAACTCCGTGTACCAAAGATCGAATCAACTACTTGAGCAGGGGCAAGGGTCAGGCGAGGGCAGAGGAGGGGCAGGGGTCGCCCGAAAGGCAGTGGTGAGGGGTCCGGGAGTGGTCAGGGGGCTGGTACAGGACGCATGCGTCGAGGGTGAGGTCACCGCCACCTTCACTTGAGGAGGAGTCGTCGTCTTCTAAAAATGATGACTTTGTACCACCCGCACAGCACCGGGAGTCGGAGGATGAGTCGGTGGAGGCGGAGGATGGAGAGGAGGAGGAAGGAGAGTATGGAGAGGAGGAGGATGGGGAGGATGGCGAGGGGGAGGAGGACGACGATGGGGAGGATGCGGAGGCGGAGGAGGAGGCCGATGAGGGGGGTGAGGGGCACTAGGGGTACGAGGAGGCCGTTGGGGATCCACCGAGAGTTTGGTTGCGAGGTCCGTCGACCCTTCCGAAATGATCAGTTCCTCACAAACACCCAGTGATTAGGCCCTATGGGCAGAAGTAAGCACTTTTGACTCGATCAATATTCTTCATATGATATACTGCAAATCTCAAAAAAATTAATCACATTTCAGGAGTTGGGAGATTGTGGCCGTAGGTGATCATACACGCCTTGTCAATGGCATACTAGGCCTTTTGTGCAGGGAACACTTCCCTCGCATGGTTTTGCATGGTGGTGTGTACGAGCCGGCATTGACTTTTGAACACTACTACTCAGCGGTGGACCAGCGAGATCTTTTGGACAGGCTTTTTGATAACGTGGCGGAGCGAGTGAAGGGCGAGTTATGGGCAAGTTGACCTCACACTACATTACTCTATTCATTGCATTCAGAGCATATAAGCATTGTATGTATATGTAGGATTTCTTCAGGTGCGAGGATGGATATGAGGCAGACGCGCAGGGTAATGCTCATAGAGCCTGCAAAAAGCTAGTGCATGACATGCATTATGAGGCGCGCATCCAGGCTATCATTAATTACCACGCAGAAGTGCTTCACACGAGGGTCACCAAGGAGGAGGCAAGAAAGATGACGCTGAACAGTGGCAATACCTCTAGGTAACTAACAACCTTGAAGACTCTTCTTTCCTGAGAATAAACATGCTTCATTTGATATTCTACGTTCAATTCATGTCTTGTAGGCGCCTGTTAGTTGGTGTAATAATCACGCACAAGCCTGGGAAAGAATGGTGGATTGGATAGGTGGTGCTCTGCTGAATGGCTGGAGAAGCACAACCTTGCTCGGGAAAAGCGTTTGAAGATGCAAGGACCAGTGCACCATCAAGGCAACCGAAACCTCAGGGCATTTGCAAAAACATGGGTAAGCGGATACCTTTCTTTACTTTGATGTTAGACATAGTGATAAATATCTAACAACCTTACACTCATTGTCCGCAGTCTGATTCACATGGTGGCCAGCCTTGTGGCGAGGTGAAGGCATACGCTTTAGCTCACATGGGCAAGACGACGGCAGACACTGACTTTAGCATGGAGACACCGGTCTCAGCGTACATCAATCCGACAATCGCCCCACGGCTTAGTGCATACACAAAGAGGGCAAGGGAGGTCCGTGGGTCGGAGTACGATCCAAGCACCCATAACTTTGATGGACGAATCGTCATGGAGGTAGGAGGAGGCAAAAAGCATGGGCGTTACTGGATGGGTGACGGCACGATCGACTCGGCCTTGACGCCAAGACTCTCCGAGATTCGAGCAAGGACGTTGAGCGGAAGCGATGCGATACGCCCAAGACAAACCGTTGACCAGATGCAGATAGCGAGTCTACAGGTTATTTCTGTTTGCTTCGGGCTTTTTTAAATTCTGACACTATTAATTTGAATTCTAACATATATTACGTTGCAGGCCCAGCTACAAGAAGAGAGGAGCCAACAGGAGCAAATAGAGGCCTCCATGAGCCAGATGTACCTTTGGATGCAGAATGTGGGTGCTCAGATCTCTATACCTCCGCCACAGATTCAATTGTACCCAGCGCCTCGTCAACACACACCTGTGAGTACATATGAATGCTTTAGTTTGTATGTTGGTAACTTAATTCTTCCCCACATGTGCAATATATTATTCTTTGTGCAGGGTCTATCGGCGGCATCAAATGATCCTGCTGCTAATGTGTCGCCTGGTGCTACTGTGTCGCCTTGGGGGACATGGGGATCTAAGCCGACGCCACGAGGCCCACCTACTACTATGTCACCTTGGGGGCATTGGGGCTCTCAGCCGTCTCCGCCGCAGGAGGCAACCCCACAGGATCAGGATCTATCCACACCCTTCTTCTCAAACCCTTGGAAACGAAGACCGCATTACCAGAGTCCGGGCTCACGGCAAACATGCTACCTTTGCCCTGAGCCAGGGCCCAGGCTCACGGCAAAGGATGCCTGTTTGCCGTGAGCCGAAAGTCATGGCTCACGGCAAACATGCTCCCTTTGCCGTGAGTCTGGGCCCAGGCTCACGGTAAACAACCGAGCGGGCCCCACTAACGCCGTTGCTCGCTGTCATCGTCAAATTTGTTTTGCCGAAGGGGTTTTTTGGCTCACGGCAAAGGTTTGCCGAGAGGGTGATATATGGCTCACGGCAAAGGTCCCTTTGCCGATAGCTTTTTTGCCGTGCGGAGTTTGCCGTGAGCCGGCTCACGACAAAGGCTTTGCCGTGAGTCTTTGGCCCTTTGCCGTGAGCATTAGGGCTCACGGCAAACAAGCCGAATCTGGTAGTGGTGCCAATGCACATGAGCAGTGACAACATCATATTAGAGCAGCCAGCAGCTTGCGGTTTTATGAAATGTCATTTCCATGCTACACTACTGCAATTACTCGGTTATTTTGTTAATCATCGCTTGTTTGCTTAGGATGATAAATTGAGTAGTTGGTTATCTTATGAATTTGAGCTCCAGCGTGTGATCTGCAACTTGTTCCCTTTTTCTCTCAGTATAACAACAGCAGCTCGGTTGTATTGTATCTTCTCTGACGCTCTATCGTTTCCATAGGTTCATTTTGCAACAGCTTGCCGTTGGATGTTCCTCCAGTTAGCAAAAGCTTTATAATTTGGTTCTAATTTCAGTTCTTCTCGACAGATCTCTGTTCCAATTTTTTTTAGAAGACTCTGTTCCAAGTTTTTGTCTTCTGGGTGCAGCTGCCCGCTTGTTTTTGCACGGAATGGGTTCCAGTCGGCCCAAGCGGGAAACGCATGGCGGCCCGCCAGTCTAGCTCGGCAGGCCCAAGTGAGCGTCTTCGGTTGGGACTTTGGGTGCTTGTGAGAAGGCCGCAGGCCAGCCCGAAGTAAGAAATTACTTCTTTCAACTTTATTCAACATTTCGGTACAACAGACTCGACATTTTCCTTCCAACAGATTCTATATTTAAGATATAATGTTGAAACTAAACGAATTAAATGTTGAAATTTACCAAACCAAATCTTAAAATGCACATACCAAATGTGTTGAACGGCGACATCATCATCTTCTCCAACCCAATGCCATTAGGTCGGCTGTGGACAGTGGACTGCTCGTACTTGGCAGCGTTCGCCGTCACACTATTCTTCGTTGCCTCCCGCAATAACCCTGCCATGGGAGGCAGCAAAACAGGCCCCCATAGCGGCGGTGGCGGTGCGCACACAGGCGCATGGGCGACGGCACGCGTGGCTGCACTTCAGCCTTTGTGGTCTGGGTGTGGTGGTGGTGGCATAGGAGGAAGAGGATAGTAGGAGAGGGGCAACATTTGTCATTGGTTGCATGAATCTCAAACATTAGAAGGTCGATTAGCTAAGATATACTGCAAGATGGATAGAAAATCCGTAGCGCATGCCACCCACGCGAGAGGTCAGTGCTGCAGGAGCGCCAGGCCGTGTGCACTATGGCGAGAGGACGAACATTGATTAGTAGCTGACCGATATGTGTGGCCTATTTTTAATTTGGTAATGCTATTCCTATGGCATCCAGCGCCATAGAAATCTGTCGGACGTTATGTTCCTCCTACGTCACGCTCCCATCTTCCATCCTCCTCTGATGTTGCCGCCTCTTTCACTCTCCTCCTCCTCTCCTCGCCGGTGATGGATGGGGCTTCGGGTTCTGAGGTTGCCAAGGTCCACCTTCTCTCCGCTGGACTTAGAGGGAGGGCTGACGACAGAAAGCCGACACGACAGAGAAGGCCGGCGCGGGAAGGTTTTTGGGGGCATGGTGGGAAAGGTGACAGTGGCAGCGTCTGACCGTTAGAGCAGGAATCATACGTCGCCAAGCTAGCAATTCCCATTTTAATTCGAGTAAAATAATTCATTCTTTTTCTTTTGCAAAGGCAGAATAGCGAATTTCGTCCCCCAAGTATCAACCAAGGCTCAATTTTGTCCCCCAACTACAAAGACTGCCATTTTAGTCTCCCAAACTTTCACAATAAAGTCAAATTCATTCCTCTTACTCCACGTGGTTAGCTAGTAGTATTGAAATTCCCATACTACCCTTTCTCTTGCAAGAATATCCCCGAGATTTTAAGCTCTTATTATCTAATGATCGTAACATGTGATAAGAAAATAAGAAACCATTTTTTTTTTCTGGTAACTTTGAAATTGTTCAAATCTTGTTATAGGTGTTCCCAAAAAAAAGTCTCTTTATAAGCGAAGAAATAGTTTGATCAACAATATTTGGACCAAGACAATGAGCATGAGTTTTTCTATGCCCTATCTTAAATAATTTGTAACCAAAGTAAAATACTCTATCGAGTTCCTTAGAATAGACAAATCAATCCCTACAAATGGCCCGTTTGTGCTAAAATGTCAATTTGTTTAAGATCAAGGGAATCTGAATATTTCAGATGAAATATATCGGGCTAAAAAGATCCCCATCAACAATAGGTGAAAGGATAGAAAAATAATTTCAAGGTCACTAACTGCCCATGTGGAGTGAAAAGGACGAATTCGACCCTATTGTGAGAGTTCAGGGGCTAAAATGATCATTTTTGTTGTCGGGGACGAAACTAAACCTTGGTTGATAGTTGGAGGACAAAATCAGCTATTCCGCCTTTTGCAAACAAGGGAGTGTGATTTGGCTTTTCCGTAATATAATATAATCATGATAACACGTTTGTAAGTTTCATGAAAAATATAATCATTAAATTGCATACATTGCGTAAACCATGCCGGCAGCGGCCAGGAGCTATGTCGTCTGAGCCCGTGGACGCTGTCCACCGTGCCGTCCTTGAGCACATACACCCCAACGTCCCGCAGCTCACCGTCCATGGACGAACGGTACGACGATGCATGCCTCCCGAGTTGCAGAGAGGCCTCACCAACCTCGTCTTCTGCGCAGTACACACACCCAGCCCTGATCCCCGGGTGGTCCCTCGTCGACACGCACAGCGACGTGTTCACGCCCACGAACAGCGCCAGGTCGCCGATGTCTTTCGTCTCGACCCACTCCTGCCGCTCCACGTCGAGCACGAGCACCTCGAACGCGAACGCCTGCTGGCCCCGTGATGACCACCAGCAGCGGTGTTCGTCATTAACCTCCTTCAGGTTCTTGAGCACAACCATAAGCCGCCCGTCCGGCGCCGCCGCGATGTACTTGCGGTGGCGCATGTGGAGGTTCTCATCAGGCAGCCTTGGCCTGATGGCCACGATCCTGAACTCGCCGGTTCTGGCGTGTCGGTCCCACGCCACGACGTATCCGGAGTAGGTGATGGAGTAGAACCGGCCGTCGTGGTGGATGGCGTCCTCCACGCCGTCGGGGGTGAAAGCCAGCCTCCACGATTGGTCGTCGGCCGTCGCGAAGGCGGCGGCGCCGTGGAACCTCGGCTTGTCAAGGATAAGCATGGCGGCGTAGCTCCCCGGGCGAGGCGAGGCGGAGAGGATGACTTTCCGGTAGAAACACTTGCGCATGTAGCAGTGGGAGAGCGTGATCGACCCATGGTCATGGGCGCCGGTTAGCTGACTGAAAACGTTCATGTCGATGGCGTAGTTCGAGGGAAGGATGGGATCGACGAAGGGGATGGTTCCTGTGGTGATCGGCGGCAACTCGGCCTGCTCGCCGGTGACCGGGTTGGCCATTCGTAGGGTAGCATGGACGTCGGCGGTGACGATCCAGCCGTCCGTGGATCCGAGGATGACGTGGCCACGCATCCCAGGGTCCGCGGCGCGCGACGTTGCGAAGCGGCCGTCAGGTAGGGAGAAGAGCGTGGCTGTCTTGGCGGTCGCGCCGGGGAGCACGAGGCACGGCGTCTTGTGCGACGACGACGACGCCTCGCCGCCGCTGCGGCAGCACACGGCGAGGTTGAGGCGGTCGACGAAGTCGAGGCGGTCGTGGATTTCAGTCAGCAGCTCCGGTGGGAGGTGGAGGAGGCTGACACTCCGCCTCGGACCGACGTCGCACCGGGCGCCGGCACGCGAACGTGCCATGGTTTTTTTTTTCAGCAATGGCGATCAAGATTCACGACACGAGTATATCGGCTCGCCGGCTCGGCACAGTATATTCGAAACTACGGCGGCCGAGTCCGAGCCATGTAGCATGCGAGTATCGAGTCCGTATAGCTTTTCCCTTTTTTAAAAAAACCAAAACAAAAAAACCGACTCTTGCTGTCAAGCCATGCATTAACAGGACTCTAGTCCACTTCGTTCACAATATACTTTTTTTTTTCATATCACGTATCCGATCCGAACCCGGTGTGGCCTTGTCACGATCTGTACTACAGACCCGCGGCACCTCCGGCGACGGATGGAGCGGGCCGCCGGCGGCGTAGCGGGCAAAAGCCTCCGACAAAGCAGAAAAATCTAGAATCCTCGCATGAGTGATTTAAAGGTGTTTGAGTCTAAAGAACCGCCCAATTTACATTTGGTTTATATGAAATCTTCGATCAATCTCTTAAGATGAGAACTACCACGTGTCCATCTCTTGACATGTCACGTAGTAACCCACATCTAAAGGCTCATGATCAATGCAATATCACATAAAACAATGCAAATCCGGTAGTCATGGTATGTGTTCCACAACATACCCAAGATCAAGCATACACATACCGTTTATACAAATACACACCGCCAAAAGAACCATAGAGAGCAATTTTAGTCATTACATGAGAGTTCAACGTTAAAAACATTACAAGTTCAACATAGAGATTCAAATTTAAATAAGAGCTCCACATACAAGTCTTGAGCTCACAAAATATGACTTGGGTATCAAGAGTTAAAGGTTCAAGTTTCCTATGGCGATCTCACAACGAATATGATAAAACGCAGCAGTACGACAAAAGCAAAGGAGCCTAGCACGAGCACACCAATGGCACAAACATCATGCGTCCGGCCTACTCCTCACCTGTATGAGGATCAACGGGGTAGAAGACACCAAGCACGGCCTCCGGTTCGTCTGCAACTTGATAAAATATAACTACTTGAGTACAAAAGGTACTCGCAAGACTTACGCAAATATAATATAACCAAGGAGTATGCATATTTGGTCGTAGCAAGGAATGGGGCTTTAAGGTTAAATAAATTGCATAAACGCCTATCTCATTCTAACCTTAGCTTTTATATAATATGAACAAGTGATAATTATCCTATGGACCTAGTCAAATTTTATTTGTTTTGCCCATCCCACCTCAAATTTTAGTGAACAATAACATAACATAATCATGAGAACATAGAGCATAACCATGTGATCATCATTCTCATCCAAGCGGTAACTCTACGATGAATCATAGGACATTGAGCGGTTGTCATAACCAAGAGCGTGGCAATTCGAATTGATTTTAAACCTTGCAAAGGTGTACATCTTTACCGACACGATTCGAGGACCTTGCGGCTCATACACCCGGCCAAAAGTGTATAAGGGGGTACTCATGTCAACCTTTCCCAAAAAGCCTTAGATGTCCGGAAGTTCACGCCTAGCTTATGTGGATGGTTGCCTAGGCCCACTATGAACACTCTAGGGCCCTCACCATACACACATATCTAGGACCGTGCCCGGATGATCAATTCAATTTCGGTAATTAGCTTATCCTCCCCTTCATGATATGTGGTAGTAAGGAAAAATGCTCAAGCCTAAATCAACAACGGATGGTCCTTAATCAACTCAAGCGGATCAATGTCCGAGACTCCATTCTCAAGGCCCCACACCATATCCGCTCAAGTCTCGAAATTCATTTACATCAACAAGTTCCATTAACCATTTTTAACCAAAGACCATAACGACATCGTTGTTGGTTAACCTATCCATTCCACTCCCAGTAAGTCTAACACTCTACCACTAAGCATGGCTAAGCGTTAAGCAACTTAAATCACGTTAACACATACTACTCGAGTGACAAGACATATGGTAAAATATCAAGGAATGGTTAATACATCAAATAGGATCTACAAGATAACCATATATATACCCCCAATGCAACCTATAGCTCATATTGGAATATAAATATTTGCAAACATAGGCATTTCAACATGCTTAGCTGCTTGCCTTGGTTCTCCTCAGGTTCAACTACGTTCCCCTCTGGTTCTCCTTTGGGCTCGGGCTCAACGGTCTCGCACTCCGGCGTCTCGCTCACTAAAAGAGTGAATGCATGTATGCATTAGAGATGATGACATGATGCGAATGAGCATGAAATGCATGGGCATGATTGCTGATAAAAAGCACCTCAACAAACTATCTAAATCAACCACAAGACTATGAGACGGATAAAGGTTTTACCAAAAAGATATAACTACTAGCAAGCAAAGGAAAAACACATATAAATTCTAAATCATGGAATCAAGGATTAGTTTAAACATATCATGTGCTCACAATTATTACATGATTAACGAAGTTGGTTATATATTTAAAATATTCTCTGCATAAATAACTATCAATTAAACAATTTACATATCATAAAAGGAATTAAATCCTAAAATTCATGTTTAACAATAGAATAAATATTAAGGGAATTTTTCCTAGATATTATACAGTGAAACAAGATTAACAAAATTGGTTTTACCATTTTATAATTTTTGAGCTATTTACTATGCCATTTTTCATTTTCAGCCAGCTAGCACATGTTTTAATAAAAACAGTGATAAAGAGCATATAAACATTGGTGGCAAGATATAGATATAGCATATATATATATATATATATATATATATATATATATATATATATATATATATATATATATATATATATATATATATATGATGCATGAGTTATAACAAAACTGGATTTGGTATTTTTAGAGCAGTAGAACATTTAATATGAATTTAACAAGCTTTGAGCAATATAAATCATAAATAAATCTACACAGCAGCACAGCATGCAAGCATATGTTTTTATGAAACTGCATCATGCAAGGAATCCAATAAAACAAGTTTCGTAATTTGTGGAGTAGTATACAATTTTCTTCGCATTTTTTAAGTTTCAGCGGATTTAAAACAAAACCCAAAATAGTTTTGCGCAAAGGCCCTGGAAGACCTAGATCTACACGTTGCAACCACCCCACACAGTAGCAGTTGACGTGCGGGGTCCATAGGTTAGTGACCTGGCCGGAGCCAGCCATGGCTGGCGGCCAAAATCCGGCGATTCCCTCACCGGCGGCGAGATTCCGGAGAGGGGAAGGGTATGGTGAGCAAGAGGGTTTATGGTCAGAATGGGCCGATGGTGAGCAGCAGCCAGCGGCGGCAATGGACGGCGGCGGTGGTGGTTCTACAGGTGACTGCAGCGGCGATTGGGTGGATGGGAAGCTCGGGAGAGGTGAGGGGAAGGTTCCTGCGGGGTTCAATCGAGTCAGCGTGGGCTGCAATGGCGAGGCAAGCTCAGGCCGAGGTCCAATGATGGCAATGGTGGTGGCGGCTCACTGGAGGAAATGTGGCCAGGGTTTGGGGGAGGCGCCGGCTGCTCGGTTAAATAGGAGGACCGGAGCGGGGGCAGCCAAGGAATTTCGCGTGGTCGGGGCTCCGAGAGCCGGAGGGCTGCGGCAACGTGGAGTAAAAGCTCTGTTCAGCCAACAGGTGGGAGAGAGAGAAGCTGGAGGTAGAAGATGATGATGACGAGTGGGACCCACTCGTAGGTGACACAAATTTGAAAAACGAAGTCAAAACGTTTTGGTTCAAAAGAAATAGTTTCTGAACTCCAAAAATCACAAATAAATACATTTTGGAAAGCTTAGAACACAAGGAAGATTCTGCAAGTTTAACAGGTTGAAAACAATTTTTGGTTTAGTCGCAGTTTGAATTCAAAAGACACGAATTTGGATTTTCCACGAATTTTATACCCATACAAATGAACTTCCAAAAATCTTGCAAAAATATTATAAATTCCACATTTGAAATATATTATTTTATAAACTTTTAACCCAGCAAGGTTACAACATGAAATTTGAACTTCCTTAACAAAGTGATAAATTAATTTAATTCAAACAATTCAATAATGCACACAATCCTTATGTCATGATGTTGGTTTTGTGCACTAATGATGCTCATGATGAGAGTGATTACATGTTGATCACGGGTTTAAGATTTGGGTCGTTACATTGAATCCATGGGCAAATGGCATCTATTTTGCCTTTTTTTTGCCATTTGCCTCCAAACATCCCTAGGCAAAAGTACAAATGCAAAAATAGTTGGTAAAAAAACTCGTGCCTCCAAAGTGGGCCAAAAAGTGAGCAAATAGGCAAAAGTTTTTGCATTTGCCCTTTTGCTAAGGGGGTGTTTGGAGGCAAATGACAAAAAAAACAAAATAGATGTCACTTGCCAAAAGTTTTGCCATTAGATATAAACACCCCTAATGGCAAAACTTTTGTTTTCTTTTCTTGAGGGTCTCTTGCCCCATGGATCCAAACAGCCATTTACTCAATTTTTTTGGACCATTAGATCTCAAATAATATTTCTATCCTCTCTCTACCTCTCTTCTATCATTTTTTTCTCCACCACCCACCCCTCACTCTTCTCTCTCCTTCTTAGAGGGGAGAAGTGGAGAGTAAAGATAAATCTAAGTCATCCATTTTTTAGATTTAGTTGTTCAAAATGTGAGTAGAACCTCCAAATTACTAGTTCGAGAGATTACTTTTAAATCTTCAACATAGATACATAGATGCAGTTGACGTATAGGAGTTAAAACAACATAGATATTGAATGTATTTCAGTTGAATATTATAACATGATAACACGTATGTATTTTCATGAAAAATATAATAATTAGTGCAGCCACAACGTGGGCTCAAATCGATGCTCCAATTTTATCTCACCTATTGGAGTATTGATTCACACACTGCAGCATGTGATAGAATATAGGAGGTGCTTGGTTTGGTCAAATGTAACGTGATCTGATTACACACGCTAAGCAATACCATTCCATCTGTTTGTTTTCAGCATCCCTTCGGTCTGTACCCACAGTTTGCCCTCGATCTGGATCACAGCGCGAGAAGCCCCCACGGAGCAAGGAATCAAGAGCAGGCGCAGGGTAGGAGCAATGAATCAGCAACTCGTGCGCACGGCAAGCGGTGCTTGCTCGACCAAGCATCTTCGTGGGCTTGGCGAAGCTTGGCAGCCGGCCTCTCCTTCTGTCCTCTATGATTTGAGTCTTGATTTCCTTTTTCTATTAATTTTTGGTGTATAACTCCAATGGTTGGTATGACTGCTTTACTGAATCTTCTCTTTCCCACGTCCTTGCTTCTTTCTGGTCGATTATTTGAGATTTTAGCTTTAATTTGGGGAATTTTTGTTGACTCAGAGAGGTTGGTCGATTCTTAAGCAGAGGATTTTACATTTAATTTACGAAGTTACACATTGGCTCGCGAGTTGCTCGAGCTGACTCGCGAGCTAAGCCGAGCCGAGCCAGCATTTCTGCTCGTTACTTTAACGAGCCGAGCCGAGCTAGCTCGTTAAAATAACGAGCTGTACCTGGCTCGGCTCGGCTAGCTCGTTATCCACCCCTACCGATCCCCAGCTATTTTATAGACCATGTTGCGAGATGGTTCCGCCGTTTACGTGAAGCCCTCTGGTTTCCGATACCGTTACAGAGTGAGAACCAAACAAAGTCACTCTTCTGTTTCTTTATATACGTTACCGCAAGTATTTATTTACATTTACGTTTGCGTTATATTATTTGAACCAAACACCTCCATAGTTTTTCTTGACCAATAGGTTTGTATTCGCTGCTCACGTACACATGGTGGGAAGCAAAGGTACGGCTTCATGCCACCGCTTCCAGTAACAAACAAGGGACATACATGCTATTATATAGTCTTTTGTTTTTCACACATAATGTTATTATATAGTCTAAATAGCTTGATTACTACTTTTATAATTTGGCCTCCAAACACCCTCTCCTATATTTTTCATAAACCAGTTTTTATAATCTATCTTCATAAACCAGTTTATTATAATATCTACTCGATCAAACATTCCCGCTCCTCGACTAAACCAATGCCCACGCTGTGGCCAAAAGAGAAACGAAACATCGGCGATGATTTGATAGGTTTGGGCATTGCTATCTAGCAGCACATTGTGATTGCCCTTAAATACATGCATGGCGTAAACCATGCCGGCAGCGGCCAGGAACAGTGCCATCTGAGCCCGTGAACGCTCTCCACCGTGCTGTCCTTTAGCACATACACCCCCAACATCATGCAGTACAACACGGTTGGGTTTAAAGTTTTTTGGAGCTTTTACACGAATTGTGATGAAAGTGTACAACTTCTGCAGAGTGTAAAATTGTTATAATAGCTGAGCTCGCGGTAATGAGCAACCTGTATCCTCACATGATAATTGAATTTGAAGATGAGAATAAATTATGAGGCTTCGACATGGATGATGTGAGATGATGGATATCTTTTATGCTTAATTGGGTTGGTATACACTTATACCTTAGTAACTAGGTGGCGCTTAATAAAATTTGACCAACTAAATGCTAACCGTACTTAGCCTTGAAAGCTTGAATTCTTCCTCCACCTGTTGAGTATCAACCATAAGTGTACTTATCCTTGCTAAACATTAGATCATAAAGAGAAAAATGTATGGAACACCTCAGTGATGAAGATTGTTAGGCGTACTCCCCAGTCAACTGCCTATGGTGAAGACTTCAAGATTCTGCTGCTATAAAATGGTTGTAATGGTTTTATTTTGTTGTTTTCGATGTAACCATGTGTTCATGATATTCATGAAGTCTATTATATGTGTGGAACTTGATACTAGTGCACATATGAGATGTTTTCGGTTTGTTTTTCTAAAACCGGGTGTGACAGAGAGGGGGAAAGGTAGATAGGGTTTGGGGTGTGGAATCCAACAATTGTCATTGGTTGTACAAATCTCAAACAGTAGAAGGTCGAGAAAGCTATGATCTATCGCAAGATGAATAGGAGGAAATCCGGAGCGCGTGCCCCCCACGTGGGTACGTGGGTATTGTAGGTCGGTGCTGCTCAAGCCATATATATAGCTCAAGGCGTGTGCACTATAGGCTCGGTCGGGCGCGTGCACTACAGGCTCACCCCCACGCGTGTATTTATAGGCTCGGCCGGGCGCATGTGCACAAGAGACTCATGGACGAACATCGAATAGCAGCTGATTGATAGGTGTGGCATAATTTAATTTGGGAATGCTATTTCTATGGCATTCGACGTTAAGCAATATGTCGGACGTCGTCTTCCTCCTACGCCGCGCTCCCCTCTTCCTTCCTCCTCCACCGTCTCCACCTCTTTCCTTCTCCTTCGCTCCTCTTTCGCCAGTGATGGCTGCTGGGTTTAGGGTTCCATGATTGCCAGGGGCCACCTCCTCCCCGTTGGACTTAGAGGTAGGACCGACGCTGGCTCAGCGGAGAAGCCGGGCGCACAGTGGGAAGCGCGACAAGCGGCAGCGTCTGATTGTTAGACCCCGGATCATACGTCGGGCAGCTAGCAATTTTCATTTTAATTTGAAGTGTTGATAAAGTCTTGGTAAAATAATTTGTTCCTTTTCTTTTGCAAACGAGGGAGTGTGATTTGGCTCTTTAGTAATATAATTTAATCATGATAACACGTACGTAATTTTCATGAAAAATATTGTCGTTAAATTACATGCAAGGCATAAACCATGCCGGCAGCGGCCAGTAGCGGTGCCGGTGTCTGAGCCCGTGGACGCTGTCCACCGTGCCGTCCTTGAGCACATACACCCCAACGTCCTGCAGCTCACCGGGCGCATACCTCGCGTCCTCGAGTCGCAGGGAAGCCTCACCGAGCTCATCTTCCATGTAGTACACACACCCAGCCCTGATCCCCGGGTGCTCCCTCGTGGACACGCACATCGACGTGTTCACCCCTACGGACAGGGCCAGGTCACCGATATCCTTCGTCTCGACCCACCTCTGCCGAGCCACGTCGAGCACGAACACCTGGAACACGAACGACATACGTGATGACCAGCTGGGGTGTTTGTCGATCGCCTCCTTCATGTCCTTGATCACGACTACAAGCCGCCCGTCCGGTGCTGCCGCGATATACTTGCGGCGGCGCAGGCGGAGGTAATCACCTGAGAGCCTTGGCCACACGGCCACGCTGGCAAACTCACTGGCTCTGGCGTGTCGACGGTCATAGTCCCACGCCACGACGTCGCCGGCGTAGGTGACGGAGTAGAACCGGCCGTTGTGGCAGATTGCGTCCTCGACTCCGCCGCCATCGCCGGACCCGGCGGCCAGCCTCCACGTTTGGTCGTCGGCCGTCGCAAACGCCGCTGCGCCGGCGAACCTCTTGTAGAGGATGAGCATGGCGGTGTAGCTACCCGGCCGTGGCGAGGCGGAGAGGATCACCTTCCTGTAGAACCAATTGCGCATCTGCCAGTCGGAGATCGTGTACGACGGCGGTCTGTCGCCATGGCCACCGGTGAGCTTCCTGAAAAGGTTCATGTCGATGAGGTATGGCCACGAATCGACGAAGAAGGGGATGGTTCCGGCGGTGATCGGCGGCAACGCGGCCTGCTCGCCGGTGACCGGGTTGGCCATTCGTAGGGTAGCACGCACGTCGACGGTGACGATCCAGCCGTCCGTGGATCCGAGGATGCGTGGCCGCGCATCGCGGGGTCCGCGGCGCGTGAGGTTGCGAAGCGGCCGTCGGGTAGGGAGAAGAGCGACGAGGCAGGGCGTCGTCTTGTGCCGTTGCTGCCATGATGATGCCCCGGCGGCGCCGCGGCAGGACACGGCGAGGTTGAGCTGGTCGACGAAGTCGTGGCGGCCATGGATTTCGGCCAGCAGCTCTGATGGAAGGTCGAGGAGGCTGACACTCCGAACTTTCGCGTCCGGCGTCGGTTTCGCCAAGACATCGCGCCGAGCGGCGGCGGAACCTGCCATAGCTTTTTTTTTTCCAGAAGTGGCGATCACGACACGAGTCTCGTGACAGTGTATATATATATATATATATATATATATATATATATATTAACTCTATAATATTTGGTACCCAGCCATCCTCGAGCCCCACGATCCAACTCCAGCGTCCCTTTCCCTGGTCTGGCTTTTTCTCGCTCCGCGCTGAGCCACTGACCACAACTGCCCCCATCCGTGCCGGTTCAGACGTCGGTTTTATCCCCGGTGTAATTTCCGCTCCGAATAGATCGTGGGTGATTCGGTTCCCCACCTCTCGCGACGCGCAGCCTCCCGCCGGCGATCCTCCTGCTCCTGGAGATTCCGTCTCGTGCTCCCCCCGGCAAGCTGCAGTCATTGCGCGGGGCTCCTGTTCGTCCCCTCCTGGCGCTCCGCCGATAGTCTCCGACCGGTGCCGTCCCTCTTCCTGCCGCGCTGCTGAGCCTCCCGCATTCGCTCCGCATCCTCCAGGTACTCCCATCCGGCCGTACGGACAGATGTTGTGCCGCCGTCCGGCTATCCCCTTCGTGCCACTAACGCATAGGCACACCATAGCGAGCGGTGAGTGGACACATGGAAGATTTGTCGACCTCGGACGGTGCGAACGGTGGCCCAGCTGAGGCTCACCGCAAGCATGATGGGGCGGCAATCTTGGAAGACCCTGCGTGGCGCAGCTGTCTACCTATCTCCCCTCGATCGAGATGCGACCAATGCTTCCCCTAGCGTCAGGGCCTGTGCGGCCCTGCATCCAGCGTGGTTCATCCAGTGAAGCTCCAGTTCCTTTTCCGGTGATGGCGACAGGCTGATAGCAGATCTAGGCCAAATGAACCTGCAAGCGAGGTTGAAGGGCACAAGATCCCGTAGCTAGGTAAGTATAAATCTTGCTTCGTCCGTCCATCAGCTGATCTTCTTATATTTGATTGATCTATTCTCTGATCGAGCAATTTAATTTGTTCGAATTTGATTTGGTCCCCTGCAGCCCTGATCGTGCATGCAGATGTGGATGCATGTGGTGCTGGAATGGCATGGCATTCTCTATCAGGAACACATACTAGGACTACCGGATTTGCATTGTTTTATGTGATTTACATTGATCATGAGCCTTTAGATGTGGGTTACTACGTGACATGTCAAGATATAGACACGTGGTAGTTCTCATCTTAAGAGATTGATCTAAGATTTCATATAAACCAAATGTAAATTGGGCGGTTCTTTAGATTCAAACACCGCTTAAAATCACTCATGTGAGGATTCTAGATTTTTCTGCTTTGTCGGAGGCTTTTGCCCGCTACGCCGCCGGCTGCCCGCTCCATCCGTCGCCGGAGGTGCCGCGGGTCTGTAGTACAGATCGTGACAAGGCCACACCGGGTTCGGATCGGATACGTGATATGAAAAAAAAAAGTATATTGTGAACGAAGTGGACTAGAGTCATGTTAATGCATGGCTTGACAGCAAGAGTCGGTTTTTTTGTTTTGGTTTTTTTAAAAAAGGGAAAAGCTATACGGACTCGATACTCGCATGCTACATGGCTCGGACTCGGCCGCCGTAGTTTCGAATATACTGTGCCGAGCCGGCGAGCCGATATACTCGTGTCGTGAATCTTGATCGCCATTGCTGAAAAAAAAAACCATGGCACGTTCGCGTGCCGGCGCCCGGTGCGACGTCGGTCCGAGGCGGAGTGTCAGCCTCCTCCACCTCCCACCGGAGCTGCTGACTGAAATCCACGACCGCCTCGACTTCGTCGACCGCCTCAACCTCGCCGTGTGCTGCCGCAGCGGCGGCGAGGCGTCGTCGTCGTCGCACAAGACGCCGTGCCTCGTGCTCCCCGGCGCGACCGCCAAGACAGCCACGCTCTTCTCCCTACCTGACGGCCGCTTCGCAACGTCGCGCGCCGTGGACCCTGCGATGCGTGGCCACGTCATCCTCGGATCCACGGACGGCTGGATCGTCACTGCCGACGTGCATGCTACCCTACGAATGGCATTCTCTATCAGGGCCCATTTGAGTGGCAATTTAAACATGGCATCTGAGTACTTGATTTAGGCATAGCTGTTGGTTGCAGGATATTACTCCCAATATTCTTGCATTGATGTTGATTTGTACCACTTTTATCATATACACATACAACACATTTCACATGCACCACTGCTGATTCCTGTCCGTGACCAACGTGCTGGGAGACAAAGAGAAGATGCTATTAAGTTCTGTGAAGCCCCCAACCTGTGCGGGTTTCGACCTGAACATAGCCTGTAAAGCTCCCTTTGCTGAGGTACTAAGCGTCAGGGCCCTCCTTCCTTGGAAAATTTTCGAGCAATTTGCAGATTCCTTGCTGCTAGTTTGTTTTGCTCCAGTTCATTTTACTTCAGCTCTTGTATGAGATGGGTTTTAGGAACTGTTGTCTTCTGTGGATTAATTTTTTAATTGATTACTACTGCATGTTTAAGGTGGATCAGAGTGTCGATTCGATTTGCTTTGCCAACTGAACTAGCTTTTGGTTAGTTCTATCAAATCCTTTCAGTATCACCTTTTCTTAAATTACGTATATTGAACTTCAGGCTTAGGTCCCATCTTGTGTTGGATTTGTGCAACTGATAATGCTATATTAGAATGGCGGAGCTCTGGCTGGTGCACCTGCGGCCAAATCATCGATGTTGTCTTGGAGCATTCTTCAGACAGATGCTGCACGTGTCATTGTAATCTTTTTGTTGATAGCAGTGTACTCAGGCTAGCTATTTTTTCTGTAAATTTCATTTGTTGTCCTACCTTGTGTGTGGATAATAATCGGAATATTGATCATTTTTCAGCTCAAGGATGAACACCAATTTTACTTGGTTGTGCAGGTTTGGATGAACCCTACTAATGCAGCTGCAGCTGGGGCAAGAATAAACGAGCTGCAGCTAGAGCAAGAATGAACGAGCGATCTGTGGATGCAACTATGAGGACACAAAATTTCCATCCCTGTTATCTTTTTAGGCAATGTAGTATTCATATCGACCTGTCACAAGATCTTTGGCCTTAGAGGAAACTGTGGTGGTAAATCTTAATTGTCACTAGATCTACATGACCTTTCAGAAGCAGCAACAAATATCTATAGGGAAGATGTCCTGATTGTAAAGTTCCTATTGGAAACTTTTGTATTTGTAAAGCAATATGGGGAGGGTGTTGCCGTGTTGCCAACTCGCCATGTCTGAGTTTTCAAATTCAATGATGTATGTTTATCCGCAAAACGAATTATTTTAATCTTATGCCATGTGTTGAAGACACACCAATGATTAACCAATTTCTCATTGCTTGTTACTGTGGCAGCAGAAGATTTTTGTTGTCCCAAGTTATGCAAGACCTTTGGCAAAGTTACAAAAATATGTAGACAAGTTCTACCGATTTAAAGTACATGTGATTTGATGAATGGATTTGATAGTAGAAACAAAGACATTTTAAAAAAAACATTGTAGAATACACTAATTAATTCAATATGTAATCATGCATCAGTAAAAGACATACAAAAATTATTCGTTTGCCCATGCGGTGCCATGTTGATGTTGGTGTGATGAGATGAGCCACGTTGATGTTAGCGTGATGAGATGAGCCACGTGATCTCTCAGAGGGAGAAAAACCGATGCATGCAGTGGGCTGGACGTGGCATACAGGCTGGTTTTTGCGCCCAGCACAAAAATCGGGCGGGTCATGTTCGTGCAAGGACCAAAAGAAAAAACGAAAGACAAAAAAAAAAGACGGGCGGAGGGGGTGCGCTTCGCTCCCGCACGACCGGGACGGAACCGCACCCAGGCGGACGGGGTCCGGGTGCGCTCCCGCGCGATGGGGACCGAAGCCGCGCCGTCGAAGGGGGGCTCGGCTACTGAATAGCTATTATTCACTACCCAGGTACCATTTAGCGCTGCCCTATATATATATAGTATATGGAAAACGATGGCGGTCGAGAGTCTGAGACTAGCGTTGCCGTTGGGTACCCTTACCCATTCCCAAATCCATACCCGGTGAAACAGGGAGGGGATGGGCAAAAAATAATTTACCCGTTCAATATGGGTAGGGGATGGATAATATCCGTGAGAGAGAGGGTACGGGGAGGGTAATCCCCGTCTCGATCCGTCGGCATCGCTTCGTCCCAATCGGTGATTCGACCTTGCCCGGCGGTCGACGGGATGCCCATGGACTACCTGTCCGAGCTCCTGGGAGGCAATTAAAGAGATCATCCCCTGTGGGCTGCTGCTCGTGGACTCCAGCAGTGGTCGAATCAGATGGTGATGCGGTGGCTGGACCAAAGAGCCAGGCTCCATGGTGCTCACGTCCTTCGGCAGTGAGTACTTCGTGTGGGTGGTGCGCTTCCTGAGCAGCGGCGGAGACAGCAACGAGGACGACCACGGGCTGATGATCCACAACTGCGACCCACTGCCACAGCGGCGGTGCAGGAACTACTCGTGCCTCGAGTCGACCTGCGCCGCGGCGGCCGGGAGAAGGCGGTAGACAGCAGCGCGAGGAAGATGGCGACGGAGAGCGGGTAGGGGCGCCGGGAGAAGGCAGTGGTAGTGCTGCGCGAGAGGAAGACGACAACCCCATGATTATTCATTATCCAATAGGTATGGATAAATGGGTGTGGATAAATATGGGGAGGGTATAGAGTGGGCAATTGAATCGTGGATATGGGTGTGGACAAGCGTTGGATTCCCCATGCCCTCCCCAACGGCAACACTATCTGAGACCGAGTAGCATCCGAGTTTCCATCCCCCGAACCCTGTAGGTCACGATCTGTACTACTGACCTACCATGGTAGGCTCGAGCCGGCGCCGCACCCTCCGGCGACGGATGCAGCGGGCAAACACCACCACCAGTGGACAAAAGCCTCCGGCAAACCGACCGGCTTTCATCAACATTGCCGACCGTCTCCCACCAGAGTTTACTGGCCAAAATCCACGGCTACCTCCACGACACCAACCTCGTCAAGCGCCTCGCCTTCGCCTCCATCTGCGGTGCGCCATGCCAGCACATGCTGAAGCAGGAGGCGCCATGCCTCATCCTCGGCCTCGGCGGCGCTGACGAGACGAAAGCCAGCGTCTTCTCCCTCGCCGACCGCTGCGCCGCCACCGTGCGAGCTTCGGATCCATCCATGCGTGGCCACCTCGTCCTCGGCTCCTCTGGCGGGTGGCTCGTCACCGCCGATGAGAAGGGAGCCCTCCGCATGGCCAACCCCGTCACCGGCGCACATGCCGATCTGCCACCCATAACCACCGGCACCATCCCGTTCACCGAGGTCGTCGGAGGCTCACCGGCGCACAGGTTTTGCATCGACATGAACGCCTTCCGTCAGATCCAATTCGCCGGCGTCTCGCCGTCGCCGAGGACGAAGGAGGACGACGGCGAGTGGGGACCCATCTGTCACGATGGGGCGTCTTCAGCAACTGATGAAGCGAAGGCGTAATGTAATGGTGTGAGTCGCGTATTGTGTTTTGTAGAGAGTATGTGTGCTCTGTCGGGTGGGCCCTAATGGCCAGTGTAATGGAGAGATAAAAGGAGGGTACTTGTACTGTGGGTCATCCTAAAACAGGGTATGAACATTCTGTTAAGAAAATCGAAAAACAAAAGGGGAGGAACCTTTCCTCGGCCCTTCCACTGATCTCGATTCCTTGTGTCTTCTCACGTCGGAGTAATTCCGGCCACGGGTTGTTACATTTGGTATCAGATTCAAGTTATCCTCGGCGCGCATCTGCTGTTTCGGTCTTTATCCCGTCGATTTGAGCCGGAAATTGAGTAGGTCGGGTGGAGATTTGGGTTTGTTGCTGTGGTGATCCAGCGGCGATTCCAAGTTTCCCTGTGATTCCTACTTGCCCTGGCTCGATTTGCGGTGACCAAACACGGGGCAGCCGATCTGTTGACGGAGTACCGGTGGAGTTGGATCTGGGAGTGGCGTGAAGTGGGGAGGCGGCGAGATTTCGTTGGATTTAGCTCGAGGTGCAGTCAACACGGCGCCACCTAAACCGTCCGCGCAGACGCAATTCCTTCTTCAAGCCATGGAGCAGCCGTCGGCTAAGGATGAGAAGCGATGGGAACAGATTCTAGAGAATATGGATTTGTTGTTTGCACAAGTGAGTGAGATAGGCAAAACTCAGAGCAAGATGGAGACTCAATTTGACATGTCTTAGAAGGTGATGGAGCAAATGCTGAAGGATCAACAGTTGTTGGCCAAGCAACAAGAGATTACTGGAAAGGCTGTGGCGCAGTTGACCTTACAACAACCAAAAGAGCATCAGGAAGAGCCACCCAGTCCAACAGACTCTGATTCTACGATGGAAGATCTTTTTCAAGGTCGCGGTACAAGGTTCAAAGGTGATTTTGCAAATCAAGGAGCGGGTACTTCTAATCACCGGCATCAGCAATGACAGTCTGGCAGTAAAGAAGATAGGAAAGCTAATCGCACTCATTGGCCTAAGATGGCTTTTCCTCGATTTGATGGTACTAATCCTTGTATTTGGCGTGACAAGTGTCAAGATTATTTTCAGCTATTTAGCCTTCCTGAGAGCATGTGGATGACTTTGGCTTCTTTGCATATGGATGAGGTACCGTCAAAGTGGTTGAAAGCTTACAAACTGAAGCATGGATTGGGAAGTTGGAAGGATTTCATGAATGCAGTGGAACAAAAATTCGGGTCTCATGATTACAGAGAAGCAATTGAAGCACTTCTGGAATTACAACAAGGGGATACAGTAGAGGCATATGTGATGGCTTTTGAAAATCTGCAGTTTCAGATAACTATGCACAACAAGGAGCGGGATGAAGTATTTTTCATTACTCAATTTATCAAAGGACTGAAACCTGAGATCAGGGGAGTGGTACAATCTCAGGATCCAGCTACAATGGAAAGGGCTATTGCTTTAGCTCGCATTCAACAGCAAGTGTTGGACAGGGGGAAAGTTAAATGGAGCAAAACAATGAATGCCACCAAACCATCAACATCTATGGTCAAGTCAGACTCTAGGCTACAACCAAATACTGGAGCTTTGTGGAAGGAAAGGTTAACCCGGGATTATAGAAGGGCAAATGGGTTATGCTACTTTTGTGCTGAAAAGGATGACACCAATCATGCCTCGGTGTGTCCAAAAAGACCAGGTGCACAGGTCAATGCCTTGGTAGTGAACAGTTTGGATGCTGAGCTTACAGAGGAGGTTTTGACGCAGCTGGCTATAGAGGATTCATTAGCTGCCGATTTTTGTCAACTGTCACTTAATGCAATAGTAGGAACTGATGGAGGGGAAGCCTTGAAATTGAGAGCCTTAGTGCAAAACAAGGTTATGCTCATTTTAGTGGACAGTGGCAGCACACATAGTTTTGTGAGTAAATAATTCTTGGACACAGTAAAGATAAAAGCAATGCCAACTGAACCAAAACAGGTTAAATTGCCTAATGGGGAGATCCTAGTGACTGACCTCATGGTGCCACAATTAGGTTGGTGGATAGATGGCCATACACTGTATTCTGATGTGAAGGTTCTTGAGCTGGGAGTTTATGATGCCATTTTAGGTTATGATTGGCTCAAGCGACATAGCCCAATGATGTGATTGGCAGGAGGGAACATTGGAATTTCTGCATTAGGGACAACCAGTGAAGTTACAGGCCATAAAACAATCTGTTCCTGTACTAGAAGAATCTACAATGACACAAGTGGATAAGTGGGCTCGGGGAAATGATATTTGGGCAATGGCAGTGATAAGAAGGTAACAGATACAGTAGAGTTACCTCTTGGCAGTGATCTGCAACAACTGTTAGGCTCTTTTCAAGACATATTTCAAGCTCCCCATGCACTCCCACCTGCAAGATTCTATGACCACCAGATTCCCCTGTTACCTGGATCCTCTCCTGTGAATTCCAAACCATATAAATACAGCCCACACCACAAGAATGAAATTGAAAGGCAAGTCCAGGAACTTTTACATGCTGGGTTAATTGAGCGAAGCAGCAGCCCTTTTGCATCCCCAGTGCTGTTGGTCCAAAAGAAAGATGGGACCTGGAGTGTGTGGATTATAGGAAACTCAATGCAATCACAGTCAAGAATAGGTTTCCTATGCCTCTAACTGATGAAATACTGGATGAATTGGTTGGCACCAGGTATTTTACCAAACTTGATATGAGGTCTGGATATCATCAGGTCAGGATGAAGCCTCAGGATGAATTCAAAACTGCCTTCAAAACCCATCAAGGTCACTACCAGTTTAAGGTAATGCCTTTTGGTCTTACTAATGCTCCTGCTACATTTTAGTGCATAATGAATGAAATCCTAGCCCCTTTCTTGAGGAAGTTTGTTATGGTGTTTCTGGATGATATTTTAATTTATAGCAAAAGTATCACTGAGCATATTGAGCATTTGAGGTTAGTCTTTACTGAGTAGAGGAAGCATCAATTATATATGAAACGCAGTAAATGCTCTTTTGCACAAAGTCAGCTGGAGTATTTAGGCCATATAATATCTGATAAAGGGGTGGCTACTGACCCAGTCAAAACTGAGGTAATGTTGAAATGGCCAGTTCCTGCTACTATCACTGAATTGAGAGGATTTTTGGGATTGACCAGCTATTATAGAAAGTTTGTGAAGCATTATGGTTTAATTGCAAAACCTTTGACACAATTGCTCAAGAAGAAACAATTTCACTGGAACGCAGAAGCTCAGCAAGCATTTGATCAGTTGAAATATGCAATGAGCACCACTCTTGTTCTAGCTCTTCCAAATTTTCAGGAGCCTTTCCATTGCATATTTGAGTAAAGCATTCACTGCAGCCCACAAACATCTATCTATCTATGAAAGGAGTTCTTGTGACATCCCTGATGTAAAAACATTGAAAGTACTTTTAAAACAGGTTCAAAGGGGGAAACAATGGTGTTAGAATTCAAAAATTGACCAAAAATTCAAACTGAAATTCAAAAACAAAGGTCTTTTGACACCCAACTGAAATCTCAAGATTTTGGTACTAAACTTAAAAATCTCCGACAATAAGAGCTGTTGTCATCACAAATACAGCCCTTCACGACAAATCTCGCCACGGCGTTCGTTCCGCTTGATGACACTCGAGCCAGTATGTCCGTGACGATCGAGCCAAGCCAGTATGTCCGTGACGATCGAGCCTAGCCAGTATGTCTGTGACGATCGAGCCTAGCCAGTATTGTCCGTGACGATAGAGCCTAGCCAGTAGTTTTCGTCACGATTCGAGGCCGCACATTAAGACCCTCGAGGCTTCGCAGCCAAGCTCGAGGGGGGCATTCACCCTCGAGCGGCGTTTCCGTCACGCTCGAGGCTCGGCAAGCTCGAGCTTGCGGTCCAAGCTCGAAGCGCATGGTCGAAGCGCCTGGTCCAAGCTCGAAAGTTGTGTCCCACATCTCAAACTCCAACTTTTAATTTGACACGTTTCGAAGTTCAGTTCAAATTTTTGGAGAAAGTTCAAAAGGGGCAAAGGAGCTCCACGGGGCTGCCAGCTCACCCCGGGCGCGCTCTGCTCCGGCCGGAGTCCGGCCGCCACGTGGCCGGCGTGTGGCGGAGGCCGCGCCGGGCCGGCCGAGCCGCGGCGGCAGCTCGCTCTTGTCCTCGCGCGTTTGTCCAAGCCTCCCGAGCCGTCACGTCGCCGCTCGACAGCGCGCTTTGCCTCGCGCCGCGGAGCGCCATCATGACGAGCTCGCTCGGCCACTGGCCGCAGCCGCGCGCGCCGCGCAGCGCCGTCCCGCGGCCGCGATGCTCGCTCACTATGCGTCAAGGAGCACTGTGGAGGATCCCCAGCGATCACGCAACGATCTCCCTCGCCCAATCGTGTCGCGCGCGCGCTGCCCGAGCTCGCACCGCACTCATGGCGGTCTGCTCGCGCCGAGCTGTGCACGCGAACGACCCCGGGCAGCTCAGTATGTTTTTACGTGCTCCAACACTTCTCCGAGCTGCCTTGCAACTTCCCCCTCAGCCCCCACATTGCCATTTCTCCTCCTCGCGCTCGCTCCCATCGTCTTCAACCTCCAGCCGCGCGGACCGAGCCGAGCTTCGAGACCAAATTCGTCCTCGTCCCTCCACCATTCCCAAATCCCTCGCGCACAGAGCTTCCATTTCCCCCACTTCTCGCGAGCTCTCCTCAACTCTCCGGCGAGAAATCGGATTTTCCCCCAAATCCGCATTTCTGGCCGCCGGAGCACGCGCACGACGAGCCCCTACTTCGAGCCCTCCCCGAGGCCAACCAAGCATCCCGATAGCTTCCCCGAGTCCCACGGATGCTCACGGACCCCTTCATTCCTGGCGACAGCCCCCAACCTCGCCGAAATCGAGCCCGAGGCGGCCGCACTGCCAACGCACGTCGCCGGCGATTTACGAGCCTCCTCCGGCCTCCCAACCGTCATCGTTCGACTCGTGGTGAGTCACTCGTTCTGTTCCCCACCTCTCCGACCTCCTTCCACCGCCGTTCACCCGGCGCAACGATAGCCAGTAGTGTTCATTTCCTATTCGAGCAGGGTTCTTCCTCGATGAGAACCCAGCCAACGAGAGCCAATAGAGTTCTTTTCGAGCATCAGGGTTCTTTTTCCGATAAGAACCCAGACCGCGGGAACCAGCAGGGTTCTTTCTGTCGAAAAGAACTCGGTCCTCGATGACCAGCTGAGTTCTTTTTCGTGAAGGCAGGAGCTTAGCACCACATGCCTTGCTTAACGGAAAGAGAAAAGAGAAGTTTGTTAAAATGTCAAAATGAAGATAACCTAGTGCAGTAACCTCGAATCATGAAATGGCAGCACCGCTTAACTTGTGCATCTCATGTAGAAGGCGCTCTCGCTGACGGCTTCTACCATCTCATCCCCGCCGATGGAGAAGGCAACCCGGAGAACGGTGCCAGCGAAGGAACAGTCGACCCGGAGGCTAACCCCCAGCTAGCGCAAGAAGGCAAGCCCCGGAGCATAACCTAACCTTTAAAGTTTATGCATCTATGAATTCCCTATGCTTGTGCATTTACGTTTCAAGGAGTTGATTGAATACCTTAGTTGCATATTTCTAGTACCTATGACTTGCAACACTAGTATGAAAGGATCGATAGGGCATTGCTTTAGGTCCGTTACAAGTCGAGTGATTTCCTGTCACTCGCGAGACATAGGAGTTGCTTGTCTTTACTTATGTTGGAATCATAAGGATGGACGGGCGGGATGGTAGATGTAGATCTTCCGTCCGTGTATGATAATTGATTTAAGGTCGAAATGTGTGGTTGAGTGTGTCAAGTTTTTGAACGTACCACATGCATGCCGATATATGGGAATCGGTAAGCCCGGTGCCAGATTGAAGCAGCTAGGGCCGATAGCCATCTCTCCTTGGAAACTTTTGTTTCCCCTGCCGTACACTTGTGGATATATGCGTGATGCTGTGAGTGAAGCAGTAAACCTTTATCCTAAGGAAGTGGATTCGGTTCCGAATTGTGGATCGATGGGAAAGGTTGGGAAGTGCTTGTACCTTTTATAGCAAGCATTGTCCGTGTGTGTTGGGTTTCCCCTGGCCAGGTAGCAAAATTCGGTTCGAACTGTCCGCTTCTCGCGGTTAATGAGACTGCTTGACCGCCTTGCTGCATTGAGTAACAAGTGGAACTATGAGATTGATGAACTTGTTGTATGAATTAAATTGTATTGCACCACTTGTATGCTTAGAAAGGATGCTAATCTAGAATGGTTAAATCTACTAGAATGTGATGCTAAAACTATGAAAGCAAGGATCTACTTTTAGTTGCTTTTCGGCAAACAAACCCACCAGCCAAAAGCCTCTCATGTCTAGATGTCGGTGTTGTAGATTTCACCTGACGGGTAAGCCTTGCTGAGTATTAGTATACTCAGCCTTGCTTGTGGCTTTTATTACAGGTACTGTGTTGGATGTGGCAGTCGATGCCATCACTTGGCCTACCCAGGTTCCCCCTGGATGGCACATCGAGTGGGTTCCGTCCTCTGCCGAGGAACGGGAGGAGTAGCACCATGGCAGGCTTCATCATGGTGTTACTATGTATCGTCGCTAGTTTGCTTTCCGCTGCAATGAACTATTTTATTCCGCTGCAATGAACTTGATACTCTGGTTTAAATTTCAAACTTGGTTTGTAATAACTTTGCGATATTATTTATGTATGTTAAATTTGTGGAATGTTGTAATCTCTGGAACTCACCTTCGTGTGGGCGTGCCTGTTGTTTCGATCGAGAAGAGTACGTGGTTAAATCGGGTTTAATCCGACGGCGCTCCAGCTTATTCCGGATTAAGTGTCTGACTACTCGATTAGTAGTCCCGGGGTACTTAACTTGGAATAATTTCGGAGTGGTCCGCCACAGCTGGCATCAGAGCCGAAACCGCGCACCGGAGAGAGCAACAAACCTTAAATAAATATTTTGGAATAGAACTTGCCAACTCTTACTTCCGCCGCGCATTGCGATGGAAGGTTATTCTTAGGACCGCTAAGGATGTTACCTAGAGCGTGAAGCCTATGTGGGTTAAGGGATCACGAGATGATAGGTGACTAATAATATATTATACTGACTTCCAGCACATTTCATTCTGTCATTTACTTTACGCAATGGTGGGCGCAAGGTACGGCGATTGCTGTAACGTACCACGGCACTATATGAAAATATAGTGGCGGCACATAGTCAATACGCTGTGATGGCGTATGAAAATAGAATAGCATGGTGGGCGCAAGGTACGGCGATTGCTGTAGCGTACCATGGCATCATATGCAAATATGATGGCGGCACAAAGTCAATACGCTATTTCATGAGCGTATGAAATTGTCAATATGTTGCCTTGGTGACATATGAACATTGCCCGTTCAATGTTGAACGTTCGGGTGCCACCCCTATAGTGGGTGGTAATGTATGGAGACGCTTTCGTGAGTGCTGGCACGAAAGGTTGATTATATATGCTCTGGAATGGAATTTTCTGCAGGTACACTAACCACGATTCCGTATGATGAACGGTTAGAAAAGTTCGCCTAGTTAATATAGGGAGAGACGGATATTGCCTAGCCACCGGCACTAACTTCGTAGGCCAAAAGTTTATTGGCATGTGTGTTGGTGAGAACGAATATGCCGTTCATGCATTTCATTCACTGAAATGATATTGAACCTTAACACGTGACCAATCGAACCGCCGTCAAAATGTAAATTACAACCGAAACTCTGCCGAAACCAGCCTGTTTGCACCTTTAATTCGAAACTGAAAACCTTGTCAAACGAAAAAGTATTCAACATGAAAGTTGTCATAAATATTATCTAGTTTGTGCTGTAGAAATTTCAACAAATTTGGTTCAGTAGATTAAGAGTTATGTTTAAAATGGTAAACCCCTGTCTGCTGGAATTTTCTGGGAACAACGAGTTAGAAAATGGATTTTTGCACCCTCTTAACAGCAGTTTTTGCTAGAGGCTTAAAAATGAAAGTTGTCATAAATTTTGTCTAGTTCATGCTGTCGAATTTACACAAATTTGGTTCAGCCAATTAAAAGTTATGCTCAAAATACCAACTTCCTGTCTGCTGGAATTTCAGCAGAGAGTTATTAAAAGATTGGGGTTTTGCGCCACCTAGATCACTTGTTCTGTTTTTGTGTTGAACTAAAAAGTTATTGTAAATTATCTAAACTGTATTCTGGTCAAGTTGGGTAATGATTGGGCTTATATATTTTGAGATATGAAATTTTTTTTCCTACTCTGTCCATAATTTGATTATTTTCTTTAAATATATGTCAGTTCTCACTTTAGTTTTGATGTCTATATTGCTGCCGCCTCACTTGTAGCTAGCTCTGCTGTGGCATCTCTAATTTTTTTAACACTTAAGTAAGCTGCATTTAAGTAAGAAAGGCAAGACTTTTGGACAAGTAGAACTCGACATATGAACCAAATACCGACCTCCTGTCTTACTAAATATTCTGGGGACAGTCGTTAAGAATTTGAATTTTGGCACCATGTTAACCTCAAGTTTGACAAAATGTTGAACACTAAACTTATACACAAACATGTCAAAAACACTCTGGTGAGTTTTGAGAATTTTTGGTTTACTCAAGTTGGAGTTATGAAGCTTTAAGGTTGCAGCCAGAGATATTGGATTTCTATTATCTAGTGCATATCCTTCAACATGATTTTGTCAAAACTTTTACCACCTGAAGATGGTCTTTCTAGGATGTAAGATGGTTACCAAAGTTAATTGAAAATTTACAATGGAAACACCCACAAAGTTTCAGCCCCAAACTAAAAAGGGAACTAGAGTTATAGGCAAAATCATATGGTTCGGTGTGCTGAAAATCAATCTAAACCGAGAAGCCTAGATTGAAAGTTTTGACCAATTTAACCACTAGATCAGCCTCTGAGATAAAAAGCAAATTGTAGCTTAACAAATTTCCTACCACCTGACCAAGGATGAGAGATTTTGGATGTTGGAGCTAGGAGCTATGAATTTTCTTCTACGGAAACACAATCGGTCCAGAGTAATTCTTCTTTAATTTTAATCTCTAATATCATCCACATCTACGCTACCATATTACACCTGTCCCAAAGCAAGGCAATATAGACTACTCAATCCATTCTCTTTGTCCTATCCCTTTTAGACACTTGATCCGCTTATGAAATAGGAGAATATAATGACTTAGGATCAGCACGTGTTTCCTCCTTGGGTGTGATCATTGAATTAATAAGTTAGTAGGGGTGGATCAAGAACTTTGAGCTTAGGAGGAGTATATGGATATGCAATGACTTGAACCAACAATGAAAATCTAGGGGTGGCAAGTATAACAATGTCCTATTACATGATGTGTTAGGATCCGGACCCTTGACCTCCCTTATTGCTCGATTCCATACGCTTCAAATCTCACATCTTGATCAAATTATTATCACTAACTCTCACATGCCCGCGTGATTCTGACCACCCGCCACTCTCGATTTTGGTTCCCTATACTCAACTACCTTGATTTCTTGATCCTTGAATCCTTGTTTTATTCTTGCTCAAGGAAATAAATATAAATAAGAAAGAGACATAAATTGGGTCAAGGTCACATTGCATGCATAATCGGTTATTGATATAATATGCACATCATTCTTTTATAAGCAATTCATGTGCATGGCATTACATATCTATTAACATGTCATTGCGTCATGATAATCTTTTGGTAGCTAACAGCATGTGTATCTAACTCACCAATGCTTTTTGTCTCCCTCCTGGTGTCAATTGGGTTGTCCCCTCTGAATTTTATTGTGGTATTGTATTCTCTAACCTATGGTGCCGTGATGGAACCTAGGATCTCGTGTGTGTGCTGCAGCCACACGCTTGAGTCACTAGGAGCACACTGGTATCTCGGTATGTGTGAATATGACCCACAAGGACCTTTATTGACAACCCAAATCGATACTTCCTTACTCTCACTAGTTGTTCCGCAATAATGAGTTTAAATTGTGTGACAAGAGGTACACTAACTTGCATCACGATATGTGCATCATAAGCTCATATGCATTGCACCATGCCATATGCACCTCATCATGAACATGATCATGTGCATCATAGCTTAATGTATGAGGCCGTTAAACTCACAACTTAAACAAAAGATTGAGCAAGAATCTTCTGAAACTTCCATCCAATATCTCATTTCTCATATGTGTTTTCTTTTTGTTCGTAAGCAAATCCTTGATTACACCGCCCTTGCTTGTCTCTAATTAGCTAATCTTGAGTCTGGTTGGCAACACATAGTTTTATAAGCATCAGATTTCATGCAAAATGTGGGTTAAAATCTTGCCATACCAAATCATCATATGTGATATCAACTGCGGGAGGTGAAATAGCATCCAACCAAGTCTCCCGAAGAGTGCCAATCAGGCTGGGAAGTAAAATATTTCCTACTGATTTAATTCTGCTTGGTATGGAAGGGATTGACATTGTTTTGGGAGCCAATTGGATGACTCAACATAAGGTTGTGCTAGATGTTGCGGAACGAGTTGTTGAAATAAACTCGCCTACCCATGGCCCTAGTGTGCTATATCTACCACAACGGAATTGCGTCAATGCTTGTGCTTATACAATGGTAGAAACGCAACTAAAGGACATTCCGGTGGTATGTGAGTATGCCGATGTTTTTCCGGATGACTTACCTGGGATGCCGCCGGATAGGGACATTGAATTTGTGATTGAACTCCAACCTGGCACGGCACCTATATCAAAGAGACCATATAGAATGCCACCCAATGAGTTGGCTGAATTAAAAATTCAACTCCAAGAACTGCTAGACAAGGGTTTCATTCGACCTAGTGTGTCACCTTGGGGATGTCCCGCTATCTTTGTGAAGAAGAAGGACCATTCTTTGAGGTTGTGTATCGATTACCGGCCTCTCAATGCGGTGACTATTAAAAACAAGTACCCACTCCCCCGTATTGACGTCCTGTTTGACCAACTAGCTGGCGCCAGAGTGTTCTCTAAGATTGACCTTCGCTCTGGCTATCACCAAATAAAAATCCGACCTTGTGACATTCCAAAGACTGCTTTTTCTACTCGTTACGGGCTTTATGAATTCTTGGTCATGTCGATTGGACTCACCAATGCCCCAGCCTACTTCATGTACCTCATGAATTTGGTTTTTATGTCAGAACTAGACAAGTTCGTGGTGGTTTTCATTGACGACATTCTTATATATTCCAAGAATGAGGAAGAGCATGCCGAGCACCTTCGCATTGTTCTTCAAAGATTGAGAGACCACCAACTCTACGCCAAGTTCTCAAAATGTGAATTCTGGCTAGAGAGTGTGAAATTCTTAGGTCACACGGTTTCCAAGGATGGTATATCTGTGGATCCGAACAAAGTGCAAGAGGTGCTGGATTGGCAACCACCTACCTCTGTCCATGAGATTCGGAGTTTTCTGGGTTTAGCCGGTTATTATCGCCGTTTTATTCCGGACTTCTCTCGGATTGCGAAACCCATGACCGAACTCTTAAAGAAGGGAGTCAAATTTGAGTGGAATGACAAATGTGATGAAGCTTTCCACACTTTGAGAAAACATTTAACTTCAGCCCTAGTTTTAGCTCAACCCGATTGCACCAAGCCTTATGATGTCTATTGCGATGCTTCAGGCACCGGACTTGGCTGTGTCCTCATGCAAGAGAACCGAGTCATTGCTTATGCTTCTCGAGCACTTCGGCCTCATGAGCAAAACTACCCCACGCATGATCTTGAGTTAGCGGCGGTTATTCATGCTCTCAAGATGTGGAGACACTATCTGATGGGTGTTCCATGCAACATATACACCGACCACAAGAGCCTCAAATATGTCTTCACTAAGGCACATTTGAATATGAGGCAGCGAAGATGGTTGGAGTTAGCAAAGGACTATGACCTTAGTGTGCATTATCACCCCGGCAAGGCTAATGTGGTTGCGGATGCGCTAAGCCGCAAGGCTCATTGTCACTGCCTTTCCGTGGAGTCCTACGCTGACACCTTGTGCCATGGAATGGCCAAGCTCAACTTAGAGATTGTTCCACACGGGTACTTGAACCATATTTCAGTTGAACCAACCTTGCACGATCAGATTGTTGAAGCCCAATTGAATGACACAAAGATTAAAATCCTTAAAAGGAAATTGGCAAAAGAGAAGGTGAAGGAAAAATACAAGTGTTTCCGGCTAGATGGGCAGGGAGTGATGTGGTTTGGACATCGCATCGTGGTGCCCAAAAACACTGAACTCCGGAGGAGGATTATGGATGAGGCCCATCTCTCTAAATTTTCTATCCATCCCGGTAGCACCAAAATGTACCAAGATTTGAAACAAAACTTTTGGTGGACTAGGATGAAGCGAGAAATTGCCACGTATGTGTCAGAATGTGACACGTGTCAGCGGGTTAAGGCTAGCCACTTGAAGGTAGCAGGCACGCTTCAACCTCTACCTATTCCCTCATGGACGTGGGAAGATATAAGCATGGACTTCATTGTTGGACTTCCCAGAACCCCGCAGGGGCATGACTCCATTTGGGTAATTGTGGACCGCCTTACCAAGACCGCACATTTTATTCCGGTCAATACCATTTATACCGCTAAGAGGTACGCTGGGATTTATTTGGCACGGATCGTTTGTCTACATGGGGTACCCAAAACGATAATTTCAGATCGTGGTACTCAATTCGTAGCACGCTTTTGGGAACAATTGCAACTATCCCTAGGCACAAAACTGATCCGTAGTTCAGCATATCACCCCCAAACCGATGGGCAGACGGAAAGGGTAAATCAAATACTTGAGGATATGCTTCGAGCCTGTGTTATCCATTACGGGAAGAATTGGGAAAAATGTTTATCTCTGGCCGAATTCTCCTACAACAACAGTTACCAAGCGAGTCTTAAAATGGCACCTTTCGAATCCTTATATGGTAGAAGATGACGGACCCCGTTGTGTTGGTCCCAGGCAGGCGAGAAGTATACCTATGGCCCTGACCTTGTAAAGGAAGCGGAAGAAAAGGTTAGGATCATCCGTGAAAATTTGAAAACCGTCCAGTCATGGCAAAAGAGTTACTTTGATCAACGGCGGAAGCCCCTTCAGTTCGAAGTCGGCGATCATGTGTATCTCAAGGTGTCCCCGACCAAGGGTGTGCAAAGGTTTGGATTAAAAGGAAAACTTGCACCTCACTACATTGGCCCATATGAAATCACCCAACAATGTGGACCGGTCGCGTACCGTGTGAAGCTTCCCGAGAAGCTCTCCACCGTGCACGATGTATTCCATGTCTCCCAACTCAAGAAATGTCTTCGTGTTCCGACCGATGTTGTTGAACAAGAGGAACTCTCGGTTGAGCCGGATCTCTCCTATGATGAGCACCCCATCAAGATCCTCGATGAGAAGGAGAGACAAACACGAAGAAGAGTAGTTAAAATGTACAAAATTCTGTGGAGTCATCACTCCGAGGATGAAGCCACGTGGGAAACTGAGGACTATCTAAAGAAGAACTTCCCCGACATCCTTTCTTAGACCAAGGTACCGTTTTCCCACCTTGTTCCTAAGGGTAATCGAATCTCGGGACCAGATTCTTTTTAAGGGGGGTAGGCTGTGACATCCCTGATGTTAAAACATTGAAAGTACTTTTAAAACAGGTTCAAAGGAGGAAACAATGGTGTTAGAATTCAAAAATTGACCAAAAATTCAAACTGAAATTCAAAAACAAAGGTCTTTTGACACCCAACTGAAATCTCAAGATTTTGGTACTAAACTTAAAAATCTCCGACAATAAGAGCTGTTGTCATCACAAATACAGTCCTTCCCGACAAATCTCGCCACGGCGTTCGTTCCGCTTGATGACCCTCGAGCCAGTATGTCCGTGACGATCGAGCCTAGCCAGTATGTCCGTGACGATCGAGCCTATCCAGTATGTCCGTGACGATCGAGTCTACCCAGTATTGTCCGTGACGATAGAGCCTAGCCAGTAGTTTTTGTCACGATTCGAGGCCGCACATTAAGACCCTCGAGGCTTCGCAGCCAAGCTCGAGGGGGGCATTCACCCTCGAGTGGCGTTTCCGTCACGCTCGAGGCTCGGCAAGCTCGAGCTTGCGGTCCAAGCTCGAAGCGCATGGTCGAAGCGCCTGGTCCAAGCTCGAAAGTTGTGTCCCACATCTCAAACTCTAACTTTTAATTTGACACGTTTCGAAGTTCAGTTCAAATTTTTGGAGAAAGTTCAAAAGGGGCAAAGGAGCTCCACGGGGCTGCCAGCTCACCCCGGGCGCGCTCTGCTCCGGCCGGAGTCCGGCCGCCACGTGGCCGGCGTGTGGCGGAGGCCGCACCAGGCCGGCCGAGCCGCGGCGGCAGCTAGCTCTTGTCCTCGCGCGTTTGTCCAAGCCTCCCGAGCCGTCACGTCGCCGCTCGACAGCGCGCTTTGCCTCGCGCCGCGGAGCGCCATCATGACGAGCTCGCTCGGCCACTTGTCGCAGCCGCGCGCGCCGCGCAGCGCCGTCCCGCGGCCGTGATGCTCGCTCACTACACGTCAAGGAGCACTGTGGAGGATCCCAGCGATCACACAACGATCTCCCTCGCCCAATCGTGTCGCGCGCGCGCTGCCCGAGCTCGCACCGCACTCATGGCGGTCTGCTCGCGCCGAGCTGTGCACGCGAACGACCCCGGGCAGCTCAGTCTGTTTTTGCGTGCTCCAACACTTCTCCGAGCTGCCTTGCAACTTCCCCCTCAGCCCCCACATTGCCATTTCTCCTCCTCGCGCTCGCTCCCATCGTCTTCAACCTCCAGCCGCGCGGACCGAGCCGAGCTTCGAGACCAAATTCATCCTCGTCCCTCCACCATTCCCAAATCCCTCACGCACAGAGCTTCCATTTCCCCCACTTCTCGCGAGCTCTCCTCAACTCTTCGGCGAGAAATCGGATTTTCCCCCAAATCCACATTTCCGGCCGCCGGAGCACGCACACGACGAGCCCCTACTTCGAGCCCTCCCCGAGGCCAACCAAGCATCCCGATAGCTTCCCTGAGTCCCACGGGAGCTCACGGACCCCTTCATTCCCGGCGACAGCCCCCAACCTCGCCGGAATCGAGCCCGAGGCGGCCGCACTTCCACCGCACGTCGCCGGCGATTTACGAGCCTCCTCCGGCCTCCCAACCGTCATCGTTCGACTCGTGGTGAGTCACTCGTTCTATTCCCCACCTCTCCGACCTCCTTCCACCGCCGTTCACCCGGCGCAACGATAGCCAGTAGTGTTCATTTCCTATTCGAGCAGGGTTCTTTCTCGATGAGAACCCGGCGCAACGATAGCCAGTAGTGTTCATTTCCTATTCGAGCAGGGTTCTTCCTCGATGAGAACCCAGCCAACGAGAACCAATAGAGTTCTTTTCGAGCATCAGGGTTCTTTTTCCGATAAGAACCCAGACCGCGGGAACCAGCAGGGTTCTTTCTGTCGAAAAGAACTCGGTCCTCGATGACCAGCTGAGTTCTTTTTCGTGAAGGCAGGAGCTTAGCACCACACGCCTTGCTTAACGGAAAGAGAAAAGAGAAGTTTGTTAAAATGTCAAAATGAAGATAACCTAGTGCAGTAACCTCGAATCATGAAATGGCAGCACCGCTTAACTTGTGCATCTCATGTAGAAGGCGCTCTCGCTGACGGCTTCTACCATCTCATCCCCGCCGACGGAGAAGGCAACCCGGAGAACGGTGCCAGCGAAGGAACAGTCGACCCGGAGGCTAACCCCCAGCTAGCGCAAGAAGGCAAGCCCCGGAGCATAACCTAACCTTTAAAGTTTATGCATCTATGAATTCCCTATGCTTGTGCATTTACGTTTCAAGGAGTTGATTGAATACCTTAGTTGCATATTTCTAGTACCTATGACTTGCAACACTAGTATGAAAGGATCGATAGGGCATTGCTTTAGGTCCGTTACAAGTCGAGTGATTTCCTGTCACTCGCGAGACATAGGAGTTGCTTGTCTTTACTTATGTTGGAATCATAAGGATGGACGGGCGGGATGGTAGATGTAGATCTCCCGTCCGTGTATGATAATTGATTTAAGGTCGAAACGTGTGGTTGAGTGTGTCAAGTTTTTGAACGTACCACATGCATGCCGATATATGGGAATCGGTAAGCCCGGTGCCAGATTGAAGCAGCTAGGGCCGATAGCCATCTCTCCTTGGAAACTTTTGTTTCCCCTGCCGTACACTTGTGGATATATGCGTGATGCTGTGAGTGAAGCAGTAAACCTTTATCCTAAGGAAGTGGATTCGGTTCCGAATTGTGGATCGATGGGAAAGGTTGGGAAGTGCTTGTACCTTTTATAGCAAGCATTGTCCGTGTGTGTTGGGTTTCCCCTGGCCAGGTAGCAAAATTCGGTTCGAACTGTCCGCTTCTCGCGGTTAATGAGACTGCTTGACCGCCTTGCTGCATTGAGTAACAAGTGGAACTATGAGATTGATGAACTTGTTGTATGAATTAAATTGTATTGCACCACTTGTATGCTTAGAAAGGATGCTAATCTAGAATGGTTAAATCTACTAGAATGTGATGCTAAAACTATGAAAGCAAGGATCTACTTTTAGTTGCTTTTCGGCAAACAAACCCACCAGCCAAAAGCCTCTCATGTCTAGATGTCGGTGTTGTAGATTTCACCTGACGGGTAAGCCTTGCTGAGTATTAGTATACTCAGCCTTGCTTGTGGCTTTTATTACAGGTACTGTGTTGGATGTGGCAGTCGATGCCATCACTTGGCCTACCCAGGTTCCCCCTGGATGGCACATCGAGTGGGTTCCGTCCTCTGCCGAGGAACGGGAGGAGTAGCACCATGGCAGGCTTCATCATGGTGTTACTATGTATCGTCGCTAGTTTGCTTTCCGCTGCAATGAACTATTTTATTCCGCTGCAATGAACTTGATACTCTGGTTTAAATTTCAAACTTGGTTTGTAATAACTTTGCGATATTATTTATGTATGTTAAATTTGTGGAATGTTGTAATCTCTGGAACTCACCTTCGTGTGGGCGTGCCTGTTGTTTCGATCGAGAAGAGTACGTGGTTAAATCGGGTTTAATCCGACGGCGCTCCAGCTTATTCCGGATTAAGTGTCTGACTACTCGATTAGTGGTCCCGGGGTACTTAACTTGGAATAATTTCGGAGTGGTCCGCCACAGTTCTTGGCATTGATCATGGCTGTAGAGAAATGGAGGCCCTATTTGCAGTGTGGAGAGTTTATCATCAGGTCAGATCATAAGAGTCTGTCTTATCTTACCGAGCAAAATCTGCATTCTGATATGCAGAGGAAGGCCATGACTCGTTTAATGGGGTTACAATTCAAAGTGGTGTACAAGCAAGGCAAGGAAAATGTGGTGGCCGATGCATTGTCTCGGATGGGACATCTTATGGCAATTCAGGCAGTATCTACACCTCAATCATTATGGCTTCATGAAGTGGCAAACTCTTATGTCACTGATAAAAATGCTCAAGAGTTATTGGCTCAATTGTCTGTACACAGTCCCAATGCTCAGGGTTACTCGTTGGAGAATGGTCTTGTCAGATGGAATGGAAAAATCTTGGTGGGATAGAACTCAGGGTTGCAAGCTAAAATTGTGGCTGCATTTCATGCAAGTGCAGTGGGAGGACATTCTGGTATCCAGGCTACCTACCAAAGAGTGAAAGGGTTGTTTGTTTGGAAAGGATTGAAGCAGACAGTGGTGGACATGGTTCAACAGTGTGCTGTTTGCCAACATGCCAAACATATAAACTCACACCCAGCTGGTCTGCTGCAGCCTTTACCAATACCAGTGGGAGCATGGAGGGACATTTCCATGGACTTCATTGAAGGCTTACCCAAATCTGAAGGCTTTACGGTTATTCTGGTGGTGGTCGACAGGTTCACTAAATATGCACATTTCATACCTGTCAAACACCCATATACAGCCAAGTCAATTGCTAACCTGATATTTGAGCATGCTGTTAAGTTACATGGGGTGCCTGTTAGTATTGTATCTGACAGAGACAAAGTATTTAGTAGCACATTTTGGACTGAACTCTTTCGGTTGGTGGGTACCAAATTACTTCTCAGTTCAGCTTATCACCCACAAAGTGACGGGCAGACTGAGCGAGTAAATCAGTGCTTGGAAATGTATCTCAGATGTGTGGTGTTTGATGAACCCCGGAAATGGAAGTCTTGGTTGGCACAGGCGGAGTTTTGGTATAATACTTCGTTTCATTCAGCCTTGGGATGTTCGCCATTTCATGCTCTGTATGGCCATGAGCCGAATCTGGGAATTCTGCCTCAAAACTCAGCAGTGCCGCCGTAAGAAGTGGGAGAAGTTATACAGAACATACAACAACAGACAAGGGTTCTCAAGGAGCATTTGGCTAAAGCACATAACCGAATGAAGTTATTGGCAGATCGCGAACGCTCAGATAAGGAATATTAAGTGGGGGAGAAGGTATTGTTGAAGCTGCAACCATACGCTAAATCCTCTGTAGTCAACAGGCCTTAAGTATTTTGGTCCTTACACAGTAGTCGCCAAGATTGGGAAAGCAGCATATAATCTGGAATTACCAGAAGGTAGTGTGATACATCCAGTGTTTCATGTTTCGCAGCTTAAGCCTTTTCGTGAAGACTTTACTCCCGTGTTTACTGAGCTGCCAAAGGTACGTGATCTCACAACTGAAGAGTTGATGCCTCGGGAAGTACTGGCTAGGAGATTGGTGAAGAAGGGAAATTCAGCTGTACCACAGGTCTTGGTTCGTTGGGGAGATCTGCCAAAGGAAACTGCTACCTGGGAAGATTGGTATGTGGTGTCTCATAGGTTCCCGGATGCTCTTGCTTGGGGACAAGCAACTTCTCAGGGGGGGGGAGATGTCACGACGGGGGCGTCTTCAGCAACTGATGAAGCGAAGGCGTAATGTAATGGTGTGAGTGGCGTATTGTGTTTCGTAGAGAGTATGTGTGCTCTGTCGGGTGGGCCCTAATGGCCAGTGTAATGGAGAGATGGAAGGAGGGTACTTGTACTGTGGGTCATCCGAAAAACGGGGTATGAACATTCTGTTAAGAAAATTGAAAAACAAAAGGGGACCTTTCCTCGGCCCTTCCACTGATCTCAATTCCTTGTGTCTTCTCACGTCGGAGTAATTCTGGCCACAGGTTGTTACACCATCTTGCCGAGGACGTACACGCTGACGTCATGGCAGATGCGCCAGTCATTCTACCGCAAGGTGGTCCTCTCCGCCGATTCTCAATCCGCCATGCTCATCCTCGATCGGATCTTCGGCTCACCGGCGTTCACCACGGCGGAGGACGCCACGTGGCGTCTGTCCCCTTCCCACGCCGGCGCCGTCGAGGACGCCATCCACCACCGTGGGCAATTCTTCTCCATCACCCACACCGGCGTCGTCGAGACCTGGGCCCGCGATGACGTCACCGTGCAATTCACCAGCACGGTGCACGCGCCGGCCATGGCGGAAAACGACGACGGCAGAAGGCTTCGGCGAAGGTACCTCACCGTGGGGATGGACGGGAGGTTAGTGGCGGTGACGAAACACACAAAGGACGTGCCGAATCCCGAGTGGACACACGAGATGATCACGCGGGTGTCGTTCAAGGTGGTGGTGCTCGACGAGGCTCGCCGGCGATGGGAGGCGGCGGAGGAAGTTGGCGGCGCGGCGGTGTTCGTCGGCGTGAACGCGTCGGTCTGTGTGGCGGCGATGGAGCACAAGGGGATTAGGCCCAACTGTGTCTATTTCACGGAGGATGATGTATTGATGTCGCGCAGGCCAGGATTTGGCACGAGGAGGAAGAACGCCGGTCGTACTACTCGTACCGTGAGCCCAAGGATGGTGAGCTACGGAATGTTGGCATGTACAGTTTGAAGCGTGGTAAGGTGGACAAGATTAGGGCACGTACAGCGGCGAGACGGCTGCCGTAGTTTTGATGCCAAATAAGCAGAATCGGTCTACGTGGACATCATTAATTGAAGAGAGAGGGGATTGCCGGCGTCTCGTTCATCTACGGCAGCGGCGCGTGCTCCGAGAGAATACGACGACGCTGAGAGCGCGTTGTACCACCGGATGCGCGTCGCTGACGGCTTCGCGGATTCGATGCGCAGGTGATTGCGCGGGAAAGCTCCGCGCCAACAATCTCTCCGAGATCCCCTCCCACGATTCACTCAAATAGCCCCAAATCCCAGCCATCTAACCCTATCTACTGCCGGCGGCGGCCACCGTGCGGCAGGAGCAGAAGCAGGCGGCCGCGGCGGCGCGGGAGCTGCTCAAGCCAGAGGCGATGCGGGACTGGAGAAGCAAGGCGTCGCAGGGCAGCGGCGGCGGCGCTGAAGCGGAAGTCGACGGGGGAAGCTGCGGCGGCGCCTGAGCAGTTGACATCCGCTCGCAGTATCTGCTTGGTTGGGACTCTTCCTGGTTGGTGGCCTGCATGCACTCTGTATCTGTATTGTTTTTCATGTCACCTTGTGACCTGAGAGAAGCTAGGTGAAGCGGGCGCTGGTGGCTAGAGAGATGCAGGTGATCTGGGACTTCAATCGGTGACTTCCTTGCTGTCACTGTTGGTGATAAGTTTCATAAAAAAACTGTTAGTGATAAATTAAGGCCAATATTGTAGGATCATCTTCTGAATATATATTATATATGTGTGCTTTGGTAAGAGTCTTATGAAAATTAGTTGAATATACATGTCTTCTCTCATGTAAAGCAACCAAATAGTTACATAGATCAAATTGTACTAGATCACCATGTTTTACGTGTCAAATAATAAATTAATACCCTTGCAGACAGCTAAAAAGACAGCAATTGTCTAAAATGTTGTACAAACTGTCTATTCAGCTGTCTGTGTAAGACAAAAAGACAATTGCTGTCTAAACTGTTGTACATGCCCTTAACCACCCGACTAGCTAGCCGCCGCCAGTGTGGTTCACGCCTTCCTTGCTATGAGTTATCACCATCGATTTCCGATTCAAAAAAATTTGTGACCATCGGCATGGATAAATGCATGGCACCGTGGAGCCGACCGAGATCGAGGCACGAGCTGTCTTTGGCTTCAACCTTTCAAGTGTACAACCAGCAGCAACTAAACTCTTCTCGTGGGCTCTCAACTTTATATGATTGGGCTTGGGCCGGCTTTCGGATGAATTTATTGTTGATTTCTCATTTAATTATATTGGGCCTATGCTGTCCTCTATGGAACAATAAAAATACACATTATATTCGTCATAGTTTCTTACCCAGATAGATACTCCGGAATTGTGTCAACGAAAAATATAGACATTCAAATGACATTTTTTGTTACCATTAGAATGACACGCAATTAGAAACATTTTTTAAATAAATTAATAATAATGAAAATATCTCCTCAGTGCAATTAAGATTTGTTCCCCAATCACCAGTTGCAGAGATGTCCCAACAAATCAAGATACAAGAATATACACCAGACTAAGTTTTTCTTTTCAAATCTGACAAGGTATATTAGGCGAAGGCAATTGCTGAATTAGATAACAACTTTCTTTATTTGGTCCAAATTTTGTATGTCTGATAATCTTCATGGTTTGTGTGCTGGTTTGCACTTTTACTCAGTGTTACACGGACACGCGCGTCCGAAAAAAAATTCGCGCGTCGATTCGCGTCGGATACGATACGACATGTATCAGACTTCCAGTGATGCGCCGCCAGAGCCGCACTGCCCGCATCCTGTCCTTCCTCGTCCTCCGGTCTTGGATGGTGCGGACGCAGGCCTCCACTGGACAGAGAGAGCCGCCATCAGCCGCGTCCAAGTCCGTCGATCCAGACTTCCAGTGATGCGCCGCCAGAGCCGCACTGCCCGCATCCTGTCCTTCCTCGTCCTCCGGTCTTGGATGGTGCGGACGCAGGCCTCCACTGGACAGAGAGAGCCCGCAGCCAGGGGAGGCTGCGCCGGCGGTGGAGAAGGCAGAAGTGGGTGACGGATCCCCGAATATTTGCCTAATCGGACACCCTCACCCGTGTCCATGTAACACTGCTTTTACTATTAGACCTGATTTGTGCCATTTTGATTTGGTCGGCTTGGAGAGGTCATGGGTAGATCGAGCAGCTGGACTGTATCATTTTTATTAATTTACGGGAAGCAAATATATTATTTGAAATTTTAGTGCCATAAGTAAAATTTCATCTTTAGCAATCATTGTCAATATACATTTCATTCCTTCGTTTTCCAAGTATTAATATTTTTCATTTTGATGAATATGTCTTTACAGATCTCTATATGATTGTTTCTTATATATGTTAATGTTTTTTTTCACAGTTTCTCCAACTGATTGTGATTGGAAAATCTTTCAATCTATTTTATGTTGTGGAGAAAAGTACTTCACTACATTTAGCTGAGTACCAGGTTAGAAAGCAGCCGACAATATGTCCTTTTTGTCTTGGTAAAAAAAATGCAATAAAGATTTTAGCGAAGGGGTCGAAACTCAAAGAGAAAATACAATCAAATTAGTTCTGGAGTCTTTATGTACGATGGTACTTCGACGGGTTGAGACTACATATGAGTCATAAAAATATTTAGTCCGATCAAGCAAAAAAAATTATAATTAATATATGGGCCAAGAATCAATTCCATAAAATAAAAGCCTGAGAATCAAGCCCACGACATCAGGGTAACCCCCTAATTGCCTACTAGCGTACATTCAACTGATGAATCAACTGGATTATCATCAGCTAAGTGTTTAATTATTCGTAACGATGTTTCCATTGATACTGCTTCACTACATTTTTTCTGTTGGTAAAAAGTTTTCAAATTCCTGAAATATTAACTCAATAACAGATTAAACAGATATTGACATTGTGTACCTTTTGTATTGATAAAAAAATGTAATAATTATATACATATATAAAGATTAGTACTATATAGAGGATTTGGAGCAATTCTAATTTCTAGGACATTGGACAACCATTGTGAGACCCATATCTGGGTCCCTCTGAACCCTAATATGTGGGACCCACTATAGTTATTTTTTAAAAAAAATTCTATTACATTGTTTTAAGGGTTGTTTTCCAAGATGTTAGGCTATAGTCCTTCATTTTATTTCTTTGATACACCATAATCTATTTTACTTTTCTCTAATTATAATTTGTTTCTTAAATAAATTTTGTTTATTTAATATACCATAATAATATTTTAATTCTGACTATTTTTAACTTTTTTACTTAATGAACATATATAAATATAACTAGTGCCCATATGCATATCAAGGATTTGGAACAATTGTAGGACATGGGACACCCTTTGTGGGACCCATATTTGGGTCCCTCTAAACACTAATATGTGGGACCCACTGTAAGTTTTTTTAAAAAAGTTCTATAAACATTGTTCTAAGGGGTTTTTTTCCAAGATGTTAGGTTATAGTCCTTAATTTTGTTTCTTTGATATACCATAATACTATTTTATTTTTGTCTATTTTTTACTTGTTTTCCTTAAATGAACATAATTTTTCATGATCAGTTATAATTATTTATAATTAATTTGTTCTTTTATTTCTGTATGACATATACTAAACATCTAGTGACAGAGAAGTTCTAACATAATAAAATTACCATGCGGTCCTTAGAGAACCAATATGAAGTAAGGTATACTTAATTGGGATGGATTTATATTCCAATATAGGTCAACAAAATTTTGAATTTATTTTAATCGTTTTATGATTTAGTTCAGCCCATAAAGCAAAAAGCTTGCGAATCAAGCTCATGACATCAGGGAGGGTGCCCTAATTGCATATTGGCGTAGGATTCAACTGAATCAACTAGAATACTAGATTACTAGCTAAGCGTTTATTTGTAACTATGTATCCATTTTATTAGATAGAAACATACAAAAAATCCATTTTTATGGTGATGGTATGACCTAGTCTAACCTTACTTTTCTCTAAATCCTTTACTCGTAGGGTTTAACTCATAGGATTTTGTGACACTGTTTATGTAATAGAACCGCTCATGAGCTTGCAAACCTTGGTTCTAGTCTAGATCAACAAAAACTATTCATTTATGCATCAGAAGAGGACAAATCTATTTGTCCAAACAAAACTCAGAATATTTTAATGGCCTTTACATTAAGATAAACACCAAAAAAAATTAATGCAAGTGAAACATGTGCACCAAACTTGTATGCATGTAGGGAAATTATATGTATTGCTTGATAGTATACCCAACATATTACCAGGAACGACTACCATGCAATGCATTATACAAATACCACGAGGCGGCCAACAAACGCATAATCTTTCTACACTAGTTTACACTGCACTGGAGATTTCACTAGCTCAACGGCCTGCACACTAACACATCTCATAAGAGATCGACCGGATCTCATTTGTAATTAGGGGAGGCAACTGCTAGCGACTTGCTAGCACGATAAGCATTCTGAAAGGAAAACAATATTAATCAAGATAGGTAGGTCTCTGGGCATCCCAGCTGATATCAATTGCTAATGGAGTTTATTAACCATGTGCCTTCTACAGGCATGCACGTTTGTTGATGCTCCTTGAACCCTTCTGGAAAACGTCTGATTATATTGTGATTGTTTTTCAGAGATTGATGCAGAACCTACATATTTTCTACACAACTGAATTACACATATTTTTTGTTGAAAGACAAATTACACACATACAGCAGTCAGCCGATGAGTAAACCCATGCCATTATATATCGTACTGAGTTAGTTAAAAAAATGACTTAGCAATATGTTTCTCACCTAAGCAGTTTTGCAAGTTTCCTTCTGTGTTATTTCTAGTACCACGTCTAATGTTTCAAAACAAAACAAGAACAATATAATGGCAGGGACCACTGGTGATGGTGAAGCCCCATGACATTCAAGAGCTTTCATCAGCTATGCAATCACTAAGCCGCTATTGCACGGCACTCAGAAGGTTCCCATTGACACTCGTGCACCCTGTGATGAAAAGATCGCGAAATGCCCACTTGCCAGTCAGAGCCATCCATGTCCAATCCGATCAACAAAAAAGGTCCCAAGTAAACGGACTGACGAAAGGAACAAAGGAGAATGGTAGGTTTAGGAATTACTACGTGTACACCAACTCCTTGACCACATACAGTGCAGAAATCATCCTGTGGAGTGTTTTTTTTTCCTTCTAATCAGCAGTGTTTGTTTCTTGACACAGACTCATAGTACTATCTGTAAGTCTTAAAAAATGCGAACTTAAAATACATTCTACTGCAAGGATTTAGTAGAAAAATGTGGTGTAATTCATTATATGTATAACAACTGAGTGTAATTAAGTATTTATATAGTGTATTTTTTCTAAAAAAAGCTACTTACTATAGTTCATTTGAAAAACATATATCATTATTTCTGAGGAGCAGTTTGATAACTCGTGACTCCATATGCTTATAATATAGTGTTGATCAAGGTAGCTCGAATAAAGCCAAGAACCATTACGTTTGTCTAGTCTTGCCTTTTATTTGCCATTGAGGTTCCATTAGTTTTGTAACATGTTTCGTGGATATCTTCATTTAAAAATATATAAAACCTTCTTGTTATCAATTTTTTTTTGTATTATTTGGATAAAGGAAGAATAGTCATTTTGACATACTCAGATTTTTCTCTGCTTTCGCTACCTTTAACTGCATTTCAAACCAATAGAAACAAATTGTACAATTTTCTTTTGTTACAAGTAGCAAATAAAATAATGAAACATAAAGTTACCCATACTTTAGACAAAATCATCTATTTTCTGTGACATACTAAGTCAAGGAAAAACATAACATATTGTATCTCACAAAGGTGTTGCCAGTACTGTAATGTCTCCTTGTGACAACAGAATATCTAAGTACAGCCACAATGACTTTCAGGTACAACCCAAAAATGTGTGTATGACACTTTATGTGATAATATGTACCCAAAAAAATATACTTAAGTTAAATACATTATTCCAAGGCAGGGGTTTACTAGAAAAAGGAGAAATGTGTTGTATAATTGATTTTGTATACCAATAACTGTAATTAAGTATGCACTTTGGTATTTTTTTTTAAAAAAGGCAAGTGTTATATCATTAGAAAATATGTATTGCTATCTTTGAGAAGTCGGACAACTTCTGACTCCATATGCTTATTATCTTCATTACAGTCGTAGAATAAAGCCAAGAAGCATTACATTTGTCCAGTCCAGCCTTTATGTCACACTGAGATTCTTTTAGTTTTGATACCAAATGTTACATGGACATCTTGATTTAAACAGTTTCTATAAAACATTATTATTGTGAAAATATTTTCATAGTATTTGGAGAAGAACTAGAAATGAATAAGCAAATTCTAATATTTTATTTAGTTAGAAGTGGCAAAGGAAATGGAGAAAACACAGAATTACCCATACTTTAGACAAAAATCATCTTGGTTTCTGCGACATACTAAATCAGGAAAAAAAACATCACGTATTTAGAGGGTAATGAGATACAATCGACGTAGGTGTTGCCTCTACTGTAGTGTCTCCTTGTGACAACAGCATATCTAAGTTCAACCACAATGACTTTCAGGTACAACCGAAACATGTGTGTATGACACTTAGTGTGATAGCGTCTACCAGAGCATCTTAGCTCCCACTTTGTGGTTAACAAAGGTGTACACATAGCATATCCCCATTTAGCATGGATGCTTCAAGGGGGCAGTTAGTCGCGGGGCCCACAGGACAGTAGGTTCCAACGACCTCTAACTAACAGCCGGGCCAGGGGCCCGCAGGGCAGCAGCAGTGTCAAGTGTGTTGTGTGGCCTGTGGCTGGCCCCGGCCGGCCGGCTGCCTGCTTTAATGCCACTGGAAGTGAAGTCCACTTTGCTGGGAGTGTGAAGCACTCCACTCCACTACCACTCCCTCCCTTGTTGTGGGCTGCGCTCTCTCCCTCTCTCTCTAGACACAAACACATGGCACAAATCCTGCTCTTCTTTCTTAAATAGTTGGTGGCTACTGTACCCAAGCTGAGCCAAACACCCACCGTTCTTTTCTCTAGTACCACTCACACTCCCTTGCAGTATCATGGATTCGATCTCCTCATCACACACAGTGACTCACAGTTTCACAAAAAAGGAGTGATTAGATTTGCTCTGTATGGGCATGTTTGGAACCTGACCTTGCACACGGTTCTTTTTGGCATTGGGAGCTGATACATGCAAGGCATGAAACTAATCAGGTGAAAGTCATGATAGTACAGTAGTACTTATCTTACTGAAAGTTGCACGGAACTCTTTTGATCAGGATGTGCAAGACAGCAACAGGAATTGATTCTGTATTGCGAAGAATAATAGGTGATCTGGAGATAAGATCAGACACGGAATTCTACAGAACATATCGGGTCAACTAGATAAAAAAGAATTGGGAAATCATGCATGCTTCACGCTCTCAATGAGTTCTAGTTGAATTTTAGTCGTTAACACAGTTTTCTTTATGAACAACATATCGCTGGAAATTATTCTCGGAAGATAAAGACTTATAGTCAGAATACTCTCTCTCTCTCTCTCTCTCTCTCTCTCATGCTCGCTTGCTCTCTCTTTGTGTGTGTGTGTGTATGTTTTATTTTTGGAAAATCAATATGCTTACTAGAAATATCAGCGAATTTCAATCAGATTATTCTTTTAAAAAAAATAACAACACCTTTTTTCTTTCTGGAGAAAAGAGTGGGTGAATCGTGCATGCTTTTGCATCTTTTTTGTTTCTCCGAGAAGGAATAATAGGAATGGATCTAAGAAATTAAAGTACAGAAGACGGAAGACTTTGTTCTTAATCATGAAGTCGTGATGAACTGTACAGAGTATAATGCCAGTACGGTAGGTGAAGGTGTATGCAGCTTGAATTTGTATAATTCTCAGACGAGGCAGTGTGGTGAGGCTCCTATGGATTAAGAAAAACCGAGCATTGTTAGGCTGCATGTGCCATTCACGGCCAATTACTGACATTCACTTATTCTACACAGATGTACTTAATAAATAGCTAATAAATATTTCTCCAAAAAATAGCTAGTAAATAGGCCATGCTTCCGAAGATTTATTTTTCAGGACTCATTGCAAGACTGAAGAATATCTCTTGGAACAATCGAATTTCAGAAGATTTCTGCTGAAATTAAATTATACTGGGATAGAAATATCTTAACTTCAAACAGAATGGGGGGAAACTTTCAGTTATATAAGCACGGGTTACGTTATGGACTTTTCTAATGGTACTTTGGCGTACATCAAATTCGGTTGATGCGAAAATGAAATTCCCTATCATTTGTCAACCCTGCATGATATCTAAGCATTGAAGCATCACATGGAAATCGATTTAATTTGTTGGTAACCGAAAATGAAGGCTTACTGAAATTCATGAAGCAAGAGATTGTTACACACACACCGACGTGCTTTTGCTCACATGTTTTATATAAGTTTATTAGTCGGTTCCTGCGGTTGGAGCCTTGGCATTTGGTGATGGACTGATGGTACTATTGAGCCAGGCACCTGTGTGGTTGGGAAGGTGAAGTGATGGTGACCAAACCCATTGCTCGTTCAATAGCAATAATCAAGCACTTGAGACATGCCAATTTTTGCTAATTTAAATTCAATGATAGGATGATACTACTCTGATCCCATCCGCCCTTTTGAGTTCACCATGTCCATCGCTACGTATAGCCAATTCTGGACAGTTCCATCCATTTTGCTGACTCCAGATCCAGTTCCAAAATCCACAAGAAAACTCCAGTGGCCATGCTCTAATTTTATATACATGTCAAACATAATTCTTAGTAGTACATCGATCGTACACGGAATGGTTCTTTTCCCATGTAAGACCAGAAAAATCGCAGTCGCGGTGATTCCAACACACTAATTAACTATACATAGTCTTTGCCGTAGAAATGGAATGGAGAGCTAGCTTGTTTTGAAGATGCTAATAAATCAAACAAGCTAAGATCGATGAGGAGTTATATGCAAGGGAAGAGATTAGAGAGTAGTGCAGTGGATGGCCAATAGAAAACATGTCTGTGGTGTGGTGGTGTGGGATGGTTGGAGGCCATGAGTTGAGGCCTCTCTCTCACTCGGCAGGCAGAGTCATGGTCAGGGGCAGCCAGCAGCTGGGAGCCTGTCTGGCCCGGGTTAGTTAGCATGTTGCCCCGTTGTCCGCTGCCCCACCGCACGAGCTGCCACACCTTCCCGGATCCTCTGCACCCACACCACCTCCCCCTTTTTCCTAATCACTACTGATCTACTAACTAATTAAACAAATTAAAACAATTATTATCATGCTATGTATGGAACGGAGGAATTAATGGTGACACAATGATGGAGTGATGATCTACTGCTTACTTGGAAGCTCTTGAGTTCAAGAATAATTGTTTACATATATGTATTGGATTAAGAATAGACGACGACGACTGAGGCACTAATTCGGCTAGAGCTAGCTATTAGGCCAATCATGCATGTGAGCTAGTGTGAGAGAATCCTAATGCTGATCACCCAATGTGGGCGTTCAAGCAGAGGAGGGTTGGGTTGGGTTGGGTTGGGTGGTGTGCTTCCAACTTCAACTTGCCAAGGAGCCAACCAAAGCCAAGCCAAGGAACCAACCAAAGCCAGTGGAAGCAACAATGCAAGCAACACAAGGGGAGCTAAGCTAGCCTGCTGCCTTTTCGTGGTGGTAGAGCAATGACCAAACCAAACCCAAGCTAACTCCCCCCAAAAAGATTAGATGATGATTACGATGGCGATGATGTAGACAGAGAGAGAGTGAGGGGTCACAGAACAGCCCACACACACACACCACCTCTCTAGAGAGAGAGATGGAGAAGGAGGTCACTCCCTTTACGTGAGCACAATGCTTAGCTAGTACCCACCGTTTTCCAGCTCTCTCTCTCTCTCTCTCTCTGCTTCTCTCTTTGCTTGCCACTTTACACACTCCCATTGCACTCATCATCAGCTCACACTCATCTGATCACACACTAGCATGGCAATGCTGGTCATATGTATCCTTCTGTGCCAATCAATTAATGTTTCATAAACTACAGGTGGCAATTTCATTGTTCAGAAAAAAGAATAATACACATTTCAATAACAGAAAACCAATTGCAATAGAAGTGAGCCTATAATAAGAGAGAAATTGTGACAACAACAATCTTGATCAATGAATGAATTAATAGAATTAATCACACAGGTCAAATCTCAAACATATTTCTGTACCCATAATTCACATCGCCCATTCCAATTTCCAATCATTTGAACAAATAATGGAATAAAAATACCCCAAAAGAAGAAGAGAAACTGAAAAAAAAAAGAATTTAGACAAGAAGCACAATTGCTGTGTGTACTGTATCTGTATGTATGTAGAAATTATGTATGAGCAGATCGAGAAAAGCAGAGGAGATCGATCGAGCGAGAGAGAGAGAGAGCTAATTGGTGTTTACTAGTAATGGCAGTCAACCAGTGCTGACGCCGCGGATGCCGGGAAGAGGAGTTGGGCCGCCGCCGGTGGCCTCTCCGCCGCCGCGACGGCGAACGCGAACCGCGGCGAGGTCACTGCCGCCGCCGTCTCGCCGTCGCATGGCGCCGGCATGTTGAGGTCGAGCTCCAGGAGGCTCTTCTCCTTCCTCGCCGGCGCGTCCTCCTTCGCCGCCGCCGGAACCAGCGGGCGGTGCCGCCGCATGTGCCCGCCGAGCGCCTGCCCCGACCCGAACTCGGCGCCGCAGATTGAGCACTCGTGTACCCTCTGGTGCTTCGAGCTGCTGCTGCTCGTCGCGGCGGCGATCATGGCCGCGGCCACCACCGCGTCCTGATGCTCTTGCTTCGGCGGCGGCATGGGGGGCGCCGCCGGGACCGGGATCGCGAGCACTGTTGCATCGGCGGTCGATTCCGCCGGTGCCGGAGGCGATGGAGATGGTGCGGTCGGTTCAGTTGAAGTGGTCACCTTGTTGTTGTTGTCCTCGGATGTCGCCGCCGGAGGTGGAAGAAGGCGGGGCTTCTTGTGGCTGGTGCGGTGGCCGCCGAGAGCCTGGAAGGAAGGGAAGCACTTGTTGCAGGTCTGGCACTCGTACACGTACTCGCCGGCGGCGGCGCCATCGGCCGGGCGGCGGCTTCGGAACCTGGCTTCCTTGGCGACGGCGACGGAGGCGACGACCTCCTCGTCTTCCTTGGCGGTCACCGCTGGAACGCCGTGGGCGAGGAGCATGAGGCAGAGCGCCATGTCCTCGTCTTCCTCGGTGAGGCATCCTCCTCCGCCGCCGCTGGAGGCGGCCTCGTCGGACGGCGAGGTCCCGGCGGACTCCTCCGCCGCCGCCGCCGCGGGCGCTGTGGCCGCCGACGCCGCGGACGACGACCACTCCGGCGCCGGTGCGGTTGACGACAGCACCACCGGGGGCGCGTGCACGCGCTGCCTCTTGCTCCGCTTCCCCTTGACGAGCACCGGCGGCACCGCCATGGTTGCAGGCGGTGGCGTTCCGGTCTCCTCTTCTTCGTGGATGCGACCTCCACCGCCGCCGCCCATGGCCCCGATCGATCGGGGACGAGAGGAGGATCGGAGGGGCAAGAAGAAGTGGTGGAGTGCGTGTGAGGAAGTGGGAGGGAGGAAGGTTGGTGATGCTTGGGGAGAAGGGAAGGGATGGCTCTGAGCTGCAACTGCAAGTGCTGTGCTGTGCTGTGTTTGTGCCTTGCTTTGCTGCCTGTGAAGGATATGATGTGATGCTAATGACACCACAGAAGGGGAGAGATGGAGTAATAAAGTGGGATTGTCAACAAGAGAAGGCAAGGGAGGGGAGGTGGAGAAAGTTAGGAGGTTGACATGTAGCCATGGCTGGCAATGTGGCAATAAACTAGTGGCCGGAATCGCCGGATTGGTTGGGGGAAGAGTCTGATGCCATGGATGAGGGATATGTGTTGTGCATGGGAAGAACTGGTGGACAGGGAGTGGAAAGTCACCAAGACCTGGCCCGAAGAAAGTTCGGCTCATATGGATAGTTGATCCACATATTATTATTAATATTGATTGAAGTCGGCGATTATTCACCTTAGAGTCGTCTTATGTTTTTTTTCTAACACAAGTTTTCCTATAGATATATATACTTTTCGAGGAAAATTTATTGTTGAATGTAAGATTATATTGGTTCTTGCTAATGTTCAGATAATGTTTTTGGGTAAATTAAGCACGAGTGAGATTTATGGTACCAAGGGTGTGGGACAGCTTCGATGCTATCTTTAGTGTCCTTGGTATGCAATTGCATGCAACGAGACTGACCTGCACCTACTTAGTGAGTGAGTGTCTAACTAAAAGTGTTAGGACTTTGGACTATACCCAAAGTGAGTGTTTAATCAGGTGTACCTGCACATTACTACTGCCTAATGCAGTCCTTTTTGGAACATAATTTTTTATTTCCAACCCATTTATGTACAAACCACCTGTAAATTTCTCACCACACAGTACAAACTTATTGCTCCACACACAGAGCTGCTATCCTAGCACAGATTGACCATGTTGCATCTGAGGAGAATACATCGATGCGTGTATTGACTGCCGTCGCCACCCTTTTTTGACGATTTCCTTTTGCAACATTGTGCCAGTCACCAATGGGTTTCGATCCCTGTTGCTTTGGCAATGTGGAGACGTCACACTCAGCCAACAGCTCAAGGCCAATGTGTCACTGGCAGATGAAAATTCCAATGAATAGGTACGCCTTGGATATTTCTGTCATCCAATCCTATTCTCTCTCCATATTGAGTCCACAAAGAGATGCCATTTTGCAAACAAGCAAACAATGCAGCCGAGGAAGACATATCATAGAGCATATCGATGCCCCATTTCTTGTGGAAATTTATACAGGAGTCGGTATCCAAGTATGTAAAGCTCAAATTCAATCATAAGATTCACATTATTCCCCGAGAGGCAAAAATTTGAAATTGATGGTTTTATTTAGGTGAAGTGTGTAAAATCTATGCTATGCACTGAAGCATAAGTTAGTGGCCAGTGGTTGAAGCCATAATTCCTTCCTTGAACAGCCACCTTGAAATTATTCTAGCATATCAACGTACTGTTTTGCTAGAGCGAAATTAGATTATCAGCGCACTGTTTGAGCAAAAAAGATTTGGGATGGATGTTTGAGGAGACAAAAAAGGCACAATGGAGGCTTGAAGTGAAAAGGAAGTGATTTCATCCTGGAAAAGAGATTTCTACACTTCTCTTTCAATACTTGTGGAACCTCTTTCTCGCCTCCTTTTGCGCTAACTCAGTTGCTAGTTTCCAAAATGGAGTAAAGGTTAAACATAAAAAAATGTATAAAGTGGTTATTTTCTACTCCTGAACTTGCTTTATGCTTTCTTAATGTTTATTCACATCTATAGGGAAAAAAGCACTAGATAGCCATTCTGTAAATTTTTATTTTTCATTAATTGTGCTTTCATCATGTCCACACTTAAGGGTTGGATTGAAATTCTCTTTAATATAATATGACGGTTGCATCAATAAATATAAAATCCTACAACATATCTTTTCAGCAATAATTAAGATTTTTTTTTCTATAGTACTGTTCTTTTACATGTTAGAATGCTGCTGCATTTTTAAATAATGTGTTAAGAATTATATTTCTTACCTTAACAGTACCTTGGGTGAGCAAGACACTTCGCACCAAATTAGCCGCTTCCTTTCACCGTAGGTCAAGTATATTCAGTACAACGACTTCCTGAACTCTACCCATTACCACACTCCATCCGTCCTTCCCTTTAAACATATATGCAATGATCCAAAGTTCCAAACATTACATGTCAATGAGAGGAAATGAGTGATCCTTAATCATTTGATACCGTGTAAACCGTTGGCACAAGAATAAATAGTTTTGTTCAGGTCAGAGGTTGGTTGGCTTGCTTGCGTCCCACTCCTGTTTTTTAAAGGAAGAGGCAGCTACGGCTGTTGCCTGTCTTTGAAGCTGCAACAATACTTTAGGTGTGTGGTGTGCTGTGGTGTGGTGTGTACTAGTAGCCTGGTAGTGGAGATGGTGTAAGCAACTGCTTCACTCCCCCTAATCTCTCTCTCTCCCTCTCCATCTCCCTCTCTCATTCCCAGAAATGGAATTTTGGCATGATGTGTTCTGTTTTTTAAATGGTCATTCAAATAATGAGAGATTTTCAATGATTAAATAAAAAAGATGTTTGGATGGAGAGATGATGGGTCAGTAATACATGGCTCCCACCTCTCTTGTCATAGTCAATTCGGTGTATACATTTTGTTGAAGTAGGAGCTGCTTCTACGCAACTTGTATGATGTAGATGAGCATTGTTTCAGCGTACAAGAAAATTCCGTGGCCACTAGCTAGCAGTCTGATTCTGCAACCTTCTTTTTTTTTTTTTGCGAATTAGCGATTGCACAACATTGGAGTGAAGATTCTGAACTTGTAATTTTTACAGTATTTGGCATTTTAAGTTGTATGCATTTGAATCAGTTCTTTTCCCAAGTTCAAGAAGACCATAGTAAGTTCAGATTTGGTCATCATGTCTTTGCTTTCCCTGCACTCCCATTTCTGTCAACAAATTAAGCAATGTGACAGTATATGTGATATGTACATCACAACCATACAAAGCTGATAGCTGTACTTGGCTAAATTACTCGCATGGGAAATTTTACCTTATTTAGGAAATATTAAAGCTTAATTGTAACAAACATTATATCGAAGTGCACACGGAAGACCTATTTGGAGTTGGGCGCTGATAAAAGAGGCCCAAACACCCTTTGTCTCCCACTCCTCGGTATATGATTTAACCCATAGCTCTTTAGAACTTTCAAAAGAGCAATTTGAATAGGAATTGTGTCTCACAACTAAAACAAAAGAAGAAAAAGAAATAAAAATAATAACAGCCTGTCTGCAGCTTAGTTGGGCTAAGTGGTCAGATACTAAGGAGAACAAGCTGACCCATTCCGAGACCTTGCCTGCAACCAGTTTCCACGTACACCTCAACATTTGATGCCAAACTTACTCTGCAAAGTATAAAATAAAAGGGCATTGCCATTGAGCATCTTGCAAGAAAAAAGAAAGGCAGAAGAAAAATAAATTACGTTGAAACAATGGCAATTACCAGGCAGTTCTGGAGATTCTCCCATGGATTCCCTACCATGCTCCAAACAGAGCATGAATAGTTCCAATATGGCCCTGAATCTTGCAAAGTTCTTTCGGGATTTCTCACATGTGCTTTGGCTCGAGATAACAGTAAATATACTATGCTACAAATCAGTTTCTACAGCAGAGGAAGCGACAGTACACGTAATAATTGTTAAATTAGGATACTGAACTTATACTAAACATTGAACCCATCAACTCATTACTGTATCTGAGAAGCGTATAAGCTAGGGTCACACTACTGTCAAATTCATCTACATAAGTTGTGTTAGCTATCCATTGACTTGCGCAGAGGATGGGAAATGGTGCAACAAGAAGTACTCTTCACCAAATCAAGAGATGATAGTACAGTTAAGCCCACTGGCGCTGGTTGACTTAGTAATGTGTTGTGCACTACGCACTTGCTGGTCGTTGCTGGCATGTTGTCTCCATTGCAACCAACCCAACTCTCATGTTCGTCCTCATCATTGTAATCTTAGATTTAGATATTAATAATATGAGCTTGCGATGGGGCACAGATATTTGTGATTTTTTCGTGCATGTGGAAACTTCCAAATCTTTAAATTTCAATTAGGCTGCTGTGTACTTACCATTTTAGGTTTTATGCAATCTAATCAACACTATTCCTGAGCTCAACAAAATCAGCTGTTCCTACGTTCAGACCTTTTCTCATCCTGTTGCTTGCCCTGCACTTTCAGTTCTGTTATCAACTACATCAACAATTCAACTTGCACGCTCAAGGATAACAACTGCCTTCTCTTCTTTTTTTTTCTTTTTTTTTTTTGTAGTGCAAGTCTCAAGATTGAAATTTAAACAAAAAACTGTTTAAACCAAGGGCGGATATTTCAAGAAAAATTTTAAATACACCGAGTGAACACTTGCCAATCTCTTGAGACCCTTTATAGCTACAAGGAAAATTGACTCCCGAAATCATATTTTCTCTTGCAAAAGGAAGAAAATAACAACAGTTTTTAGCACATGCAGGCTGCACGGATTGGTCCATTCCTACTTTGCGCGCAACCCGCTTCCACATATCCTTTAAAGTTTCTTCCAACATCTTGTGCAAAACAAGGAAACGGCATGCGTAATCTGCCAAAGAAAAGCTAGTTTTATAGTCTCCTGTGAAATTTATTTATATAGGTTGCAAATGGGTTGATAAATACATATATATACGATACGGTTTATCACTTTTTTTTGCTTCAATATTTGATTTGACACATACACCGGCTGCTCATTTAACAGTGTGATTTTAGAGCAAGCTTGTCGTTCAAGATGCTGCTGCCATTCAATAGTGCGTCTATAGGAAATTATTCTAATCGTTGACTCCATCAACTCAGCTAATAGTGGATCTGAGCAACACCAGCAGATGTAGGGCAGACATACAGCTAGGATCACAAAGAATTGATTGCAAAAGTTACCATTCATCAACTTGAGCTCAGAATTAGCTAGAGATAATGATACAAAATTAGATCAAAACCGGATCAGGTCATCAGGAGAGGATGGTGCACTAAGCACCAGTTAGTCACGCTGCCGTGTAGCCGGCACTGCATCCAACCCACACTCATGTTCCCCATCACTGGAGTCGCCAATTATTAGAAATTAAACAGAGCTTAATCAGAACGTGTCGGCGAGGCAGTGGGTCGCAAAATGAGCTATGGGAATTTTTTACGCATGTGGAGCGTAGTATCTCTGCCGCATCACGGCGTCAATCTTGCTCCTTCAGCACATGGTCTTGGGAGATTCACGCCACTGCTTACCACTAGAATTAAAGACTAGTGGGCACGAGGTGCTAGGTCAAATTGCTACAAACTAACAGCAGTTTCTGTGTAAGCCTGTAAGAGTTGGTCATGCAACTTCAAAAACATATGTAAGCAAGAGTCATGCAACTTCATAAAGAAGATAATTTAGTAGAATGGCACTAAAAGAAGGAAATAAGTTGTCCAAGTCACTGAATAACCAATGGCATGACCAATATTAGTTTGGAGCAGAATGTCGATGTCGCCGAGAATATTAACCGACGGGAATGGAAAAAGTTAACTTGTTTATCATTGTTCATGACTGAGATTTTCTACTACGCATCACCTTTTACTTGGGATGTGAGCCTTTAGTTCTTGAAGTTGTCGATAATCATGTTGCAGGTGTTCATGCTGCGTGCGTCGAGCAGATTGTGGTTCCAGAGTTTGATCATAAAAATCCTCCAGCACCTTTTTTTTGCAAAGAAAATATCCAATAAAAAACACACATATATGAACATGCATACCGGCTGTAATCCATAGACATGCATAAACTCAAATAGCAGTCACTCACCCAAGCAGTGAAGGGTTTTGCGCAAGTAATTGTGCATGAAGCTGGGAGAATGCTTTACAGGCCCATGGCATATGACTATCAGCTTTCACCCTGCAATATACTTCCACTTTCAGTATCCAAACCACCAGGCCGAGTACATGAACAAAAGTTGTAGTGGTAGCTTTTGGCAAATTTGTAGTTCCAGGAAAAGAGATTGACTAGGGTGACTGCATATGTAGCCAAAAAAAAGATTATATTCTGATCAGGACTGAAGCGTGTCTTTTAGTTTGGTTGGCATAGGAATGGTATAGGAAATTATTCTTTAATGAATTAGTAAGTAGCTCTCTTGAGTATTCGAGAGGGAAAAAAATTCTACTAGATAAAGAAGTTTTTAGGTGGTATTTAAGCAGCACACAATATTAGGTTGGTAGCATTATTATGGCACTAGAAAAAGAACATGCTTAATCAAATCGTCTAGTGGCAATGTTGGGATTTTATAGTGCTTACTAAATTTTAGCAGCGGAGCTAAGTGTGGGCAAAAGGGGGACAAAATCAAAGCGTTAAGCTAGTCTTGCAACCTTGGAATGACAATCCAATATCCGATTGCCCAATGGCTACTGCAGCAACAGGACGAAGGGCGCAAGGATTCTGCAGTTCTGCCTTCTTTGTCAGGGGCTCAATGATTCACCATCATTGGTGACAAAAGTGCAGGTAATTAGGCAAGTTGTCTTACAGCTCGTTAACATTACGCAAAACGGTCGTTATGTGCATGTTGTTTTGCATTGGTGAAAATTCCCCCCCCCCCCCCGACTCCACCTCTTTGTAATATTCCTCTTCTTCATGAAATGATACATAGCTCTATGCATTCGAGAAAAATAGACCAATGGACCTTTTTTCTGCATAACTCAACTAACCCATGTTGTTCATAATGGTTATGAGTACTGCAAATTCATAAATTCATTTTCCTACAATAGGATATCAAATTTTCTGTACCTTCCAAGCACACTGGACCTAATTTAACTCTAAAGCTGACAATGGACAAGCATGAGATGTATCTATATGGTTACCAGCCAGATCAATATACATTAATTATAGCCTAGCATTTAGTCTCAGTCTAACTCAAGTCAGCTACCTACCTCAACAAAAGAAGGTTTATCCTTTCTAAAAGGACATGGAATAGTAGTAAAGACAATTTGAGCTAGTCCATCAACAGCAGGAACTGAACTCACTTGTATTTATCCTGATAACCAGAAATTAAAAAATTTTGGGGATGGATCTAACCTTTGTCTCGAAGCAAATGAATTCCACATATGCATGATACGCTTCTCATCTTCCGCAATATTAATGAAATCATCAAGCATCTGCATTTGATCAGAAAGATAAAATGACGAGAATTATTAAGCTACCACACAGCAAATACAGATTGAGTTGAGCTTAAGATAAGGTAGCACACTGCTCGTATTCCATGGTTATGCAAGAACAGAGCAAAAGATTATCCCATATTACCCTTCTATCCTCAAAGTCAGCAACATCATCATCAACTTCATCTTCACTATCACGATCTGAAAGAACTTCTTCAAATTCCATTTGCTACAATAAGTACAAGGAGAAGATTAATCTCGATTGCAAACATAGGAATAAATCATGTTGGAGGACGTTAACTTAGCAAGATGATAGCAAGAAGAGCTCAATAACAAATAAATTATCAGCACACAGAGCCTCACACTAAGCTAAAAGTGGGACAAAAAAGTTTGGACCAGACAAAACTGAAGTCAGCCATTTGTATTCTATAACAGATCCATGGGTGCAATGTGCCAATATATATGAGTACATGGGTAAACAAAGAGGAATCTAATAGCGTATATGTATACTCCTACACAAACATCATCTTCAAATACTCCATCCAACAATATATGAGGCACTCCTTGTTAGCCCTAGAGCCACGCCGCCCTTAGAGATCAGGATTAGTATGCCCATCTTTGATTGGTGATATTTCTATAAACCTCTCAAGTGCCTGCCTATATATGTGTAACATATCCCGGACCTAATCAATCAATATTTTCACACAATCTTATTTGTCTTCGTGGTATCAAGAGACCGGGACTTTTCCGATCTCGCTTCCGCACCCTAGGCGTCATGCCGGTTCTGCTCCCTGCACCGACCTCCCTATCGTCGCTGCCCCGAGCACCACCACCGGCGCCGCCCTCCCCATCTCGCACCGGCACCTCGCCATTGTTGCCCGGGCCCCTGGTGAACCCCCTTCAGCCGATGATGCGGTGGCTGAGGTGGAAAGCAAGCATCTTGACGACACTCTCGCTGCACGCCAGACAGAGCGCGAATATAATTTAAGTAAGTTTGAGTCCGTGTGTGTAGGTGGGATTGTAATTCGCCTTGTTTCTCTCTTCTATTAATGAAAAGATACGGTAGGAAGTAGAGATTTGGGGAAACACCACACACCCAATGGGGGGTGACCTCTCATATGAATAGCCATTGCGGCTTGGTGTACAAGGAATGCAATCGCCTATACAAGGCAGGTCACCTATACTAGGTAAGTTCAATTAGCTAGGATACATTCATAATACACACATATCTAACACCAGCCCGCAGTCGAAGCGGGAGGATCTCGGACGCAAAGACTGGACCTAAACTCTGTGAAGAGCTGAGTAGGCAAGCCTTTGGTCATGATGTCCGCGTACTGATGCAACGAGGGCACATGGAGAATACGGACCTGCCCAAGTGCAACCTTCTCGTAGACGAAATGAATGTCGATCTCAATATGCTTTGTGCGGCGGTGATGAACGGGATTCGCCGTCATGTAGACAGCACTCACGTTGTCACAGTAGACAACCGTCGCCGTAGCAATCGAGAGGTGGAGCTCCAACAACACTCAGCAACAACGTGCGCCACAACACGGTATTCTGCTTCTTCACTGGAGCGGGAAACCGTGGTCTGACGCTTGGAGGACCAAGATATCAAATTGTCGCCGAGGTAGACGCAGAAGCCGGACATAGAGCGCCGAGAGTCGAGACAACCAGCCCAGTCCGCATCTGAGTATGCAGTTAGGGTCTGAACAGAGCCAACACCTGGTCCCAGCTCCGAGGAGGCGGCTGGGTGTATGTCGCAGGTTGCGACACCTGGAGAGGGGCAAACGCCGTCTGCGCCTGAGGAGCGGAGCCGAGGATGCCCCACTGCGAGCGCCAGTGCTGCTCGCCGCCACCGTTGCCGCCGGAGGGGGGGGACCAGGTCCGGCCCCCGGGTTGAAGCAGAACCAGGGGCCAGACAGGGCGTTGCCGCGCTGCTGCTGCTGTCCGCCGCCGTTCCAGCCACCGCCGCCGCCGTAGCCCTTCTTGTCGCCACCCTTCTTGCCCCACTGCTGGATGTCGTTGCGCCGCTGCTGCTGCGGCGGGTGCTGAGGACCCGCGATGGAGGAGGAGCGACACCCAGAGGAGCCGTACATGGAGGACGGCGGCTAGGGTTTGCGGCGCCTGGGTGGAGGCGGCGCGAGAGGGGCAACAGAGGGGGAGGGGGAACCGAATCAGGGGGATCCCTGGACTCGTGATACCATGTAGGAAGTAGAGATCTGGGGAAACACGACACACCCAATGGGGGTGACCTATCATATAAATAGCCAATGTGGCTTGGTGTACAAGGAATACAATCGCCTATACAAGGCAAGTCACCTATACTAGGTAAGTACAATAAGCTAGGATACATTCCTAATACACACATCTAACAGATACGCAGCTCTCCTGCGTGTTCGAGAAAAAAAATGAGGTACCAAGTAGTATCTGGTATGCCTCCTAGAAGTTATGACTGGCTGCTAGAATAGAATAATCACAGATTCATAGTACAGTTGTATACCATTCAACCTTACAGATCCAATGGAACAATGTTGTCAATTCCACAGTTAAATAAAGTTCTTGGAGGATGATTTCAAATATCAATAAACCTCTTATAAGTTACATCTTTTCTTTGTTTTATACATGATTAATAATTTCCCCAATGAAGGCTGGCATAAATAAGTCAATTTATCTTCGATAGCGCAATGCAATTTTAGTCAAAGATTGGGAGAAAAGCATAGGGTGGGAACCAAGTAATATAGATGAAAAGAGGTGCACAATTTTCAGCACCTGTCCTTTGTGAGAATGGAAGAATTGACGTTTTTGAAGTAATTGTCGACTGCCAATGGTATAAAAACAAATAGGAAAGTAACTAGTTAATTGAACAACTTCTATCAAAACTGATTCAAGATATGATATGAGTAATATAGTATCAGAAACAAAATCAAAAGGGACTTACTTTCTGGAGTCCAGTTGGTCAACAGATATTCGCCTGGTCTTTCCGAATTGGAGTACTCTTGGTGATGAAAGATGGCCGCTATGTAATGAATAGGCAGGATCAACTGACGTGTCTGGCACGGAAATCCCTGAAAAATTTTGGCCACATAAGGAAAATCCATGATGATTATGGTTAACATAATGCATTGTCCACTTACCACCAGCATGACATTAGTTGGATGCTATAGACAATTTTCATTTGTTTAATCTTTAGATGTTTCTTAGGAATTAAACTGGCACTATGAAAAGGTGATATGCAGCCAACCTAGTTCTGAAATATATAATAATTTTAGGGTATCATACATCATACTCCATTCAATGTGATGCATGTCTTTCTCAACATGGAAGACTAAGATGCAAGTACATTAATGTTGAAGCCAAAATGTGATGCAAGTCTTTCTCAACATGCCATCAGAATTATTGCCATAAGTATACAAATAACAACTTTATCATGCTTTATTGACTCCATTCAACCTCTCTGCAAAAACTACACCGAGAAAATGTCAAAGAATTCAACTTTTACAGACTCTAGTATGGTATTGTACTAGAACGGTTTTATGCAAAGTTTAGTGCTTGGACCATGTAGGCAATCTCATGCTGTATAGATGTATCAAGATCTAATACAGAAATTTTTGAGTTAAATATATTTTTCTTCCCTCAACTAAACTTTGTTCAACAAATAACTATGAAACCAAGTTTTTTTATAAAAAAAGAAAGGAGAGAAAGGATATAACCCAAGGGACAGGTATTAAACTAAGTTAAAATTGAATATAAAAATGCAATCATATAAGACAAAAGTAACAGATTCAAAGTGTTCAACCCATATGAGACAAGAAATTCGACATGGTACGTTTAAGGGAAATTGGGAGCTATTGATGCTTTTAGGCCACAACAAAGGGCCGAATACAGAAAGAGCCCAAGATTAGCCCTAGGCAAAAATAAATGACTACCTAGCTAGATCCATAGCTACTATGGAAACTGAAACCGTTAACAGTACTCCTAATTCATTTCACATGCTAAGACAAAATATTATAAATGTACAATTTCATTTTACAGAGCTGTCTTCAAAGCTCAGATGGGTATATAGGTGGTTTTGATCCCATACCAGCAGATAGATGCCCCTGCTTTGTTGTCTCAATTGATTTTGTCAGATCAAACGTCTCAGTTTCTTTTGGCGGAACAATCATCCCAATTGCTTTTGTTGAAACCATCATCTCAGTTGCGTTCATAGGAATCATCATATCAGTTGCTTTAGATGGAATGATTAGCTCAGTCGCTTTTGACAAAATGATTGCCTCAGCTGCTGCAACTATTCTTTGACGCTTCTTATACTTTGAGCTGATGGAATATTATTACTAATGCAAGTCATGATGAATAGAGAACTGATAAATCATAAATGTGAGGAAGGACAAACATACAAGTAGGAAAATGTTCTCTTTCTTGGGTCAACTCTTGCAGGAAAATCCTAGAAATGACAGGATGCATTAGTTTTACCAGTCATTTTTTGTTCTCGAATATGCAAGAGAGCTCACAACACACACTAGGGGTTAAACCAACATGCTTTGAGCCAGAAACAAGGCTAACCCAGACATTTATGAGCAAAGTTGTCAAAACAATATTCATTATACAGCTATGCATGAATCTCCAATGTCATTCATGTAAACCCATTGCCTCTTAAGCATGCAAATTCTTAACTGGTTTTGCTAAGTCCTTGACTATTGCATCCAACTAAAATAAGAACAAAACTAGCAGCAGAATAAGAGGGACGTCAAACTTGAGAGATTTGTAAACCACTGACTGTTTAGCAACAAACAGCTAGACACCAAAATACATTTATTGTTTAAATTACCTCATTTGTATTGCGCTTCAAGCTGACAGCAACACCCTGTCCCTTCTCAGTCATCTGCAAGAACAAACAAAAAGGCTAGTTACCGAACAATTGAGTTTGTATGAAGGTTATATGTTCAAGAGGTTTACGTACCCAGAACACAAAGTTGAATAAGTCATGTGATGTGAGTAAGTGATATTGCAGACCCTATAACCAAAATTATTATATTAGTAGGAAATTGAAATAGAGTGAAAATGTATGCTACATCTATTACAAATATGTGAAGGTATGGACAACGAAAACACAATCTCCAATTGGTATATAGGAAAAGAGAAGATATCAACATGGCTGAAAACGATTAAAAAAGCTATGTTGTAATAATTAAAAATGTCATTTCTTTCATACTAAAAATTAGTCACATTCTTTAGGAAAAAATAGTGAAATACGAACACACACACATAAAAAAAAACTTTGCTCCAAACATTACCATGAAGCTTCCACACTTTACCAAGCAAAAGGAGCAGCAAAAATCTTCAGTAACTGGCAAGAAGGATTCAATGAATCAATAAAATGTTGTAACTGTGTAACATAAGAGGAAAGGTTTAATGAACCAACAAAAAATATCTCAAATAACGTTCACTCTTTCAGTAAGTGATGCATAGTGTTTAACTTATACTATTGGGCATCAAAGGCTACCAAAGGAAGCATATACAAATGACAATCCCGGTGTAGCCAAATGAGACAGGTTACACCTCAAAACAGTGTCTCACCAAACATACCACATTGAAACACTTTTAAAATGAAAGTTCACTACTTCACTTTACTATACCAAACAATCTCGGCTGTCTGCCCAACAAAATATTGACTAATTTTACTACCTTAAACAATTCAATACAAGTCATTTGAACCCCTATCCGGTTTTGCATGATGGTTTTGCTGGCATCGCCAATGGGGACAGTTACAAGACAGTTTATATTTTATCGAAAATTTGTGGATCCATGTGACATAGGTTCATATCCCTCATGGTGGAAGCCAATCTACTGTGCGGCTGGGAAAGGGTGCATGCCTTTGCATTAAAAAGATTCATGATAGTTACAATTATAAACACGAGGCACCATGATACTGCAGTTCACCTGCCAACATGATTCAAATTGGGTGTTGTGTGCTCCAACACATCACCAAGCGAAAATCAGGTGCGGTAGGCGGTATTATGTCTATACAGGTTCGTATGCCTACAGCAGGGAGTGTTCAATAGGAGAGAGAGGGTATTGTGCGCATCCTTTCCCACTATTGTGTTCCAGATTCCAGGAAAAGACGAAAAGTACAAGAGAAACTATGCAATAACCAAAGGGAAAGCTAAAGCCTAAGGTCACCTGCAAGAGTTAGCACTGCCACTTCCTACAGCAAAGACCTTGGTGCTAAATTATTTTACAACAATCTTGGCAGCAGTTGTCTATAGAACAAAATCTGCTAGCTCGTCCAGTAGAATGTACATAATTAAATGGTAGCCCTATAATTATTTTACCAGTAATATTATTGAGTTAACTGGGTTTTGCAAATCTGGACATGGTAGAGGAAACAAAATGTGTGGCGTCACCAAATAAATGTTTGTACAGGATGCAAATAAGTGATAGCTAAATTGAAAAGAAACCAAGGTAGCTCCTATCAACCAAACAAAATAGAGGTAACAAGTTCTTGGCTTGTGCATGTGCACCTTCTGTCTCACAAATATTGTTTCCATACTTAAAGAGCACATTTCCAGATCTTAACCTGCGGGAATGGAATTTTTCACAGTGAAGTTAGGTGCATCATGGACTAATGCATTTGATAAAGAATGAAGATAAAGCAAGATGCTAGAGCTAGGCCCAGCCGCCCAGCAAAATTCTATTCCTTGGCAACGTCAGGCAAATGCAACATGGTCTAGATCAACTTCTGCTGGACCCCAACATGCTATATAAGAGTGACAACTCCCAAATCTAAAGCCCAGTTCCATAAGTATGAACATTAGTTACATTAAATATAAAATCCAAACCTTACATGCTCGTATTAGAATATACTCAACCTAATCAAAGACTCACAATCAAATTCTTCACAAGATATACAAGAACTCATTAGACTTCCCATATAGCATGTTTAGCGAGTATAAGCTCCTGCATTAGGTTCAACCTAATCAGAACATACTCTACTCCAATTGAATTACCTAAATATCTGCAGTCACTTCTCAGCATAATCCAAAAAGCAAATAAAGTATTGCATTTGGAAATAAAAAAAATGTAAGCATTAAGGACAACCATTCCTATATCAGGAGGTAAAAAGGGTACAATTAATAACAACGACAAGCTATATGGAATGAGTTATCATTACCTTATGATATGCGGTAGAGAAGAAGGTGGTACGTCATTATATAAGTAAGAATTATAAAGAGACTTAAACATGTCTCTTGCACCAGCCTCTTGTGCACATATGCTTACTTGTAACTGATATGAACACTGAAAAAACAAAGTTTCAAAATCGCAGAAAAAGTACAGCAAGTAGTTTACATAGTAGTTGTATTACATGTACTCTGTTTACACCTTAATCAATCTACCATTGCACGCAATCTCCATTGCTTACACTTACCGCAGAATTAAACTTACGAGAACAAAATGTTAAGTAACCTCCCTGCTTGAGAAATTTTGGCTGCAATAGCAAATTAACAATTAGCAACAGATGAAAAATAAGATTAGCATACTGCTACTTGTTGGTGTAATTAGATGAATTGTAAAAGACTTTGGTGGTTATGTAAATATAAGAGTGAGAGGGGCTAGTGGGGGTGAAACTACTCCAACCAGTTTTCCCCCAAATCGAATGACATGGTATCAGAGCCACCTTACCCTACCGCCGCCGCTGCCGTCGCAGCTGGGATTAACTCGCCGGAGCTAGCGGAGGAGAGGAGGCCGGGCCGATGCGGGGTCCCTGCGGGCATGCGCGACAGGTGCAGCGGAGGAGGCGGCGGCCAGCGTGCAGGGCCTGTGCGGACACGCGGGAGCAGCGCGGCAGGTGGCCGGCCTGCGGGTGTGCGGGAGCAAGCATGGGCGCACGGCAGACGGCCGGCCTGCGAGCACGTGGGAGCAGGCGTGCAGGCGACCAGGCGTTTTGGCCTGTGGGCGCGCAGGAGCGGCGCGAGGCGGCCGGTGCGGGCTGCTGGTGCGCAGGTGCTTGCGTCCGTGCTTGGGCAAGTCAACATGCTGCAGCGCGTGCTGGTGAACTGCTTTAGTGCACGTGAAGCTGCTACGTGAGGTTGTGCTGTTGCTGCTGCTGCCGTGCGTGAAGTGTGGAGTGCTGAGAAGGTGCTGGGGTGAAGCAGGTACACTGGTGTCGCTTGTGGAGAAATTGCAGGAGCTGTGAGGAAGCAGCTGGTGGCTGCAGTACGTGAAATTGCAGAGGAGAAATTGCAGGTGGTGGTGTGGCTAGTGGCTGGTGTCAAGCAGCTGATGGAAGTGTACGAGCACAAGTTTGAGGAAGCTGTGAGTTTGAAGAAAGAAGTGAAGGAGACTGGTGCTAATGAGATGTCGGAGAAGGTAGAGGAGATGGAAATGGAGGGCAAACTGGAGATAAAGGTGGGGGAATTGGAAGCTGAGATGTTGGTGAAGAAGAGGGAGTGTGGTTTGGTGAAGGAGAAGAAGGATATTTCTATTGGTAACCATGCCAACTACGCCCGCACGGGCAGAGGTATTCAGGCACAAGCACTTGCATCTACATACACAAATCATGTAGATTGGGTCATAGATTCAGGAGCATCCAAGCATGTCATAGGAATATCTGAGTCCTTCCGCACATATATGCCATACACTCATTCTGAGACTATTCAAATCGCTGATGGCTCAAGTCAACTCATTCATAGTGTAGGGTCTGTGGAGTGCACATCAAATATTACATTGTCATCAGTTTTGCATGTCCCATCATTTCCAGTCAATCTCCTATATGTTAGTTCCATAATTGACCAGTTTAAGTGCAAAGTTATTTTTGATGAAAACTCGTGTCTTTCAGGAGATGGGAACTGGGAGGAGAATTGGGACTGGGATCAGACGTATGGATTGTGGTACATCAACCAGAGGCATTAGCGATGGCTACTAATGTGGGAGAAGTTGAGAGGGAAATTGTGCTACTTCACTGTCGGTTGGGACATCCATCATTTGTGCGATGCATGTGAGTTTGGGAAGCATACGAGGTCCATATATCCCAGTATTGGTCTTCGCAGCGTTGAGCCTTTCACATTGGTCCACTCAGATGTTTGGATCCCTGCTCAGTTACTTCTATTAGTGGTCGGAAGTTGTTTGTCACCTTTATTGATTGCCATACTCGAATGACTTGGATTTATATGCTCAAACACAAGAATGAGGTTCTTAGTGCTTTCCAAGACTTTCATAAGTTAGTTGTAAACCAGTTCAATGCAAAGGTTTGTATACTCCGCACTGACAATGGTACCGAATATATAAACAATGAATTTTCCTCATACACTTCAGATTAGGGGATTATTCATCAAACCAGCTATCATGGTACCCCCACAGCAAAATGGTGTGGCTGAGAGGAAGAATAGGCACCTGTTAGAAGTAGCAAGGTCTCTGATGTTTCAGATGAATGTGCTGAAGTATTTTTGGAGTGAAGCAGTGATGACAGCGGCATACCTAATCAACCGTATGCCATCAAGGGTCCTAGGATGAAGTCTCCTACTGAGATGTTATTGGGGCATCGAGAGTTTAACATTCCACCAAGGGTGTTTGGGTGTGTATGCTTTGTGAAGGATCATCGACGTTCAGTGAGGAAATTGGATCCTCAAGCAGTTAAATGTATATTTATTGGTTATTCTTCTACTCAGAAGGGGTACAAGTGTTACGATCCAATTGGAAGGAGATTGTTTGTGAGTATGAATGTGACGTTTCGTGAGTTTGAGCCATATTACACACAGAAAGGTGATCTTGATCCGTTCTTGGAGGAATTCTCTCCAGTCCCTGGGGGTGACAGTAGAGAGGGGGAGTATAGTTGTGAGCAAGATGGTGGCAATGATGGTGGTCATACTGAGGGGGAGGTAATTGTTGGAACAATCCCAGTTCCAATTCCAGTTATACCTCATAGAGACAATGAAGAGGTGGATGAGATTGATGAGAATGATAAAAATGATTTCCATGAGGACAATGAAGAGGTGGTAGAAGATAATGTTGGTAGTGAAGAGGTAGTGGAAGGGAACGAAGAGGTGGTGGTAGGGACAATTCCTTGTCCCATTGACAATATGAGGAATCAAAATGAGAAAGTTGAGACAGGGACCAAAGAAAAGCAACCTATTGTGTATCAAAGAAGGCAATTTAAAGGTCAGGGGGAGCGTAGTCAAGAGGAGCAAGTGGAGCAACCACAAGCACAACAGACTGATTCTTCAGTCCCAATCCTTTCCCCGGTTTCCTCTCCATCAAGCTCATCGAATTAGACCAGTAATATTTCTCCCACCCTTGATCATGTAGAATCGCCTCTTGCACAACGTAGAGATCATAGAACCAATGCTGGAAAGCCTCCTTCCCGTTATGGCTATGAACATGATATTGCTAATTACATCTCATATGATAATGTCTCACCTGCACATAGAACATTTATTGCAACACTACAAGCAGTGTCTATTCCAGAAGACTGGAGGTGTGCTAAGCAGCATCCAAAATGGAAGGATGCGATGAAGGAAGAGTTGGTTGCTCTTCAAAAGAACAAGACATGGGAGCTTGTTCATCTCCTAGAAGGGAAGAAAGCAGTGGGTTGTAAGTAAAACAGACCCCTGAAGGAAAGGTTCATAGATATAAAGCAAGGTTGGTTGCAAAAGGATATAGTCAGACGTATGGAATCGACTATGATGAGACCTTTGCACCTGTTGCCAAGATGGGTACAGTGAGGACTTTGATCTCTTGTGCTGCCAACTTTGGTTGGGATCTTCATCAACTTGATGTGAAGAATGCATTTCTTCATGGTGATCTACAAGAAGTGTATATGGAGATCCCTTCGGGCTTTGCAAATTAGCAAACCTTAGGAAAGGTTTGTAGATTGAAGAAGTCGCTCTATGGGTTGAAGCAATCACCACGTGCATGGTTTGATAGATTCAGAAGAGCAGTGTGTGATATGGGTTATTCTCAATGTAATGGAGATCATACCCTATTCTATAGGCATCGGGGCTCACATGTGATGACATAGTGATCACTGGAGATGATGTGGAGGAAATCAAGAACTTGAAGGAAAGACTAGGAAGAACCTTCGAGGTAAAAGACCTTGGACCACTTCGATATTTCCTTGGCATTGAGATTGTTAGAGGACCGAAGGGAATTGTTTTATCTCAGAGGAAGTATGTCCTTGATCTGTTGGCGAAGACAGGAATGCTCGGGTGTCGACCATGTGGGTCTCCTATTGACAGGAACCACAGGATATGTGCTCAGTCAGGTGATCCTGTAGATCGGGAAAGATATCAGAGGTTGGTTGGTCGATTGATATACCTATGCCATACAAGACCTGACATCTCTTATGCAGTGAGTGTGGTAAGTAGATATATGCATGACCCTAGAACTGGGCATATGGATGTGGTGTATCAGATTTGGAGATACTTGAAGGGAACTCCAGGTAAGGGGTTGTGGTTCAAGGCAAATTTGCACCTGAAATAGAAGGTTATTATTGTGATGTTGATTGGGCAAGTAGCAAAGATGACCGAAGGTCTACCTCTGGATATTGTGTGTTTGTGGGTGGTAATCTTGTTTCATGGAGAAGGAAGAAGCAGGTTGTGGTATCTCGGTCCACCGCAGAGGCTGAATTTAGAGCAATGGCGCTAGCTCTATTTGAGATGATGTGGATAAAGAGTCTCTTGAAGGAACTCAAAATGTTGAGGAATGATACTATGTCACTTCGTTGTGATAATGTGGCTGCTATCAATATAGCAAATAATCCTGTGCAATTTGATCGAATGAAACATGAGGAGATTGATAGGTTCTTCATCAAGGAGAAGATTGACAGTGGAGCTTTGAGGTTAGGGTACGTTAGGTCTCGTGGTCAAATAGCGGATTGCCTCACAAAAGGCTTGGGGCCTAAAGATATCTAGCGCATCTTGAAGGGGAGTGTTGGTGTAATTTGATGAATTGTAAAGGACTTTGGTGGTTATGTAAATATAAGAGTGAGAGGGGCTAGTGGGGTGAAACTACTCCAACCAGTTTTCCCCCAAATCGAACGACACTACTATTGAAAACAATAATCATGTTTAAATTGAAATATATGTTAGGAAAACATGGAGAAAATAGCACCCCAGAGTTAGTTGTTACACTGTTTGTGTTGTATGTGGGCCCTTTGCCCGTGGGCGTTCAGAACAATGACGCTGCAACAGCCGCCTCAGACCGACTAGTACTTCGACTCAGGTGCCACTTCGCACATAACCTCTCATTCTATTACTCTTTCACATCTTTTACATCCGTGGACCCTATTCCTTCATCAATTGTTGTCGGTGATGGTTCTTTACTTCCTGTCACCGCTACTGGCACCACTACCCTTCCGGGTCCCTTGACTCTTAATAATATTCTTGTTTCTCCGAAACTTATTAAGAATCTTATTTCCATTCGGTAGTTCACTTCCGATAACCATTGCTTTGTTGAATTTCTGGTTGTTCTGTGAAGGATCTGGGAACCAAGAGGGTGATCGTCATGTGCAATAGCTCCAGTGCGTTATACCACTCCAGCTTCCTACGGCTGCCCTTGTTGTCGTCGCTGCTGCACCTTCCCTATAGCATCGTCGTCTTGGTCACCCTGGTCATGAGGTCTTAGCTAAAGTAGAGTCGGTCATTCCGTTCAGTAATAAAGCACCTAGCACTTTGTGTCATGCTTGTCAGTTTGGCCACCATGCTCGTTTGCCGTTTCAGACGTCACATTCTCATGCTTCTAGTAATTTCGACCTTATACACTGTGATTAATTGACATCACCTATCCCTAGTGTTTCAGTTTTAAATACTACTTGCTCGTTCTTGATGACTGCTCTCACTACTTGGACTTTTCCCCTTCGGGCTAAGTCAAATGCTTTTTCGACATTGGCAAACTTTTTCTCCTATGTGCGTACATAGTTCGGTTCGATGGTGAAGGTTGTCCAATGCGACAATGGGCTTGAGTTCGACAACTCCTCCTCGTTGACGTTCTTTCGGACTCACGGTGTGCGCCTGCGCATGTCCTGCCCGTATACCTCGCCACAAAACGGTAAAGCTGAGCGTATGATTCATACAATCAATAATGTTGCTCACTCTCTGCTGTTCCAAGCCAACTTACCACCCTCTTATTGGGTCAAAGCTCTCGCTACCACAACTCATGAAGGATTTGGGAGAGCTTCATCACTTCCTTGGCATGCATGTTGCATGCAGCACTGATGCTGGTCTTCTCTCTTAGTGACAATACATGATGGAGGTTCTTGATCTTACTAGTATGTCTGATGGCAAGCCATGTACCACTCCGGTTCACTAATCTGAAGTTACATACTGATGGTCCACCTGTTGCTGACCCTGTGTTTTCGGAGTCTTGCCGGCGCCTTGCAGTACCTGACCTTCACTCGTTTGTTATTGCATATGCGGTTCAGCAGATTTGCCTTCACATGCATGATCCTCGTGAGCCCCATCTTGCAACCTTCAAGCAGGTCCTACGTTATGTGCGAGGCACACTACACTTGGGACTACACTTTACATCCGATCTGGTTGTTTACTCACAGGCCGGTTGGGCTGGCTGCCTTGACACTCGCAAGTCTACCTCAAGTGATGCAGTCTTCCTTGGTGACAATCTCGTCTCCTGGTCCTCGAAGCGTCAGACCGCCGTGTCCCGCTCAAGCACAGAGGCTGAGTATCCGGCCGTCGCCAATGTCATGGCTGAAGTCTCCTAGTTGCGTCAACTCCTTGTCGAGCTGCACTTCTAGTCAGCCGGGGTGCAACAACATCATCACTATATACATGTCTGCCAACCCCATTCAGCATCAGTGCACCAAGCATGTGGAGAATGATCTTCATTTTGTTCGCAAGCGTGTTGCCAAAGGAGTTGTCCGCCTTCTTCATGTTCCTACCAGTTCACAATACGCCGACATCTTCACCAAAGGCCTGCCATCTTCAGTGTTTATGGAGTTCAAGTTTAGTCTGAACGACGAATTCAGATCAAACTGCCTATATATGTGTAACGTTATCCTTGACCATAATCAATTTATTATTCCACGTAATCCAATTGCGTTCGGTAGCTACAGCTTTAGAACGAAGGAACTAGATAAACAAAGCACCTTGGAGTGAGGGTGTACATCCACACCTTGGATTGGAGTGAGGGTGTACATCCACACTAGCGTTGTCCAATTGGTTTCAAGGAATGGAGTGATCCAGTAATAGAAGTTCAACAGTTAAGCGCACCAAGAAAAAATTTCAGGGGGTCAAGTCAACAAGACAATGCCCACTTTATAGAGGAATATGGTAGACATTTTACAAAAGCACATTAACCATTTAGACTATACAAAATATATACTTTAAGGACTTAGATGCATACCTCTACGTAGCCTGGGCTCATAGTCATTGAAAATGCAAACTGCTTAGTCCGTCCTAACATTAAATCCACACAATTCTCCAATGATAAACGGAGAAAATCATTCGGTATCGTACCCCAGAAACATTTCCCTTGAAGCTCTGTTAACATACATGATAAAAAAAAATAGTTCATTGTTAAGGTCTTAAGGATATGGTTTGTTTCTAAAAGATAATATCTGCCAATTTGCTTAAGTTTAGAAGACACAAATCTATAGTATATTTGCTAAGAGCGGAAGATAAAAATTACGAAGCTCCTATCAACCAGAGGAAGATTTCATATTGCTCACAAGTAGAAGGGCCTATGGTTATCTCCTTAAAATGATAATAATGCAGTCTGTTTAAATATACTTATGCATTCTCTTGGTACAGCAAACAAACAAGGACTGCTCTTTTGGCGAGCATGGCAAGGCATTTTGTTAACTAGTTATCCACTGATAACTGAGGAAGCAAAAGGTGGCTGGTTCCGGGATGTCCGTGGTGTTCTGGATGTGAATAATGTCAGTATAATCCATACACAGAACAGACAACCTTCATTACTAATATCACAAAAAAATTGGTATTCCATATTTTTCATATAGAAAGAGATATGAGGCGATTTATTTTAGCAACTATTCTACCTGCACAAAATGGCAACCATAAACTTACTTTGAACAGAAGAATTCTCCAAATTGTTCTTGGAGCAGTTATTTTCATCACGTGCTTGTCCAACGTGTCCTTAACAAATGAGAAAAACATAATCAAATTTGATGAAATCAAAGCAACACGTGCAATACACAAATAATCTCATCAACACACCACAGCTAACAAGGATAATGTTAGCTAAAGTCTTGAGGTCTTGAATGATGAATACGGCTTCATTGTGACTGTTACGTCCAGATTCATCAAACGAAGTCAGCAAACAAGCCCGGCTGAACTGATATACTGGAGAGTGCTGCAATGTCATATCATAATGAGAAAGGGACCATTTGGTGGACATGAAATTTTAGATGAATAAATTAAGGAGGATAGACTTACCCCTTCATGCAAAACATCACTAATAGGTTTAGCAAACAAAGCATACAATGGAAAGATATTCTGTGCTCGCATTTCAGGGTTTGAACTTCCAGACAGAGATATGGTTATCTGAATCCTGTGTTCATGAGAGCAAATGAAGTTCAGTAAATATGTAGCAAAAGAAAATCAGTAATTTATCAAAAAGTTGACTCCTCAAACAAACTTTATAATTTCTTAGGTCTCCTTCAGCCCAGCTATCATCTTGTTTCATAATGGAGAAGCTGCAGTCATGTAGCTGTTAGCTTCTAATGTCAGATATACAGCCATTTGGATTGGCTTCTAGCTTCTCTGCTTGATGCTAGATCAATAATTAGGATTTAGTCTTGAAAGGCATAACATGTTGTGGTTTTATGGGGTTTCTTTTTTATATATGTGTAATTTGCTTGCCTTAGCTGCTATGGTATCCAGAAATGTAAAGTTGCTCAACTTTCGCACATAAAGTAGCTCAAATTCCAAATCAATCAAGTAAAAGATTCTACAAGCTTTGGAGTTAGCACTCCAGAAATCCCTGCAGATTGCTATAGTACTAAGATAGGACACAACAGAACATGATGTACATGGAAATGGGATCTATGGTGTGAAAACTTTAAAAAGAAAAACATAGGTCAAAGAGAAGCACCACTGTGAATTCATGAAGAGATGATTTATTTTCATCCTATAAGACTTGAAAGTGACGTTCATCTTATAGAAGCAAAACTTCTGAAATGAATAAAATAGATTCACATCTTGCAACTGTTACGGAGATAAGAAACAGTTGGGTTGAAAACTAAAATGAAGGTAAAAAATTGAGAGCCAGGTACTTCCATCTAAAAATCCAACTTGAGTTTTGATCCATCAAAATATCAAAACAAGTTTGCAATCGTTTATGAAATACAAAGGTTTTGAGTTTCAACTCAAAACAAAAGGAAAACATAAAAATGTATAAAATACTAATAACACATACTCTTTATTGGCAATTGGCATGTAAAAATGGCTCTGATCTCTGTAGAAAATAAAGGAATAATACACGCATTCCTCAATTTAAGACTTATTTATATGAATCCAAATAAGAACAACAAAATTGTTATAATTTTGGGTTGCACTTTATGCAAAATGAAACAACCTTGCCATGTTTGGTACAGAAATGAAAATGTTCATTCAACTAAAAAAATGACATGTTTTTTGAACAAGTCCTGACTGTCCTCCAAATTGTGCTTAAGTCTGAAGCTGTGGCGCACATTGGGCATGCCATTGCCTGGTTACCAGAGGTTCTAGTTTAAGTGTGAAACTAGGCTTCATTTATCACTTAAATGTAACTAATACTTTATAATCATATCAACAAAGTCACTTGCATTACATACTGAAGAACAGAATTCTAAATAGAATAAGAATGCCAAACTGATAAAAAAAGCTCAAGTGTAGGGTGGCCATGTTCAAATCCCAACCCATTGAAGCATGTTACCTCTTCTTTTGCTTGTCTTGTATCTTGTAACGAAGGTTTCTTTGGAGAAAAGAGGGCTGCAAAGTTTGATTTATCAGTGATGTAGAAAAGTACTTCAAAAATTAAGGTTACTGTTGACAGCTAATTCTTATGCGTGCCATGTTAAAAGAGGGGGTTACCAGTTTTAGGATGAACTTTACCTTCATATTGGCTCGTTTCTGAATAATCCCACATAGTATAACATGCTGAATATACAAGGAACGATCTTTTTCAGAAGAATTTGGATTTAACTCGTCTCTTGACTGGGAAGAACATATCTGGTCTGGTGACGAAATAGAACCATATATGCAACCCATATTCCTGTATACATAGTAAAAATACAAGTTGTCATCTTGAAAACAAGAATATCATCCAGAAATTCACCATATACACTTGCCAAGGATGTACAAAAAAATTGAAGCATTAGCAAGAACCTATGCACCATAAAATCCAAGGCCATTACACCCACAAATAGTCATGGAATTATGAAGGCAAACATGTACCAATGAACCCTAGAAACTTCAAATTTGCAAAGAGGGGTGGCATAGCTACCAAAAGCGGAAGACACACATAACATACAAGATTCAAGAAAAGGTGCGGGTAATACATTTCCATATCATCTGGTAAAGCTTCGCAAGACATGCTGGTGGATGAGGATTTGTTCGCATGGGTTCCCGAACCCTGCCAAAACAACCACGCACAAGAGCACAAATGCTTGTAAAAGGATCCGATGAACAGGTTGCGTTAATAACATAGATCGAAATTTCTACCAATGAAATGGTCCAGGAGCTGGATTGGATCTTGAAGTTGAAGGCGGATCTGACTGGCTGCTCCTGGCAAAAAAAATAGGGCAAATGGAACTAATCAAAAGTACCGCTTACAGATTGATCTTCAGTAGTGATGGGAGATCACGGCTCCCATGATTGGATCTAGTCGAAGTGTTGCGGCGATAGAATGGTTGAGAAATGAGGAGTTTAGGGTTTCGCTTGCAGGAGATTTATTATGTGCTCGGTCAAGTCCAAATGGTGCGTAAAACGGGCCTCCTTGGGAAATGGAGGTGGATCCAGTTGGGCCGAGCACATGCCAGACAGCAAATTGAAGAATTGGACAATGGGAACTAGTCTAAAGAAAATAAAGCCATGGTGAATTCTATGTAATGTCAAGTGGAATAAATCTTCGAATGCACCACTAGCATGTATCTGGGTACCTGATTAGATCAAACCGTTCTTTACAATTTTTAGATAGTCAAACGGATAGCTTTAAATTGAAATTGAGGGGTGCCTTTTAAAAAAATAAAAAAATTATTGCCATTATTAGCTGATTGGTAATTCATCATTCATATTGCTATTATTGCATTTAATATATGTCAAATAATCAATGACCTATTTATCACAATATAAGAATGTGTAATAACCATAAACTCCATAGGAACAGTGGCCGAGTTCTATTTTCATTTAAAATGATTGGAAGTTGTCTAGTTCCTAAGATTGTAAGATATTTCAATCCTTCCAATAGGTCAGCGCCTCTTACAAACTTGCTGTACCGCATCATCACTAATATGACAAATCAGTTCACATCTTCCTGGCTACTCCACATACCTCTCCATGTCCTTCACAACACAACAAGTTCTTGTGAAAGTTGCATGTTGATAAATATATTTCTGCTGCCATTTAAAAATTCCCTAAAGTACATTCACATTTCAAAAAACAATAAAAATAGAGTAGCTTCATGTAGTATGTCATGTAACCAAATTATATTACATAGTTGGTTGTTCTATTGTTCGTAAGTGACACTTACAGTAACCCAGTGCTTGCCTTGCCGACTGGCCAGCACCTACCCACAGAGTAAAGAAAAGCCCGCTATCTAGCATAACTTACAATAGGAAGCATGTGAAATGGAAAACACCCAGGGAACCAAATATGTACTCCACATACGCAAACCTTGACTGCATTTTCCTAATCAGGCAGGGAATTCTTCTTAACAGCTCAGCTAGTTATTGCACAAGTGTTTTGCTATGCTGGCAAAAACATACAATAGAACCAAAGGAAACTAGTACCGCAAAACGAACAGTGGCACCAAACCAAAGGTGTACCTTGGGGCAATGAAGAAAAACGAATTTCAGGAGCCGAATGGGCGTGGGAGTAAGGTTCAGCTCAACCCCCAAATTTGTTGGAACACACAACGCATCCAGACCTCAACTGGGTACCAAGAAGTTCATTGGTGGCAACCGGCGTCCATCTTGGCATCTTGCGCAATGCTGCTGATGAAGAACCTAATTGAACCATGGAGGGAAGGATTGGATTAGTAGGGCACTACCGCAGAATAAAAAAAATCCACAAACGAACAAAAAATGGAGAGCGAGGGACAGCATTTGGTTCGATTGACAAGAAGCAGAGAAGAGGCAGGGTTACTTACTGCCAAGAATGCGAAGCCAATCCGTCCCATCCGGATGGGCCCAACCCCATTGGACCGGCCGAGAGAAGGACAGTGCTGTGGCTGCAAGTCGAGAGCGGAGAACCGAGGGGGCGGACCAGCCAGAGAGGGACGGAGGCCGGCGAAGAGACGGAGGGTCGGAGACTCGGAGTAGACGAGCACGACGAGGCGGAGACCCTACCTTTTCTCTTGTCTACCGGTGCGTTGCTATGGGTGGCCAAAAGATTTTTACAGTAAATTACAACAAATTAAATTAATTCACTAATATTTAAACTCTTATGTACACTTGATCTAAGATTGTATTTTCTAGGCTATTATAGATGATTTCAGAATTAACGATTTTATTAAGAAGACAATATAAATTCAGTGCTTGATTGTACTCACAAACCCAATGAGCGAATCAAGACGAACATTCTCTTCCATGATTTGGAGCATAACATATTTGCGACGAGCATAACTTCTGAGATTTGCGACGACTGATGTCACTTCAACTCCTTGGTGACAGAAACTCACTGTCTGTTCTCGCAACCCCCCCCCCACACACACACACGCGCGCGCGCACACACACAATTATTTGGCACTGAAAGACAAAGGAATTTTGTGGGCATGCATGGGGTAACAATATAATGAGTGTTGTCTATATGATCTCTTACTGGGTAGTCATGTTGATTTATTTTTGTTTGAATTTCTGATCATTTCTAAATTGGTCTGGTAACAGTGTAGACTATAGAGTTTCTAAAGCCATTGTTTGCCAAACAGGCTTAGGCTAAGGCTGGCTTGGTTACTAACCGAAATGAAAAAGAAGTCCAAACTCAGTTCTTTTTACCCCTGCTAAAATTCGTATTGACTTGCAGGGACTTAAGCTTCATTCGCCTAACATGTTTTCTCCTGGCCATCGCAGTGCAGAACCTCTGGCTCGCCAACTACCATCACAAGCGTTTTGGAGAGACGATGAGAAATTTGGGAATTCATATCCCCTCAATGGCTACTGTATTCAGGGACCAAACAAAAAATCCAAATTGTTATGTTACTGGTTGGTACTACAACCCCCTCAATATGCTAGAAATAGAGTTAAGAATTTAACCCATAGATTAATTGAGTTGAGAATTTGGCCCATAGATTCGAGTTTTAGAAAAGGAAGTTGTAGTATACAATCTATTTTTATATCATAGCATATATGATATATCACAGCTTATGTGCTAAGAATTTTCTTTTTTCCTAGCATGGTGTGACATCAAAACGCTAGATATATAATCATTTTTTTGCAAGTTCCCACCCTCTTCTGCTGCAGGGGAAGAACCATTCAGCATGGCTATTTATAAATCATGCTATTTAATGTCATTGTGCATTTAACTACCCATACTATTTATAAATCGATAAAACAAATGTTTTTGCCCTTTGCAGCTCTCATTTCTTTCTTCTATTTCCTGTTCAGATGTATGTATTGTCATAGGTGCTACTTCAGTGTTAAAGTGATTGGATGGTGTATTGGTGTGGCGTCATTTTGTGATTTTAGAGATGGAGCAGGCGCTGACATTGATGAAGTAACCGGTGGCGATGCTTCTGACTATTTAGATCACAAGGATGAGAAAAGGTACACATACCATAAGTGGAGTACCTTTAGTAAGATATTCACTAGAATGTAAGGAAAGTGTCAGAAAATGCAAGACCCTTGCACTCTCTGTTTGGCTGGTTACTTTGAGGCCTAAATACTTTGCTAAAACTACTATGCAGTGCACGGCGATGGATAGTCACATGAGTTTTTTTATCTGCATCTAACTAACAAGTTCATTCTTGACTTTATGTTCTTTCTTTGTATAGATACACAAATTTATTTTTTAGAGGTTGACTTCTTGGTAATTGGATGATACTCTTCGTCAGCATCCTATTGTATGCATGCCCTATGTATATGCTGGGAGTTCTTCAAGTGAGAAGAAGGTAACTACTTGATTTACATATTTGCCACTAGATCAAATAAAATTGGTCAATATTTGTACTATCACCAACCATGATTTGTATCCAACACTGAGCCTAAAAGTTATTAGGATTTTTTAGGTGAATTATTGCTGTGTTGGCAGGGAATTTGACTGCTAGACTAATTGTGTGTGCGCGCGCGCGCGCGTGTGTGTGGGGGGGGGGTGCGAGAACAGACAGTGAGTTTCTGTCACCAAGGAGTGGAAGTGACATCAGTCGTCGCAAATCTCAGAAGTTATGCTCGTCGCAAATCTCAGAAGTTATGCTCGTCGCAAATATGTTATGCTCCAAATTATGGAAGAGAGTGTTCATCTTGATTCGCTCATTGTGTTTGTGAGTACAATCAAGCACTGAATTTATATTGTCTTCTTAATAAAAGCGTTAATTCTGGAATCATCAATAATGGCCTAAAAAATACAATTTTAGATCAAGTGACATAAGAGTTTAAATATTAGTGAATTAATTTAATTTGTTGTAATTTACTGCATATTGCACTAAAAATCTTTTGGCCACCCGTAGCAACGCACGGGCACGAATCTAGTGGAAGTTGGAACCGCTTCTATCATGGTAAGAGCATCTGCCTAAAAAATTGAAGTCTTAAAAACCTAATTTTGAAACTTACTATTAAATTATTAAGAAAAAATATACCTCTCTACCTGACAATTCCTAAAAAATTATCCCGAAAGGATTAAATAGCTGCCACATTATTCATTTGTGGACCTAGGACTTGATTTCCCCCTCTACGTACATTAGTTTCGGGATTTTTTTCTCCTCCACTTTTTATGTGGGATTGGGAGCTAAGGAGGTGGGGGCAAATTTGGCTCAACAAGAATTTATTATTGGGCATGTAAAAAAATAAGAACTAGATTAGACAAATGTTGGAGCATCGTTTTTTTTTAAAAAATCGGCAGTTCTCTGCCTCTCTCTATAGGCGCCTAGACACATCTCCTGCCACATCCACCTCCCATGCACCTCACGCTCCACCTCACTCACGCATGGATGCATATGTATGCAAGAACCACCTGTACGGCCACCTCTCCACCTCCCATGCATCTGACACATGCATGCATTCAAACCACATTTACCACTTAGTTTATTGTCTATAATTTTTCACTCGAAGATCCAACTCACAAACAGTTTTCACCATAAGATTCGTGATATTTTTATACATAGTTTGAGATCCATTGTGAATATTTTTTTGAATTTTTTTAATTCAAAATTTGTGTGGTCATACAAACATACTGACATTACCATATAAACTGTGTCGAGCACAGAAACGTATGGAAATAATCATATAAACGTAGTGACATGAGCATAGAATATGTACGAGCATAGAAACATACGAGCAGGAGCATAGAAATATATATACTCTGGCATATAAAGTGTTGGTGTATAATATTTTGAATTCAAACTTTACACGGTTATAGAAACATACTGTTAGGACTATAGAAACAGCTTCGAGCGCAGAAACGTATGACCATAATAGAAACCTTCAAGTCTTTTTTTGTCTACTGAAAATGCCTATCATAGAAAGTTCTGCTCTGATCGTATATATGACACGACTAATCATATATTGAAGCTGAGACTCTATATACTAGACCAAACACCCCCTACCAGGCATGGTTTTGGGGTTCCATGGTTTATGGCTCTATATTGTACATAATAGAAGCCAAAAATACTTTTTTCCTACTTAAAATGTATGTCATATAAAGTACCGCTCTGATCATATAAATGTCGCGACTAATCATATATTCAAGCTGAGTAAAATGCACGTCATAGAAAGTACCACTCTAATCATATATATGTCATGACTAATCATATATTCGAGCTAAGCCTCTCTATACTAGACTTAACCTTCCCCCTACAGTGGGCTGGAGTTCTATGACCAGAAGAAAAAGTTTCCATGACAGTGGGCTGGAGTTCTATAACCAGAAGAATATATTTCTATGACAGCGGGCTAGAGTTCTGTGACTAAAAGGACATGTTTCTTTGACGCTCGAAACAGGTTTCTATGGAGCATACAATCATACACAAGCTTGTGCATGGTCATACATACATGTGTGCTCGATCATACATACTTCCTGATGTGGTCATACATTATATATGCTCATGTCCATATGTTTCTATACTTGAATCAGTTTCTATGATCATCTGTGTATGTTTGTATGATCGTATGAATTTGAATTCAATTTTTTTTAAAAAATATTCACAATAGATCTCAAACCGTGCAAAAAAAATGTCACAAATCTAATGGTGGAAACAGTTTATAATTTGGATCTTCGAGTAAAGAATCATAGCAAAAAAACCAATAGAAAAAGTTGGAGAAAAGGTGGGAGGTGGGATGGTGCAGGCTGCATGTATGCGTCAGGTGAGATGTGGTGTGTCTGTGGCACGCTAGTGTCTGGGCTCGGTCCCAGTGACAGCTCTGTCTTTAGGCTCTCGATAACTATTCGGAGCCTATAGGCTCCCAATAGTCGAGATATAAGCGCTAAATGGTACGGTAGCTACCAAATATTATTTGCTACCCGACCAACCCCCGGCTCCCGAGCTTCCCGCGCGCAGGACCGCGGCCCCCCTGGCCACCTGGGCACGCATGCAGTTTTCTTTTTTTTTCCCCACCCGCGCACGGCAGGACCGAGGTCTGGCGCCTCCGTTTCTTTTCCCAACCGCACACAGCCTCACGCAATCGCGGTCCTCACGGAATCGCGATCCACATCCTGGTTTGTTTCACGGACGGATTGATGATAGCCACGGATATGCGTTTTTTTTTCCATAGACGTTTGGCGTAGGTTTTTTTTTGTTATACTTACGTTTGGCGTAGGTTTTTTTTTTGCTTCGTCAATTCAGTTATCATCTCAACGGATGCACAAACGTATGCTCATGGATTTGATTTTTTATTATTTGATTGAGGTAAAAACAAATGTTGATGGATTAGATAAACTTTTTAGACTTTTTTATTGTTTATTAGTTTGACAAAGACTAGCAAAATTACAAACCCATCAACTAATTAAAAGAGCTAACAATATCAAATAAAATATAAAAGGGATTAGCACCTAGGAAATCTTAACAAAGTATCCAATTAAATAATTTACATATCTTGAATCAGAATCTTGCCAATGATTGATTGGCATACAAGTGATGGAAAAAAACATGTGTACAATGGCCTTCGGCTGCATCACACATGAGCATACGATTTCTCTGGGATCATTATCACGCCATAAAGACTAGGATGAATCACATTACAGGCATACAAACGGATGTGTCCGAAGACATGAATTTCACGCTATCAATTTTTTCTACACTTCCTATTTCAGAAAGATTAAATATTAACAGTAGCTTACAAAGGCGTCCTAACTCGTAAGCAAAGTAACAGTTGCAAACCTTAACTCCTTCACATCATCCTGTAAAAAAGATTCATCATCAGTTGAACCGAATTTGTAAATTATTAGTCAAGATACATATGTCCAAAGGTATTGAGCAATTATAGGTCTCAACTGGCTGGTTTCGATTCATTTACTTAAAGAATTATGATAGTACCACTACCAAAAATACTGAAAATAAGGTTTAATCACTGTAGCAGCATTGTGGTGTATATCTATCAGAATGACAGGTGGTTTATCCTTTTATTTTATTTAATAAAAATTCAAATGAACACCCAACATTTCGTATTGACATTTGGTAAAAAATAGATGAGAAGCAATAGAATATTAACAATACTAGAAAGCAGTAGCTCTCCCAAACAAGCTGTTCTCTTTACTTCTGCCTGTTAATTCTAATAAAAAAAAAGTGTACCCTAATCCCATTAATACTGTAGATTTACATGATTTCCCCATCAAGTAAAATGGACAGGTTCTGCTGCTTCTTTTTCAGATATTATGACTACATCAGTGACAGAATTAGCAAAACTAACCAATCCACATGAACTCTGTATGTAGCCACAGCTTGCAACCATCATACACGACCATGTTCACATCTTGATTACCCATCGCCAATTAGCTTTCCTACATCTAGCCTATAACATATCAACTTGATGTTTTTTAAATAATTATATCAACTTGATGTTATACTCAGAAGTCAGAACAATATTACCCAATCAACCATGATGGTATTTAGGCAGCATATTATGCAAAAAAAGAGTATTCCCAGGAGAAACATACAGTATCAAATGATCTGGAAATAAAGCTGAACCTATGTATTTTCTCCTCAACACAAATCAACAAACTACTTTCAATAATTTAATTATTGTACAACAATTTAATTACTTCTTGCGTGAACAAACAGGCATCGAATTGCTTCCATAACTTCATGAAGGACAATGCACCTACCATCGAAATAACATTCATCGGAAATATCAGTCAAGAACTAGCTTACAGGCATCCCAGTGCTCCAATAAGCAGCGACATCTGAAGGAAATAATGCTTCTATCCCCTTAGAAATAACCTGTCTCTATAATCATAATTATACAATTGCAATCTGTGTTACATTCTCATCGATGCAAAGAGAAAAAGTATCATATCACTGCAGCTACCTCCATCGTGCAAAACGATGCTTGGAATTTTGTTTGCCACACCACAGCTCACAGGCCAGATCTGACAAGCGCAGGCAAAACAACCATCAAGATGTGCAGGCCATAAAGGAAAAAAATTAGAGATAAGCACCAGGAGCACCTTTCGCTGGACGGCGTTGGGAAGACCGGGAAAAGATTGGGAACCGGAGCACCCAAGAGAGGAGGTTACAACGATTCTTCCCCGAGCAGTTCTCCCTGGTTGTCCCGCTGGAAGAACGGCTGAGGAAAATGACCCCAGCAGCGTGGAGGCAGAGATCGAACTGCATCGGCAGCGCGATGGATTCGTCGCGATTGGATTTGGTCGAGTGCGATAGATGGTTTGCGGGGGATAGTGGGATGAGTGGGGACTCTCACTGGGAAGTCAGGAGGGGGTTGACAAAGGCGCCCGGCGGAGACCTCTGCAGCTCGCCGGGGCGGCATGGGGAGAACGGCGGAGAAGCGACGCGTCGACACAAGGCCGGGTCGACGGCGCGCAGCAGCCGTGGCTACCTCCGAAACCGCGCCCAGCGCGAGTGTCTGCAAGTTGCAGCTCGCCGAGGTGGCACGGGAGCCGGCGGCAGGGGTCTCGTCGGCGAAGGGGAACAGGAGCCCCGCGGTGGGGGTACCTCTGGAACGGCACCCGGCGCGGGCGACTGCAGGATGTACCTCGTCGGGGCAGCAAAGGAGCCGGCGGCGCAGGGTCTCGCCGGGGCGGCGCGAGGATGCAGCTCGCCGGCTGAAAAAAGAGAGGAACAAAACGGATGGAAATTGGAGGCTGTGGGTGGCAAGAAATTGGAAACGAACCGTCACCCACGATCTTATTTCACAGCTGAAAAAAGAGGAGAACAAAACGGACGGAAGCCGGACGGAAGAGGGGAACCGACGGAGGGAGAAAAAAAACACAGACCGGACTGGGGGCGCCGAGGCGCGCACGGTGCTGATCGGGTCGCGGCCTGGCTCGGGTACCGAATTATATTCACTACCCAGGTACTATATAAATTTACTATATATATATATAGCGGCCGATTATTGGGAGCCTATAGGCTCTGAATAACTATTCAGAGCCTAGACACAGCTCCCACATATCCATGACATGTGCATGCGTCTCTCACAATCCCACATGCCACGTACGCAAGCACCAGACACCCACCTGCCAGCTACATGCATGCATGCGGCACCTTTTCCTTTTTGTATTTTTGCTATAATTTTTGAATCAAAGATCCGAGTGATAAACGGTTTTCACCACAATATTCGTGATATTTTTATGCACAGTTTGAGATCCATTGTAAATATATTTTTTGAATTTTTTTAATTCAAAATTTGTGTGGTCATACAAACATATAAACTTTATCGAGGGTAGAAACATGTGGACATGATCATACAAATGTAGTGATACCACCATAGAAACCTATGCGTCGGCTCATACAAACCAACCTGGTCATTAAAACCTTTATTTGTGGTCATTACAACCTTGGTTCAGGTTCATAGAATCTCAGATTGATTATATGATTAGTTGTAACATATATATGATCAGGGCGATACTTTCTATGAATCTCAGCTTATATACAATTACTCGTAGCATACATATGATCAAAGCGATACTTTCTATGAAAGACATTTTATGTAAAAAAAGATTGTATGGCTTCTAATGCGTACAATATAGCCGTAAACTCCAAAACCTTTCCTGGCAGGGGGGGTGGGTTCGGTCTAGTATACAGAGTCTCAGCTTCAATATTTGATTAGTCATGATATACATCATCAGAGCGGTACTTTGTATGATATGTATTTTAAGTAGGAAAATAGAGTTTCTAGCTTTTATTATGTACAACATAGAGCCCTAAACCCCAGAACCCCAAATCCTTGTCTGGTAGGGGGGAGGTTAAGTCTAGTATAGAGAGTCTTAGCTTGAATATATGATTAGTCATGACATATATATGATCAGAGTAGTACTTTCTATGACGGGCATTTTACTCAACTTGAATATATGATTCGTGGTGAAATATATATGATGAGCGGTACTTTTTATGACATACATTTTAAGTACGAAAAAAGTGTTTCTGGCTTCTATTATGTACAGTATAGAGCCATAAAAGCTGGAACCCCAAAACCTTGTCTGATAGGGGGGGGATTGGTCTAGTATATAGAGTCTTAGCTTCAATATATGATTAGTCGTGACATATATATGATCAGAGCGAAACTTTCTATGATAGGCATTTTTAAATAGAGTTGAAGGTTTCTATTATGGTCATACGTTTCTGCGCTCGAAACTATTTCTATAGTCCTAACAATATGTTTCTATGGCCGCGTAAATTTTGAATTCAAAATATTATGCACGAACACTTTATATGCCAGAGTAAATATGTTTATATGCTCATGCCCGTATGTTTCTAGGCTCGAACATATTTTATGCTCGTGTCACTACATTAGTATGATCATGTCCATATATTTCTATGCTCGACACAGTTTATATGGTCATGTCAGTATGTTTGTATGACCACACAAATTGTAAATTCTAAAAAATATTCACAATGGATCTCAAACTGTGTATAAAAATGTCATGAATCTTATGGTAAAAACTGTTTGTGAGTTGGATCTTCGAGTGAAAAATTATAGACACAAAACTAATAGGAAAAGGTGGTTTGAATGCATGCATGTGTTAGATGCATGAGAGGTGGTAGGACAGATGGTTCTTGCATGCATGCATCCATGCATGAGTGAGGTGGGGCCTGAGGTGCATGGGACATGGATGTGGCAGGAGATGTGTCTAGGCTTCTGATAACTATCATGACAATTGTTAAGCATCCTAATAGCAATGCAAGACCTTTAAACATTTTGGATATATATATATATAGAGAGGATAAGGATAAATCCTTTCTACACCCATGTGTAGCTACACCCATATCCAAAAAACAATGTTAGGGATGTGTACATACTCATTTATCATTTTGAGTATGTACACATACCTAAAATAAGATTTATCAAAGTGCTAACCATGAAAAAATTTGAGTAGAACTCATATGTTTTTGCACCTTATGATATATTACATTTCTTGTATAGGAAAAGAAGTATGCATGTTACGGTTTGATTTCAGCACCTCTGACAGTACTGTTGTCTTATGAACCAGCAAACGGCCGCAACGCAAGGTCCCCATATTGACCAAACTCAAATGACAGAGAAGACTTCTCAGACAGATGCGAGTTACCATGCCACTACTGAGTGTCCTGCATTTTGTGTCCTTTCTACTATCTATGACACCCATGTTATGGTTATATGACTCTTTAAATACTACTTTTTCTGGCACAGGCAAGGGATCCTGGGGCTGCTTCTTCACAACACAATGAGGACAATACTCAACAATATGTAATTGCTAGGTCGGCGCGGGAGCTACGCAGATACATTTGTACTGCGGATTCCCCCGTTTCTGAGTAAGATACACCATACTGCTCTTATCTACTGCCTTCACAGATATTATATGAATGGAAGAAGTATATGCCCCTTGTATAAGGTCTGTATGACTTGTATGTGTAACTATTTCCCTTTGACGTTTGTGTGCAGTAAAATTATCATGCGCTTCAACTCTACCGAATCCAAGGGGTGTGATGTTGCGGAATCATTTCAAGATTTCAAGATGTTGGAAGATTGCTTCTTGGAGGCCTTGCTGCAATGCCTCAGATATGAACACGATGGCTTGGGCGGCATCATACCTGCTAGGACCATCATACTGGATGTTGAAGCGATGGTGCGTGGTCCTTCTTATGCTAACTATATATGATAAGTGTAACATAGGATGATCAACACATCTTTATGTTCTGGCGCTAACCTTCTTTCTTTATTTAATGCAGAAGTATCTCAACTTTGAGTACATGAAACATTTGGAACACTCGGATGAGCACTATGATCAGGATGCATTATGTAGAATCCTAGATCGTACTCTTCCAACCAAAGATGGCCTTACAGATTGCAAAATAGTAAGCAAACCACCATGTTCTATCACTAATCCTTTGCCAATCCTTTGCAATGTTTATATACCTGCACCATAAAATTTTTTATGACTAAGCATGCAGTACCACCAACAAGTTTCTTGTTTTCCAATTTGTGTTTATATGATCATATCTAGTCTGGCTATACTCATGATGAAGCATGATATCTTCATGTTATACAGTATATATGAACTTTACTTGATGTATGTATTGTTTCTGCATTTTTATATATGGCCTGCAATACTTGCTGATTACATCATTTTGTCCATATCCACAGCTATACGTTTCAATCATTGATCATGAGCACTGGGTGTTATATGTTGTCAATTCTGTTGTTGGACACATCCAAATCTTAGACTCCAACCCGTACCCAGATTTGTGTACTGAAGGGACAGCCAGGCACACGACGAAAGTCAAGATGGGTGAGAGGAATATGTAGTGGGGCCCAACACTCATGAAGAGGTTGTCAACTGCGATCCATAAGGTTCGGCCAAGGATTGGAGTAGGAAAGTTTGGCAATTGGGAACTCAAATTGGTTGAAAGTGCGCCAAGTATGCGAAATGGATCTAAAGATTGTGGGTTCTATGTGTGGAAGTACATTCAGAACTATGATCCTTATACAGGACGGTTCCTAACTACCATTGAGGAGGTCTGTACGATATCATTATCTTTGTATGTTTCAATGTCTGCCTATGACATTTGTATGACACTCTTACAACTGTTATATGACTTTGTTTCAAATTGGGCAGGAGGAGAACGGTAACATCCGCTGTGAAACACTTAGCTACTTGATGTTCCATCGTTACAACGATGTCGATGATCTCCCGCCAGAGATTATGGCTTTGCAACAGTAGGAAGTTAGTTAGGGATTGGTTATCGTGAGCCTAGATAGTTGCTAAACAGGAGGTCGTTGTTGAACAACTATATGGTGTCAATTTCTATTTTGCTATGTTGCCATGATATAATTGGGTACTTGGGTAACCACGCTATTATGTACCCGCACCCTGCACCTGCAATGCATTTCTTTTGTAGTATCTTTGTGATGATTTTCCAGCTCTAGATGACAAACTCTCTCCATATGAAATTTGATAATACAATGTGCAATCCATATGTTGCAAAGTATCATAGAGTTTAACACCCTCGATACAGTAACAAAACATATTGCACCACATGGATTCAACTGTGCCTAATAGCTACCGTGCCTTTCATACATTTAAGCTAAACGCAACATATAACTCTCTAGCTCAAAGGTTCAAGCAAAAATGTAAGATATTAATCTTTTAAAGAAGCATATATTCTAAAGAAATCATCTTACACTGTCAATGGGCTCTACTGTATCTTGCCATAGTCCGAAATCTCAGGGTCACATCTCACATTTATGCTTAACTAAGCTATGTCATCCCACGACTGCTGTTGGGCATCAAGCAAGCCGAACATAGGAAAATAGGAGCCTAAACACAACATATAACAGTTTGAAAGAAGTATATCATCTAGGTCATAGCCTCAAGCTATATGCAACATATAACTCTTTTAAAACAACCGTAATTACGGAGGAAATATGAGGGTCACAACTCACATTTATGCTTAACAAAATTATATCATGTCAAACAACCCCATGGCTGCGGTAGGGCATCAAACAAGTCAGTAAATAGGAGCATACAAATTCATCACTCATACAATAGGAGCCGCACATCGGACCATAGCACATAAACCGCATACAAAGTACAGTGTTTAAGCATACATACTACAAGGTAACAAGCATACATCCAATGTCAATTCAGATCTTTATGCAAATTTCAGTCAACATCCATGGGACTGTTCAGCCTGCGTCTTACACGTTGGCCCCTACCAGTGTCCTCATCGTACTCTGCATTAGGCACCTCTTTCACTTTGTTTTTTGATCCAACTGGTCTCCCTCTTCTTCTTGGTCCAGTGCTGGTTTGTTGTCCTTGTCTTCCAACCTCAATACCATCTGCAAACTGAGTAACCTTGTTCCTTGAACCTAGTGGACGCCCGCTCCTCTGACCACTCAAAGCTGCCAATCTCTCTCTGTTATGTTCCCATTTAAGACAAGTCCTTGCATCGTGTCCACAGGCAATCCCGCACACACTACATGTTTTGAGGTTCTTTTTGGGTCCTTTAGCACCAAGCTGTAGCTCTCGAGGCTCAGATGCTTTTATGGTCCTGCCCTTTGGCTTTGCTTTATCTGGCTTCTCCAAGATCACCCCTTTGCCCACCAAATACGATTCTTGTTCATAGATACAAATTATTTTGCGTTATACAAACCTTTGCAACCTCATACAAGCCCATGTAAGGTTCCATACAAACTTCATACCTCCAATACTCTTGGCCCACTATGTCCTTTTTTATTTACTTGGCTCATTTTTGCTTTTGTGGCCTGCTTTTGCACCATCAAAAGGTACTCCTGTTGGACAAACAAGTTAGACAAAGGCATACAAACATATCTTTTTTAGTCATTCATTGGTGGATGTTGCCACCTATGTATTAGACATTGTTTCATATATTATGTATCATGTGGCCAGATTTAATTCATACCTCATCCACACTAACCGGTGGATTGCTAGCATTGTTGAGGTTTGCTTCTTGTGTCAATGTTTCTTGTGATTTAGGAACTGCAGTGGCCCGACCAAACTCCTCAATATGGACATTGTGTATCTCTGCAGGGTGCAGCTCTTCATCTAATTGTTCATTGCCCTCCTGCTTAACAGGGATACATTCTTTCAGTTTTAGTCATACATAACATGCCTAGCCCTAAAATATCCCTCACCTCAGCCACACCGGGACGCTGCACCCTACCCCCACCAGCAGGCACGTCAGAATCTGATCCCTCATTGCCTCTCCCTTCTTTGTCCTGTTCATCCTTTTTTTATAGCAGGGAGAAATGGACAACCAACATTAACATGCATATACAATGCATGTAGGCGTCATATAAACATTGTTTTTACACTTACCTCTGATGTGACACAACTTTCTTCCCCACCACTGTCCGGTACCAAATGCTCGATCAAAGCGATCAGTTGGGCTAGCACCGACATGGCCTTATCGAACCCTGCTTTGGACATACTGCCATGGCGCACAACAGACATTGCCTTTGAAAGAAGTAGCTTGACTCTGTAAGCCTTCGTCTCCGCATCCTTTCCAACCAGCTTTCGATCAGCCCTGTCAAATGGTAGTTCTTGCCATGCATTTGTTGTGTATCTCTGGAGTATGTACCTAGAAGGTATCTTCTCCAAGTCCACTTGCATGAAAGCACGGCACAGGTGCGGGCAAAACATTCCTGTAGGAAATCATAAACTCAGGTTCGTACCACACGGCAAACACGTTTTCATACTGGCACCTAAAACAAAAATATGAATTTTTGTCATACCTGTGTGCTCCCACGCCTTGCACTCGCAGGTGAACTCCCCTGTTTCTTGGTTCACTTTTACTTGGAACTAGTGTTGCCCCCACACAATTTTTTCTGATCATTTTGTGTGTTGGACCAACCAGCAATGCTCTCCTCTTTCGCTATCAGCGCTTATTTTGTATGCACTAGCTTTGCTTGTAACACCCTAAAAATGCCCTATTTAAAATTTAGTAAATAAATGGCTTTTTATATTAATGTGCTCATAATTAATATAGGGAAAATAAAATTTTGAGGAAAATAAAAGAAAATATAAGGAATAGAAACATTATTGTTGCATTCATGCTGGAGCATTTCTTTTTGATTGTTGAATTCAAATTTGAATTTGAATTTGAATTCAAATGAGTGTTTGAAAAAAAAGAAAAGAAAATAAAAAGAAAAACTCTTTCCTCTCTCTCCCTCCTTTCTCACGGCCCGGCCTAGCTTCTCCTCCTTTCTCCTTTGCGCGGCCCAGCAAACCATCAGCCTGGCCAGCCGCCAGCCCGTCAGCAGCCCGCGCCTCCCTCTCCTCTCTCTATGGCTGACACCCGGGGCCCGCTTGTCAGCCGCGTCTCCCACCTCCGGCCGTGCCCAGCCGAATTAGTTTCGAACCTAGGTTCGAACCCAAGCTTGAGTCCGCGCCGCCATTTCCCCGTTCTTCTTGCCCCGCACGCCAAGGCGCGCCTACCTCAGGCTATATAAGCGCCGCCGCACCCCTTCTCGGCCCTCCTTCGCCCAAAACCCCTAACCCTAGCCGCCATCCAAGCTCAGCGCCGCCTAGCCCTAGCTCCAAGCCGCCGCTGTCGCTCGACTGCTTCGCCGCCCCATTGCCGCCACAAGTTCACATCGGAGCTCCGCTAGGAGGTGAGGAAGCTCCAAGGCTAGTCCTTGCCCGCTCCCTCCCTCGTATCCGCACGCGCGAGCTCGCCGGAGTTCCCGAGCCGCCGTCGCACGTTGCGCTCCTCCACCGCCGCACAAACCTCGCGTAGAACCCCCAAATTGAGATCCCCGTTCTCTTCTCTCTCTCCCAAGCCCATCGCGGCGAGTTTTGGAGCACCATAGCCCCGGATTGAGTCAGCTCCGGTGACGTTCCGGCGAAGCGCCGCCGCGACGGCCGACTCTGGCGACCCCCAACACCCCAACCGAATCCTAACCGCCCGATCTCCATCTAACGGCTGAGATCAATTTGCCGAAGGGGTATGGGCCCGGTCCATCGTGGACCCGTGGACCGTGGTCTACGGCCGGTCCACGGCACAGTAGACCGTGACGTCAGCCAACGTCATCCCTCAGCCGCGTCCTGGCAGTTTTGCAAATAAGCCCCTGTCTTTTTGGAAATCAACCCGCGGTCCAACGCAGATTAAAAATAATTACAGTTTAGTCCTTTTTCTTTCTGTTTAGCCCCTGCGCTTTTGTAAAATAGAACCCACCATCCTAGATGGCTGTTTTACTCGTTAGCCCTAGGGCTTTTATATGAAATTATGTTTTAGGTCCCTGGTTTCTTTCAAAAACACCCCTGAAAGCCTAAAATTCTCGCCAGCAAGCCCCTAGAGCCCGTTTTAAGCGTAGTTTCTTCTTTTTAACTCCGATTTGAGTGATTTTCGCGCTCATGTGTTTGTAGTGAAGCGTACAGTAACTCTAAAGCCTTCTTTTCATAATTTGTTTGGTGTACTGTTCTAATTAAATTCCTTGCTTGCATGTATGTGTGGATGCTTGTGTGGTGATCGATGTGAGTAGTTGACGAGCCGTTCGAGTTCGCCGACGACCCCGTTCCCGAAGAGCAGGTGCAGCAGCAATTCACTGAGGAAGGCAAGTATAACACGGACAATCCTTGTTACCTATACATCATTTAATAATACAAATCATATGCATGTGTCTAATATTGTTATACACTAAGGATGATCCTAGTCTTTACCTTATTCCTTGCTTACCCGGGTTATATGCATTATGGTTATTATTTGCTATGCGCTGCAACCAACATTTACTTTAATTGTTAATATTGAATTAATGGTTCACTTCAATGATGATTAAAAGATGCTTTTTAGCAACATGGTTCCGGGAACTAGAGCATGTGCTTCGTGCTTTGTTCTAGTGTCTCCATAAGGTTTAGTCTAGGGAATTAGAGCATGTGCTTCGTGCTTTGTTCTAATGTCTCTCCGTAAGGTCCGGTTCTTAAAGCGGCAACCTAGGAACTTGTTCGCCGCCGTTGGAACTATAATGGCTCTGGTCTTGGATAATTAGCTTGTACGTCTCTAGCTCGCCAGTGGTTACCGAAAGGCGTATGTGGGGAGCATCGGTGAGAGTATAGTTTGATCCATCGAGGACGGATTTATCCGTTGGCTATGTCTCATTAGGCAAAGTCCTGTGATGTAAGCGCCCGATGTACGGCAGCTTCACACGTTGCGATGATTGCGCTCTCGCTCTGGACGCCATTGACCCCCTCACGTTGCACCCTGAGCGTACGTCAATCTCGATGCTTTGGGTTATGCTGCCTATGTTGAACCAAAACGGCTACTGTGCTTGTTAGGGTGTTTTGTGAAAGTCCTCGTAGCATAAGTTCTTTTGGATTTATGTGACCAGCGGGTAAAGGGTGAAACCTCTGCAGAGTGTTGATCTATCATGATAGTCGTGCTCACGGATACGAGCGGCCTGGATCCTTTTTGATTAGAAGATGATGTTAGAGGATGATGTTGAAATATTCTATAATTATTTGTACATTATTATTAATGGGATATACTTGGGTTCTACACATTTGTAGTAATTTGGATGATAATAAAATGAAACTACTAAAAGTGCTATTGCAGTTTAACCGTGTCAGGCCTTTTGTTCTTGCATAACCCATGTTATATTTGTTAAGTAAGATGGTTTACTTACACTTGCAACTATTCAACAAAATCTCGGATGGGTAACAGATGGAGCAATGAACGATCAGTTGCTTGCTGAGTTTCCGGAGGATCTGCCGTACTTCTAGCTGTGTTCAACCAGTCAGTGTCCTTGTGGCTTTTGAGGCTCTACTTAGTTAAGACGTTTAATAATATTAAGACTTCCACTGTGTTATTTGTTTAAGACTATATATTGTGTTAAACTCTGATGTAAACTATTTTATTCGAGCATTGTGTTCTCTGTGATTCAATATTTGTAATCTATATGTGTTCTGTGGACATCCTGGGCACGCATATAGAAGCATTCGGATTTCTTGGAAATCTGGGTGTTACATTGCTCAGGGTCTCCTCCCATTTTGAATACACAGCCCTTATGTAAACATGTGAGAGACGGACCCCGAACTCCCAGCTCGTTCTGCTCTCTATTTTGTTCTGTATGAACAAGACAATGCTTTTAGTAACCATCATATAACTAGGAAACATAAGCATATATTTCCATTATTGCCATATCTGGTATGTCATGTGCATAATGTTTGAATAGGACAAGTGTATACCGTGGCAGCATATGTAGCCGTAGCCTCTGCCATCTTCCTTCAGTGGAGAACCTTCATCATTTGTTTTGCAAACACATGCCGAGGTGTGTTTGCATCCACGTGGCCACTCTTCACTAGTTGGTTCACACTCTCACCTCATTGGGTCGACACCATTGTACCACAATAGTCACTTTTGAAATAAGCTGGCACCCACTCTGCATGATGATCATACAGTGTCTTCAATGTCGGGTGCTCACCAAGACCAAATTCTTCGATAACAAGCATCCTCCATGCAACATCAAACTCATTCACAGTCAGTGGGTGATTGATCACTGAGTTCAATTTCCCTTTGAATTCTCTCTTTGCAAATCGGGCGTATAGCTCGTTCAGTTGTGGTCCAAATTTGTTCAGGATATGCCACTTGCACAACCTATGTATTGTGCCTGGAAAAACTGTTGCTATTGCTGCAGGCATTGGTGGATCTTGGTCTGAAACAAGTGGACTCCAAATTATTGACTGCAAATGTTCAGTATATATGAGTAACATGGGAAAATATATGCAGCTAGGGTCGTACCTGTTAGGATGTATCTTGGCGCGACACCACCTATGCATTTTACGAATGAATCGAAAGCCCACTGGAAATACGTCGTTGTCTCATCACCGAGCAAGCAAAATGCAAATATTGTGCATTGTAGATGATGGTTAGCACCCACAAACATACCAAGAGGCTTCTTGTATATGTTTGTCTTGTGTGTTGTATCAAATGTCATTGCGTCACCAAAGTCTGCATACTGACCTTACTGGCTTGCATGTGACCAAAGCAAGCTCAATATCTTGCCATCCTTGTCGACCTGGAAGTCACAATAGAACTGTGGATTTTGTTGTTTGCAGTAGTTGAAGAATTCCAGAAGTTTTGCAATGTCATTGGACTGTTGCTCACGCATCCGGTCAGCTTTGCTGAAAAATCCAAAGTACAAACACAGACTCAAAACAATTGAATTCAATATTGCAACCTCACAATAGAAGCATATATTGAGCTAAAACAATGTCATACATATATCTAGTTTGGAATTTTAGTTGGGTCTTGGATTCATATAAGCAATGAAAACCAGTCATATATCTACTATAAACAGGTAAAGGTGCTCACATATTTGCAATGTCCTTATGTGTCATAGGTATGTTCTCAGGCCCACCGTGCATATCTGACATCATGTCCAAGATACAATGGTTTGGTACCCTGCTATCTTGCATCGCACCAATGAACTCCACCATTGGTGAATCACGCCTCTTGTTGCAACGGAATTGGGCAGTGGCACTTGGGGACGGCAAAAAAGTGTGGTTGTGGTGGAGTTTTACATAGACCACCACGTAGGATGACACATTTCCTTCTTCGTCACGTATCATCTTCATTTTCATACCACATTTGCAGCTCACACGCTTGGTAGTCTTGTTGCGTTTGCGATTTTCGCCATTCTTGTGAAACGTGCAGCTACCTTCCTTGTTACAATTGATCCACTTGTAATCTTTATATGAACGGTAAAGCTTGACACCAAAGCCTACCTCCTGACCATACTTAGCAAAGAAATCCTTAGCATCTTGCACTGTTTTGAATACCATCCCCACACGCGGCACAAGTTCTTGGTTGATATCTTCTTTCTGCCATAAAATAAAATCATACACATTGGTCAACAACATCATATATAATCTGATAGTCAATGCAGGCATAGCCTAGTTATCATACACATTATTCAACAGCATCATATGTCCGTGGATAGTTAGAGCATGCCTTGCCACATGATCATACATATTGGTCAACAACATCATATCTCCATGGAATAGCTAGACCTGGCCTTTTCGCATACTACCATAGACGTGCATTTCATGGGCGATAGGAAAAACAGAAGGAATATACTATCATATAAACATCAATGGGTCACCATAGATTGGAAAAAACGAGTAGTCAAGATGGAGCGTATAAAGTTCACACTTTCCCCAAGAAGAAGACACACAACTTAACCAATCAGCTTTTAATGTATCATACAAATTACACACATGGAGCATATAAAGTTCGTTGGCTCACATATTATCAGGTTGTCAAGAATCATAGAAACAACAAGCATGCCCATGAGTGAGGTTGGAATCATAGAAACTGCAGACAAAGAATATAAAGCTAGATGATAGAGCATAGAAAATCAAGGAGCCCTACATGAGTCAGGTTCAAAACCTCAGGCGTGTCCATAGCTGCATCACCAACCGAAGGTACGGGATGGGCAGTCACTCTTGGTACGCACAACACCGCCTCGGGGGTGTCCATAGATGATTCACCAATTGTGGCTGGAGAACACAGGACAACTGGTTGTGTCCCCTGAGCTGCTGCTCCAAGAAAACCCCCTGCAATCACCCCTGTTGGACTTCCAAACTGTGTCGATGATGATTCTGGAGCACCGAGGTTCTTGAACCCGAAGAGATCGCGTCGTGCATCAGGGCTTGCACCGCTGCCCGTAGCAGGTTGTTGTGTTTCCAACCTACGAGGCTGGGCCGTCTTCTTGCAAGCTGGACGTGGCAGTGGCGTATTTGATGATGCGATGCACGCAGGGTCTGCCGCCGGTGTGCTTGCAGATGATGTGTGCGGCGGCCAGAGCTGCCGCGCTGGTAGAGACTCCGAGGTTGGGATCATGGCGGTCGTTAAAGGAGAGCACTCGAGATGGCTAGATTATATTGGACCTGAGATGCTCAGATCACGAGGCCATCCTCCAGGCCTCCAGGGAGACGCAGAGTTTGTCTGGATGGAATGTTTCCAGACCCCCTGTCCTATCCCCCGTGGGTCTTATATTTAGACCGACCACTATAGATGTAGGTACCTATCTGTGGGGACCACCATATATAACTGTATATGACATTGCGTGTTACCTTGTACGAGGGGGGCACAAGTTCGTTTTGCATGCTACTTCACAGTATACGACCAAATGAACTATACTGTACTCACCATACAGACCACCCCAATGCTTCGTACAAACTCAGTCAGCTTAATTATTGTACGGCAAACAGTTTCCGTGAACCATATTATCACATTGTGACTAGCATTCTATCTAAAATATACATCATCGAGTCTCGATCTAACCAGACAATGCTTAACACATGTCTAACAAAACTGCATAACGAGAGCATAGAAACTACGACTTCTGTCATATAAATTGTCATCCGAAGCATATATTCCATATGAACATTAATTAAGTTTACTCCTGTCAGGGAACAATTTTATCAGATCCATCAAGGGACAACCACACAAAGCATATATTTCAAGTGAAGGTCGAATGGATTAACCGTTGTTATCGTATTTGACCCATCAAGGGTAACATGAGAGTAAAGAAATCGCATGATGTCAGCATACAAACAACCACACAAAGCATATATTTCAAGTGAAGGTCGAATGGCTCAGATGCAGGCAGGACGCAACTTCCGCTGCGGCCCAGCGTGGGCCAGCGCGCGGAGGCGCGCTTGCGTCACCGCGAGCCAGCGCGCGGAGGCGCGGTGGCACGCTCGTGTCAGGTCATCGGGTCCCAGTGGCAGCTATGTGTCTAGGCTCTCGATAGCTATTCGAAGCCTATAGGCTCCCAATAGTCGAGCGCTCCAGATGTTTTATTTGCACTCTTGGAGATGCTTTTATAGACGAAATAAGCTGAAGCCAAACGCCGTGCTTATTTTAGTTTTTCTAGCCACGCTTCTCCCCACTACACCCATTTGTCCTAAAACGCAGAAGCTAGGTTGAACCAGCTTGTCATTGAAGTGGTTTTTATATATCTATGCAGCTTATCCATGAAGCGCTTATCTCAACCACAGTTCCAAAAGGGGCGTTTATATGGTTCACAGTGGCAAATTAGGTCACATAATCATATCGAATGTGTCAATGTTGTTTATAAAAACTAAATATAATTTAATTAAAAAACTGATTGCATAAGCTATAGCTTGTTTATAAATCTATTAAGTTAGGTCTAATAGATTCGTCTCGAAAAAAAATATTGTAATGATGGATTGGTGGTCAACCACCAGGAGTGCTCGTAGCGGCCCCGTGGTAGGGCGCAGACACGTCCATTTTTTTTCTGTTTATTTTTTATATACTATTGTTAAATTTATATGCATATAAGTTATACACTAAAGTTGTTTCACCGTCGTTTCAAACTATAGTTCATTTAGCTTTTTTGACCCCAAATTTGACCATTTGTCCTATCAAAAAAATTATGTAAACATTGTCAAATTTAGGTCTTTCATGAATTACTTATATTGATAGAGGATTTGCCGGCCCAGTCTTTCGGAGGTGCTCATAGGGGTAGGATTACGTGCATATGTTTGTAGGGGCAAGTGTGCGTGCGTGTATGTGAGCGTCGGTGTCTGTACTGTGTGATTCGCAAAAAAAAAACAAAAGATACGGTATTTTATAAATTTTTGAATAAGACAAGTGGTCAAATTTGGAGTCTAAAAAGTCAAACGAACTATAATTTGGAACGAAGGTCAGTATATACGTCAAAACTGTATATGCTCTGAAAGTTATACAAAAAATAATTAAAAATATAAGATTTTGAAAAAAATAAGAAAGCCGTTATGGGGAGGGATGTCGACCGCTAGGAGAGCCTGGGGCGAGCACCCGCCAGGAGTTACACAATTAATTTTATATAATTAAATCATATTTACTTCTATTAAATAGCATCAAATATTTGATGTGGCTCGACTTAGGGTCCGTATAGAACACTCCCTAGGAAAGTTGCCTCCGCAACTTGTTCGAGATTCGTGTGAGTCTGTGAGACATGGTGCCACAATGCAAACAACAAACAAGCTTGCCTCTCCCTGGGAGGCGCCCCTTCATCGTGATCTAGGTCATCCAACCTGGGATGTATCGGCTGCAATGAGAGGACAATGGGCACCTGCTCAAGTTTGAAACGAACTATAGTTTGAAACGACGGGCACCTGCTCAAGTTTTACCTTTAATGAAGCTATGTATTTTGTACCTTTTTCAGCAAGTTCCACAAAGTTCTTGCATCCTTATATGTTTCTTATGTGCCTTTACCTCCCCCGACCTCAATCTACTTGAGCTCAGCGGCTCGCACATCTTTACTATGCGTACTTTCATTGAGCACGGGTCAGCTCGTCCGACTAACTATTTTCCAAAACGAATCGCTGAGATAACAAATTGTCCGACCTAACTATTTAGTTGTGAAGCCATGTCTTGTGTGCCTACTATACACGTCTCTTGGCCCGCCCCAAGCGTTATAGCATCAACAACAAGCTGGCCTGCCCTACTAGCACTAGTTAAGCGAGGTGAGGTGTCTTAGCGTCTAACAGCATTAAGTCCACGCAGCATGCCATTGCAAACATTCACAATGGAAGAATCGAGTCCAAAGTTAAACTAATTATTAGAATTAAAATTAGAGATATACTAAAATTAAACCTATGGCACGAAGTGACATATATTATGAAAGTTTTTTTTACATGACAAATATTATGAAAGTTATTTTCTTAATCGAGTCCAAACACTAATAGCTAGAAGAGGACAGTATAGTCTTCCAAAGATGCGAGCGCTCTTAATCTGAATCGGAACTAAACTGCCAAAAGGAGACGACAGCAGCTGATGTGCTCTTGATATGCCCAGCTTATCTTGTACACAAAGCTTGAGCACAAAGCTTCCATAATATCAAAACCAAACGCACTTCATGATGCTGAAGCAGTCAACGTCCCAATGGTGTGGTCAAAAATCTCAATCCAGTAGCCATCAGGATCTTTGATGAATGCTATGCCTTTGATTTTCCCTGCAACCAGATATAATCTATTAAATACCATAGCCTTTGATGAATGCTAATGCATTACAAGGATAAGGATAAGAATATGAAAAAGTTCATTTTGCTCCCCCCCACCTATTTACTTTGTCCGTTGAACGCCCGAGCAAAATTTAGGCTCGCTTTACTTCCCTGAACTATTTCATTTGGCTCAATGTATCCCCTAAATAGATTTCTCTTTTTTGTTTCTTCACGTACAAGTTGAGTTTTAATTTCAGATTTTGTCACTTATAACGCTCTATGTTAGGAAAATATATCATATATTTAACCAAATGAAACAGCTAAGGGGACTAAAGTGAACCAAAATTTCGTTCGGGGGTTAAGGAGACAAAGTGGATAGGCAAGGTTAGTAAAGTGGACTTTTCCCATAAGAATATGAAGGTGTGTAATTTCATTATAAGAGAACAGAGTGTACAACAAGTCTGGTTTTTGCGTTGATATAGTTTAATGGCCAAGATGAATGCACCCATAAACAAGGATCAGGCTTTTATTTATGGCAATGTATCCTAGGAGAACTCAATTTTTATGAGAACTATGAAAACTCAAATCTAGGCGACATGATCTTGATCCAAGGGTGACCCAAGGGGAAGGTGTGATCAGAGATTTGCAAAAGTTAAGATCACGTGGCTCAGATTTGAGTTCTCATAGGATACCTTACCTTTATTTATTGACATAAGATCCTGGGTTGGCCTAGCACTAAAATTCAAATGGGTGTTCAACTTTGTACCATACCATTATGCTAATAACCTTACACGCGGTCTTGGGGGCAACAAATTAGAGACTCCAAGCAAAGTTGAGGGATGAAAAAAAGGCTAGTCAGCCTTTTGTGGATATTTTGTAACAAAAAAGTACTTAGCTAACATGTCGATGTCCAAAACATCATACTTAGGCTGAAGGGAATGCTAAAGTAAAATAAGCTTACCATCATTGGGTTTCTTCACAAACTCAACACCAAGACGTTCAAAGCGTTCACATGCCTTGTAGACATCATCCACGGTTACTCCAATATGACCTGAATGAATGAAAATAAATAAACAAACGAGTGATTTTGCCTAAACTAAATTCTATGATTTCAGAAATGGCAACAGTCATTTCAATTGCATATGAATCTTTAAAGCACATACCAAAACCACGAGGGTCTGAATTCCCATTATGGTAACCTTTGAATTCAGGGTCATTTTCTGTGCCCCAGTTGCTGCAGTACCAAGAGTTAATTAATTTGCTTGTGAACATTGAAGCTACTGAGGAAAATAGACGACATCTACACAAAGACACAGGTATCAAAACGCACTGGGTGAGTTCGAGGGTAGCTTTTTGCCTGAAAGTCCATTCAGTCCGCTTGACATGATCAGCTGGGGCTGAGGTCACATCCTAAAAGCATAAAGAGTTGGTTGACATAAGAACCTAAGTCACAATATCATGTAAATTATATTAAGGCAATGCATGGTTCCACCGGTCTGTAGAAAATTTTACCTCATAACCAAGAAAATACAAGCTGAACTTCAACTCTTCAAAATCTAATCTTTTCAGTAACCTGGCAGAAGAGAAAAAAAAATCATAAGATAGTATTATAGTAAGATATATAAGATTCCCTTTGATGCAAAATAAAAAGAAAAAATCTGAGCCAGAAAAAATTATATTCTCAATTTTGTCCAATATCAAAAGCGGTGGTATTACGTACTAGTCCAGTTTAATTTCTTCACTACTGCACATACTTTACTGCTTGCAGCCGTTTATAGAGCTGTCCATACTGGTTTTACAAGTCGTTCTACTGTTCCAGGGGGTGCACTTTATTTGCATAACGCAAGTCGTTCTAGGGAGGGAGCACTCATTTTGGACGGCAATGCCCCCAGGACATGCAGCTCTCCCCTCTGTTCCTCGCACGTGCCTCGACCGCTCACCTCCCATTCCTTCGCTTCCTTGCTCGCCTCCCGTTCCTTCACTTCCTCGCTCTAGTGCTCACCATGGACTAGTATGAGTGCGAAGGAAAAAGAAAACGGCGCGAGCACGATGGGAAAAAAAACGGCGCGAGCATGAGCGTGGCTGAAAAAAACGAGTACAACAGGAAATAACAGCGTGAGTGCGAGCACGACATGAAATTCTACCCGCCTCACAACGCCATGCAAAATTCATGCAAAGATCAGCACACAACAAAATATTTGCAGTGGGGAGGGATTGAACCACGAACACAGCCTGTGAACCCCCACCCCCCGTGCTGGTCAGTAAACCTGTGAAACTTTCTTGTATAGGTCATAACCGCCACCCTATTTAGTAAGGGCAAATAGGGAAAATTCTACCCTAATTAATGCTTGCTTGGTATGCTAAATGCTGTCCTAAACGACTTTCTTTACCAGTACTAGTATGGAGGGAGTATGCAATTGTGTAGAATTACTATAGGTTTCTCCTCAAATTTTCCCCCTTAATAAACTTTTTAATTATTTTCTATCAGTCAACGCGCAAATGCAAAAACCCATCCGGCTGTGAGGCTCCATCTCCACAAAAGAGCAGTGCTCCAATACTCAGCATATAAACCAACACCGGATGGTTCAGACTTCACAAATTTTCACTGGAATCATCCAGTCCATTAAGATTTGTTCAAAGTCCTTGGCAGGCTGCAGCCCAGGTCCTGCCGAGGCAATGCCTCATGCCACCATGTGTGTTGATCACTAGTCTAAAGAGCTTCACACATGTGATTTTACCTTATATGAAACAAGGCCCATAGGATTAGCCATTTTGAATAAGGCCGCTACAATCTACAAGCAACTCAACAAAAGCTAATACAAAGTTATCACTGCGAAGCTCATAACATGTTTATTTGTAGAGACTGACTGTAGCAGTAGCACTATTCAGCCCAGGACACATGCCATTTCTGGATCTGCCCCTGAATGAATATGACACCCATCAAAAAGTGACCCTTGTGACTTTTTTGGCTTTACCAATGCATCATGGATTTGATCTAATTTTATTGATTGCTAAGGACATTAATTCATTATTCTGTCCAAGCCAAGGGAACTGGAATCAAGATACAGAACAAGTTAAGCAAGCCATGACAGAAAACAATTGATTCATGCAATGTACTGGTGTCCAATTACCCAATACGAAATACGATACAATTGCCATTATAATCTATTGAAAAGTCATGCATATACAGGAAAAGGCAAGCACAAATGTCCAACGGCCCAACTACAAGAGACTACTCAATATAACCTCTGCTAATAGATTCTTCAAATGAATAAGTTCTACCATGCATCCACTTCTAATTCTGTTGCTAATGAATTTTTTTTGTTCAAAGAAGCTCCATTGAGTTTGACATGTTTAGTTCAGTAATGTTCAAGAGTTTTTCTTAATATGGTCACCAGCAATTTAGAAGCTCCACTAAACCCAAGGGGGTAAAGCTATCAATCTAAAAAACATCACAGTTAAGTCAATCTGTCTTCTATTTTTGCATCATTCTACTGAGTTGAATGATATGTCACGATTATAATATGCAACCAAAAAGCATTCAAGACAGCAACTGAAAAAGTAAGATTAGCTGCAGGGTATCTCTTAATAAAGTTACACTTCAAATTAAGGATCACATCTATCTTTTGTGATTGGTGTCTACCAATAAGCTTATCGACTCGATGGAATAGATAGCACTCTCATATAATGATATAAACCAGGAGAGGTCATGTGCTGTTTGGGACAAAGCAATTACAAAATAAACATCCTTGGTAACCCTAATCCATATTCATTCACTGTCTCTAGCAGCCCCACTCCTTCAAACCATTAAATGCAGGACCTCTTCTGCAGTTTGCACCTTGTTTACCATCACAAACTAGGTTTATGATATCACATCAGCATTTGGATTTCAGTTTTTTTTTTTCTTATATGGCTTCACAGAACACAACATCAAATAATTTGGTAAATCATACAGAACCAGAACTAAGGGCAAAGATGCTTGCAGTATATCCATGTGCATTCATCATCAGCACAATAGTCATCCAGGCAGGTCGCTCTAGCACATACTAAGGGCATGTTCTTAAGGCCAGATGTAGAACCAAATTCGGTAGGGAATGGGAGTGTAAAAATGTCCACCATTGTTTATGTTCGGGCTTCAGATGATAACAGCATGCATAACTTCTATTAAAGACTCCATTGTTGTGCAGCCACAGTGTGACATTTTACTAAAACATGGAAGTATAGAACAATGCAGTTTTACACATAAGTTATGCAGTTCATCCAATATTATCATGCTATGAGTGGTAAGAACCAAAGATCATTATATTTACATAACACACCATTGACAAAACTACTTTCATTATTTTGATAACTGCAACTATCAGCATCATCTATCTACGTATGACTTCAACCATTATCTAGTCTAACAGTACAAAACAAAACTCATAATGATTACAAATGTATATGCAATTCACATTCTGTCGAAAATAAATTGTCAAGAGTTAGTTAAATTGATTTTGAATTGCAATTGGAACATGTAGGGAGTATTTTGGCAGAAGAGCTTATTTCTCCTTTAGGCCAGAATAACCTAAATCAAAGTACACACTATGATTCATTTCAAAAAAACAAAAAGTAAACACTATGTTCCCAATCCCCATTATTAATTTACAAAAAAAAATCCAATGCTTGACTTTTGTTCCTAAACATCCACATAGCTAAAGAACATGGATACCACCAAGAACATAGATGAGTACATCAGGTAGAAAGAAAGAGAAAGAGAACTCACGACATGCCCATCACACGAGAGTAGAAGTCAAGGCTCACTTTTGGGTCCTTCACACGTAGCATCTGAAGGAAAAAAGAAACATAAATCTTCAAAATCCATGCACCAACCAGAACAATAGAAACGTTCATGGTTACGAGCTGCTCCACCAATGGCAAATTGTAAAAAAAATCATGACAATTGTTAAGCATCCTAATAGCAATGCAAGACCTTTAAACATTTTGGATCAAATTCAGAGACTTATATAATGGGACATGTTCAGAGGATCTAGCCCACGATTTGAGAGCTACAATTTTCGTGGCAGCTGAACTGTCATGTCGCATCAAACACATTTTTTCCCTTGCATTCACGCAACATAAAGAAGCAGCAAGTTGTCCCCCCCCCCCCCCCCCCAAAAAAAAAAGAAAAAAACCTAACTAGCTATTCATCCTCCAATTACTATACCCTGGGCCTGGTATAACAACTAAATTATGATCCATAATTCGAGCACTAAAAAGGGGAAGCCCGAGCTGAATAGCACGCATCCCTGCTTGAATCTCGATGGACACCTGGATGAAATCGACAGGAGAAAGACCGGCATACCGTTTGCTGCAAGAAGTAGCCCTTGGTGGCGGGGTCGATCTCAGTCTGGAGACCTGGATTGTTGTCCGGCGCCTCCTTCAGCCCCGACGACGTCGACATGGCGGCGGGCGAGAACCGGCGAACCCGGTCGAACCTCTGCGAAACCAAGAAAAGGAGGACGAATTGTGAGTGAAACCCACGTGAGGACTCGAAAATTGTCAATCAAAAGCACGGGCATCCGGGGACCTTGAAGCTCGCGGAGCGGGAGAGGTGCGGCGCGGCGGGGAGCCGGCGGAGCAAGGCGCACGCGGGGTACAGGAGCGAGGCGGCGGCCATAGCAAGTAGCGGCAGGGTTTATTTATATTTAGGAATTTAGGATAAGGAGAAAATCACTAGTCGGTGTGTACGGACGGCTTCTGGGTTCTTCGGTCGGACTTGCTGTGGTGGGGCGTTCTGGTCCGCAAGCAGGCGCCGGCTAACAAGATTATCTAGGGTTAGTGGGATACACACCATTGCAACTTTTACATTTCTAGGCAACGTCACTACTTCTCGCATAATAGGAAGGAGGCTATTATAATTTCGCAACTATTTGAGATATGCTATTTTCTACGTCTTTGATGTCATTGGACCCACCTGCAGGGTATCTGTACTGTTCGTACTTTCGTATTGATGACACTACCGTTACAACATCTCCTCCGTCTCACTGACCCCCACTTGTCATCACTTACCTCCATCCTTTCTCCCCAGTCTCCCTGTTTGCCAATCGCCTTCCACCTCCAGCTCCTTCGCCGTGCCTTACTCCTCCGTTGACGGCCTATCGGCCTCCTGCTCCACTACCGCCGGGGGCCCCGCTCTGCTGAGGCGCCCCTCGCGACCTCATCCTGCTTTTCCACCACCGCTACGCCGCAGCTGCAGGAGCTCGCGCTACCGCCCCTCGCTACGAGCTCGCGCTACCGCCCCCTCGCTACGAGCTCGCGCCGTAGCCCCACATCCTCTGCCCTCCCGCGCATCACGATGCACCCGCGCTCCATGCGCCTGCTCATCAAGCCGCCTCCTCGTGCATCGCACTGCCCTCTCCCTCCCTGCGGAACAGCAATGGCGGTTCTCCTCTGCCCCTTCTCTCTAATCCTCGCAATCCAGAGCCGATCCGCGCGGTTTGTTTCCCAGGTGTGCGCGACTCCCGTGGGGCTGCTGGCGTAAGCCGTATCCTCACTCGCTGATGACTCCCGCACCGCCATCTTTGCCGTGGGTGAAGAGGCGTGAACGCACGAGGAGGAAGAAGGGGGGCAGAGGATAGAGGAACAGGATGACACATGGGACCCGCGTGTCAGCGAGATGGTGGAGAAGATGTGAGAGGGGTATTTTGGTCCATACGAAAATATAAGCCGTACTCGTACGCCTGTATGTGGGTCCAACGGTATCAAAGACGTATTTAATGGCATATCTCAGATATCCACAAAATTGTAATGGCATCCCTCCTATTATGTGAGAAGTAATGGCGTAGCCTAAAAACACAAAAGTTGTAGTGGCGTGTATCCAATTAAATAAAACAAGATATTTATTATTCATCTAATACAGGTTAGAATGATGGTAAGTACCAGCAGAGGGCAACCTAGGGGGAGGAACAGAATGCAGGCGTGAAGATGACGGCGGCGGCTGTAAGAGCATGCTTAATAAGTTTGTTCAGATTTCAAACTCTTTTTTATAAGTTGTTTAGATTTTAAACTAATCATTATTCATTCTAACTTTTTACCATTTAATTATTCATTCCTCTTAACTAAAATGTTTTTCTAAAACTATAATATTTTTTTCTACAATCTAAACACACCCAGACAGGTCACCTAGAGACAAGTCTAAGCAGTCAAAGCATACAACAAGTTGACTGTTCAAAAAGTCCAACTTTATTATTTTCTCTAAATAGGACCCACTTCCTAGAGTTTTTAAAGCTCCATAATCTTTCGATTTCGAGCAGCCTTTGGCGGGCAGCCGGACTCATTATTGCAGCAGGCCGACGAATCGACGATTCGCTCGACATGAGTTCTGGCGACAAGCTCTGTTTCTTTCTCCCTATATCTCTCCTCCACGTAAGAATCTTCTGAGGTGTCTTGACGATTCGCCTAGTGATTTGGCATTTATGTACGTGCTCTAAGGAGTTCACTAAAAAGAGTAGTTGGGAATTGGGATAGAGAGAGAAAACCTAAGCATCATCCAATGGTCTAGATACATTTGCTTTCTACGGAACTAGTCCATTATCCGAATGTGACGTGTGAGTAGTAAAATGGATTCGTTCGACGACCTCTATGCAACCGTGCCCTCCAATTGTTTATACAACTAATGGTCCAAAAACTCACCTTTTTGTTCCAACTAATTTATCTAGTCAACCCTATATATCCAGCATAAAAAAATATGGAAGTTGGGAAGAAAAAAATTGAAAAAACTCCACATACACAAAAGCTATTGAGGAAAAGAAGTCGTTATCCACACCGTCATCAGAACAATCAAGCCCAAGGTATGGATAGTCTAGCTTTCGATGCATATTGTGAGCTCTCGTCATAGTACGTGATAGTTATCCATTCTTGCATTTATATATAGGATAATTTGATTTTGATTCATTGCATTTCCCTTAACCACTTCATGGCACGTACCAATGCATAGTTTATTTTCTTAATCCTTTCATAGAAAAAAGACGAGGCCCTCGGAAGCTAAAGATGGGATGGATTACTATGGCCCTATTTGGGACAGTTTATAAACCGCTTCTATTGGATTTAAGCCCACTAGAGAGCCAACCGGCCCGATTGTCACGCCGCTTCTTCCAGCAGCGATTATTTCCATCGCCGTGTTTGTACTAGAACTAGAACTAGAACGCAGAATCACCCAAAGGGATGCTTCCAGGAAATACGGCCCAGATTCTCGCCCCCGCTCGTCGTTCCTCCCAAGCGCACCCACACCGCGGCGCCCCTGCCTGAGATCCGGCCCTGCCGCGCGCCAGAGGAGGGCTCGCCGTCGCCTGCGTGCTGGAGGAGCTCCGAACTCCGAGCTCTACCACGCGCCATAGGAGGGCCACCGTTGCCCGCTCCACCGCTGGCCCGAGCTCCGACCCTGCCGCACGCCGGAGGATCTCCGTCGTCGCCTGCGTGCCCTTGCCCCGACCTCCGACCCTCCGGCGTTCGCGTCCCCCTTCTTCCTGCCTTCCACTGAGCAGAGACGCGCTGATGCCAGCACCCCGCTCGACTTGCTCCTCCGTTGCCCTCGCCCCCCTCCTCCGCCAGGGCTGCGTGGCGTCGTGCTCCTCTCGTCGCTTGCCTCTCGTGGTTGAAGCAGCGAGGACGACACAGATGCCGGGCAGAGGACGTGATTCCGTTCGAGGGAGCCAAACATGCCGATTCTCATGGTAGCGATTTTCACGGAAGCGGTGTCCACAAAAATCGTGATTTCAACATAAGCACTACTCACCAAAGCTGTCCCAAACGGGGCGGCCAGTCAAGGGTAGCCTAATGGGGGTTAAGGAAGACGTTTTGCATGTTGAAGATTGGGAGACAGGAAACTTCTTTGTGGGGGGGGGGGGGGTGACTATCAGAATTTTTAAACATAAGGTGGGACTGTTTAATATTTTATGGGCAGGCACAAAATGAGAAATCTAACAACTTCCTGAGACAAATGTGCACAAGGTACGAGAATGCTATCTGTTGATGGCAAAAAAAAAAAAGGCAAAATGCCAATCTGGCTCAACAGCCGGTCTAACCGCCTGTTACAAGCGGTCTGACCGGTTGTGCCCTGTAGCCGGTCTGGCAATGTGCCAGGCGGTCTGACCGTCTGTCCCCGAGTCCGAGTAGAATTAGGGATTTCTCGTGATTTAGATTTGTAAAGGGACTTCCTTGCGGGGCAAGACCTTCCCAACCTATATTATAAAGGGCCGTGGCCGATTGAGAACCTCTACCCAATCATCAAACACAAATACATCTACTATTTTGTACCTTTTCTTTTATCATTTTGCCCTAGCTTTTCCTTCGTCTCGACGACGACCGAGGATGTTCTAGGTGGCCTGCCGATCCTAGAACAACCCAAGGTGCACCTACCCTGACGGGGTCCCTTCCGGGTGGGCGTTCGTTGGTTTCTTGCCGGGCTATCGCAGGGAGTCTGACCGTCTGTAAGGGGGTCTGACCGCCTTAACAGGGAGTCTGACCGCCCGTAACAGGGGTTCTGACCGCTCGTCGCAGAGGTGCTGCAACGAGCTTCTCCGCGCATCGCACGACCTAGTGTGTTCGTGTGTTGGCCCGAAAAGGCGCCAACACCATCCTACCACTTTTGTTCGAGGGAGACTAAATTTGATCCGCTGTGAGGAGGCTAAGAATGTTGGAGGGGGCAATACCAGACTAATCAAAGATTTTAATGATTTTATTGGGAGATTTGAATCGCCTGAGATATATAGGGGATGGAGAGGTTTCATGTGGTTCAATAAACGACGAGCCCGATAATGACCTTGATAGGATTCTAGTGATGACGGAATGGTAAGAAAAATCTTCTTTAACTACACTAGCTAGTCTCACAAGAGTGCGTTCGTGTTGGCCCGAAAAGACGCCAACATATTTTGGCGACTCCGCTGAGGAAGAAGAAGGATAAATCGGTTACCATGACCGGTTCAAATTCGAAGCGCGCCGAAGTTGATCAATCCAACATCGTCAGACCTGACTTAGATTAGGTTGAGGCCAACGAACATAAGATCCTTGAAGAAGAATTCAAGAGGATTGTGGAGATGAAGGTGCAGGAAGCGGATAAGCTTAAGGAAGAAGCAACGAAGAAGTTCCTGTCGCACTACTCCAGAGACCGTCAAGGCAAGGTCATAAAGATCAAGGACGTCGTCTTTGAAGATTCTCCATCTAAGGTAACACCCAATGTAAGTGATTTATCTTCTGGTGTTACAATGGAACAAATTCAAAGTATGATGGCTAATCGTGATGCTTTTTTAGTTAATTGGCTTTTATCTAGAGAGAAAAAAATCTGTTAGTAAACAACCTGAAATACCTATTGATGATTTGCCAGTTACAACTAGTGTTACTACCAATGTCCTTACATCTGAATCATCGGCAAATCCTACGATGGAACAACCACCATATGGCATGCCGTTGAATTTTTATAATGGATAGATGGTGTCACCCACCAATGCATTGGTAGCCCAGCCTTCATACCCATAACTTATCACAAGCATCCCAAATTCTGGCCGCATTGGCCGAACTAATGAGCTTGTGAATTTTGTTCCGTCATATAGTACCTTTGCATATACTATACCACCTATACCATCCACAGGTACTTTGGCATCCATCGGTCCTGTTTCTAATGAAACATACGCCCGATATTTACAACGGTGGCAAAACATGCCACGGTCTGTTGGACTGACGCATATAGCCGATCTGACCGGCACGACGGTTGGACCGACCCCCACAGTCGGTCCGACCAGCTATCCAAGCCAGCATAGTGCACCCACAAAGCCAAATTTGTCTTCACAATTTGATAGAATGTTTGCTGATTATAAGAATGATTTGGCTAATTTGCTTAAAGAAAATCTTGGGGTAGATTTTAGAGGCAAAACTTGTGCACATAAAAACCATATCCTGCTCACTTCAATACCCTGCTGGTTTTAGATTGCCTGATTTTGTTAATTTTGATGGGGAAGATAATAAAAGTACTTTTGAGCATATTAGTCAATATCTTGCCCAATTAGGAGAAGCTGGTTCTATAAGCGAATTAAAAGTGCGCTTATTTTCATTATCTTTGACTGGAACCGCTTTTTCTTGGTTTAGCTCATTAGCTCCTGGTTCTATTAGCTCATGCGAGCAATTAGAACATAAATTTCATGATCATTTCTTTAGTGAAAATAATGAGCTCAAATTGTCTGATCTTACATCGGTTAAGCAATCACGTGATGAATTTGTGAATGATTATATTAGAAGATTCCATGATACGAAAACCGATGTTTTGGTGTGAATATTGCAGAAAAAGATTTTGCTGATTTAGCTCGTGACGGTTTACGTTCTCATATTAAAGAAAAGCTAGATAGACATGATTTCTTTACTTTGAATCATGTGCATCAAAAAGCTTTGGCTATAGAAAGCCGAGGTAAAGATTCATTAGATAGCCATAAGCATCATCGTCCTATTGTTCATATGTTGAGTTATGATTCTTCGGACGATGAGGGCAAAGAAGTGTATACTACTGAATTCACATGGTTATCTAATGATCAAGCAAACACTTGTGTTTCTCTTAAGCCGATTCATAAAAATCGGCAGGAGGAGATGAGATTTACTTTTGATGTTTCCAAATGCGATACAATTTTTGATGAGCTATTGAAGAAAGGAAAGATCAGAATATGTCATGTTATACCATCACTTGAGGAGTTGAAGAAACGAGGTTATTGTAAATTTCATCACTCTTTTTCTCATGCTACCAATGATTGCAACGTATTTCACCGGTGGAAGGAAAATGGCCCTAGGCCATTATTTGTGATTTTGGTGATTAATTGACAACATAATCATTAAGACTAATGTGTTTGTTAAGATGCACCTTTGTAGATATTATTAGGTCCCAAGGATACTTTGGAAACCATCCAAATGATATTCAACATCCAAGTGATCAATATCCAATTGATAGTCATTTGAAGTGTTGAAATATAAGACGCAAAAATGTTGAATCAGTGAAACCCAAATGTTGATGAGAGAAAATAAAATGTTGAAGGCAGAACTATTGAATCGATCGATGGTGCTGAAGGTGGAAGGTGTGTTTGCCTCTGGAAAGCAACGGCTTATTCGATGGGGTAGCCGTCGAGTCAATCGATGGTGCTAAAGGCGATCGGAAGGCGAAATGTTGAAACTGCACAGAGGAAATGTTGAATCAGTACAACAGAAATGCTGAATCAGTGGAACAAAAATGTTGAATAGGCCCATCGAATCAGTCGACAGTATTGAAGGCCGGAAGTGCGTTTGGCTCTAGTGAGCAACGACTATTTCAACGGGGACCCATCAAATTAGTTGACGGTACAAAGAAAATATGCAACGGCTATATAATGCCAAGGGCTTACCGGTGCTTGCACGCACCAAGTGTTGTAATTCGGGGCTTGTAGTCTTGCGAGACCCTCCAACCGAGTTTGTGGAGAGGCCGCCGGTGCTTGTGCAAGGAAGGAGAGGCCTGTGGCATTTGGCCGAAGCTCTACCAAGTGAAGGCGGTGAGGAGCTTCTGGGGAGCGACGAGAGGAGACCCACTTGCGCGTGGGGAAGTACCGTGGTCATCCACGGAGTTACTCGACCGGGGAGTTTATGCCCTTGCGCAGGCATTCCCTTTGAGAGGGGCTCCAACAACGAGGATTAGTGAAAAACTCGTGAGCTTTCTGATACCTCAGTAAAAATAGTCGTGCCGGGAGTTTGCTCTTCTCTACCCTTTAAGCTTTCGCATTTCATACTTACATTACTTTTCGTATTTACCTTTCCTAGACTTGCCATGGTAGTATAGGATTGGACCTAGGGTGCAAAACTTTGTAGCGGTAGAGATAGCAACACATAGAGAAAATCTAGAGCACATTTAGATAGAAATTGAAATAGGTTTTTATATGTGCTTGGAGCCTTAGTTTTTAGAGACACCTAATTCACCCCCCTCTTAGGGTGTCACGGTTCCTTCAGCCGACAAATAGAATCGGCTATTAATGAAGGTCGGTTAGTGTTTCATAATACGCAGGTTGATCACAATCCCTTTCCTGTAAATGCCTTATTGAATACCATTGAGTTGGGTAATCCTAAGGTGCTCATTCGCCCAGATCAAGCTGAAAAGTCTAAAGGAAAGAATGTGATCATTGGTGAAGAGAGGCCTGAGAAGAATGTGTTACATAAGAAGACATGTCGAGCTGCAGCGGAAACTTCTACGCTCGGGGGCAAGAGAAGAGCAACAAGTCTGTCGGCAAGACAGGCGCTGTGACTGGCTGTACAGCCGGTCTGACCGGCCGTTCTAGTAAGGCCGGAAATTATTCTAAGTCCAAGGTTAAAGCAAGGCTATGTTTTGAAGAGCTCTTGACCAAGTATAAGAGAAAAGGGGCTGCTCAGAAGTGAAGAAATCAATCAAATAGCACTAGAGGGGAAAAAGCACCACCGAGACATAGAGCACAAGGTATGCATGAACAACGAGGTAATTTTGCTCTTGCATCTTACTCTTATGGTGGACCGACTACACCTTGGTCTTGGTCCTATCCTTGCTATTATTCACCTTTGGATTATGGTAGTTCATACATACGACCTTGTATTATTTTATATTCCTCTCCATATCCAAATTGTGATACATTACAAGGACCGATTGCTAGCAACAGTAATCTGGTCAAGAGTGATGTTATTAAGCAAGGTGAAGGCAGCAATAAGCAATATCCTAAGGGTATTGTTGGCGAGTTATGTTGACTAAGTTCTCGAGGGGATGCCCCGAGAGAAGGGTTTGAGGAGAAGTCATCGAGAATCTAGAACCGAAGGTGACAAGAGACGATTTAGATAGGTTCAGGCCGCAATATGCGTAATACCCTACGTCCTGTATGGTGTATCTTGTATTGATGAGATGTTTTGAGGGGGGTTCCTGTCTCCCCTTATATATGCCGGAGGACAGGGTTACATGGAAACTGTATAGGATCAGGAGACTTTTACAAGTTAATCTCTAATTTCTTAATACAGCTTATCCTAACCGACTAGGACTAATCCTTGTCTTGTGCGTCAAGTCTTGTACTTGGGCCGGCCCATAGGGTAGCCTGCCAGGGTTGTTTAGTCCATCAGGACTCTACACCGTCAAGCCCCCGAGCACCTTATCTCCTGAAGAAAAACGTTGTTGAAAATACAGATTTCTTTGAGACCCGCCAGGGTTGTTTGAAGCCCACAAGGTTCTTTGCTTTTGGAAGTTGCAACCATGCTGTTCAATAGGTAATGAAGTGCTCATAAATCTTTCTGAAGTTCAGATTGGTGCGCACCGAATAGGTGCGCCCAATTGGGCAGCCCCCGAGCCTCGTCTATCTTTGAAGAAGAAATTCGAGGCTCTTTCGAAGTCCAAATCTGAAGAGAATCAATTTCCGAAGAAGTCTGAGTTCTTTTAGAACTCCTTTGAATTTATCAATTGAAACCAAAAAAATTTCAGAAATATATTTCCTGAAAATATTCCCGCAGCGAGCCTAAATTTAAATGAATTCAAATATAGGATCAAAGAAGGACCAAAGTTGAAAAGTACCGAAGTAACGATTCGAAAAGTCAATATAAACCGTTCGCCTCCCTTGTATCCATACACTCGTTTGCGAAACAGATCTAGGGTTAGCAACAGTTGCTCTATTAGCAATCCAAAGACTGCGCAAACACATCCTCCACCTCCTCGAGCCCTAGACCAATCCACACCAAGCTGTAGCGAACCAGAATGGCCGGTGGAGAAGGATCCAGCTGGAGCAAGAGCGCTAAGAGGAAGGCTGAAGCAATGAAGGAAGTTGCCGCATCTGAAGAAGTGGCACCAGGTGGAGAAATCCAAGGGCTTGAAAATCCAATATGTGACTGGCCAACCAGTATACTGAGAGAAAATCAGATCAAGAAACTTGAAGAAAATGGCTTTATCCAGGAACAAGGGATTAGTCATTGGAGGTGTGCGCATGACCATGAATATCCATCGGAAGAGACCGAAGAAATCACGGTATGGAAGGCCTTTTATGAAGTTGGATTTGGAATGCCGACGTGCAATTTCTTCCGCCGGATTCTACGGTTTTATGGGATAGAGCTCTGCCACCTAAACCCCAACTCCATACTTAATTTGTCCATCTTCATTCATTTGTTTGAAGCTTTCCTAGGAATAGACCCACACTATGCTCTGTTCCGCCATATCCTTAGAGTCAAAATATCAAGCAGACCATCTCAAGTAGTTGGGAAAGTGGTGATCCAGTTCCGTCAGGGCATGAAATCACTATATCTGGATTACACCACCAAAGAGAGTCTCAAGGACTGGCAGAAGGAATGGTTTTATGCATGGAACCATCAACCTCAACTACCCAGCCGCTCTGGACAGCCCCAGTTATGAAGCCAAACTGGTTCTGTTAGAGTGAATCAGGCAATGCAAATCCCGGAGTTGTTGAACATGATCCGCGACCTGAAAGCACAAGGATTAACAGGAGCTTGCGTGTACAAGTCGTTTCTGATGAGGAGGGTCCAGCCCTGCAAACAACGCTTTACACCAGGGTACTTGTACTCTGGAAAGCTGACTCCTCACGGAATGCCACCGGAGCCTTTTCAGAGAAGAGAGCCATGCAGCTTTTGAATAAGTATATGGTCATCAGTAATGAAGGCTTTCCAGAAATAATGGAAATTTCCACCGTCACCATGACTCCTGAGGTAATAGTGGAACTGGCGAAGTAAAATCCAATTCATCATGTATATCTTCGTAGTTTGCTAATATAATTTTGAGACTAATCAGAAATTGCTTATGCCATGTTTGCAGTATGTAACCAGAAGATCTGTGTATGTCAGTTTGCCTCCTTTTGATCCAACAAATGCAGAAGAGGCTGATGTGATAGCCCGATGCCGAGACCCGAAAATCAGTGATCAGGTGGGTAAACGAAATCCATATTCTGATAAGTCAACTGCAGATGAAGAAACTAACGAGCAGCATTACAATGTTAAGGAGCAGGAATCAGAAGAATCCTGTGCCAAAGCAGGGGCATCCTCCAAGGGGGGTGAAAGCTCAAAGAGAATCGCATCGACAGAGCTCAGTGCTCCGGTGCCCAAGAAAGCACGGACAATAGCCAGACCTTGGGTAAGAATCATCCCTAAGGAGAAGAAGAAAATATCCCCACAACCGAAGATGCAATCATCTGCTGGGATAATTATTGGAGAAATCGGTACCAGCCGGTCGCAGCAAGGTAGCAATGCTCGTAAGCCATTATTAGAGGAAGAAATTATCCACAACATATTCAACCCTGCGTCGCCTCCACATGCTGGATCAGGACCGATCCTGGAAGAAAACATCCCCGTGGGAGAAACAAGCGGAGCGGCAGAATCTGTCCAGGGAAGAATTCGAACTGAAGCTTCTGCTGGACCATCGATTGTCAATGAAGAACCAGAAGAAGAATTCACTCTGGGCGAACCAGAATTCCCCATGCGTCCCATGAACATGTAAGTAATATGAAGACCATTGTTTGTAGCAATAAAAATATCCTTGCTTATGTCTGTTTTATGTACAAAAGTGAAGCCGTGCCTGCAGCGGGAAAACCAGCAGACACGATACAAGAAGAACCCGGAGCAGAGTTGCAGATAACCTTGCCTGAAGGACCAACTGATGCCTCATCAGCAACCCTGCCAGAGCCCAGCTATCAAGCAACAGATAAAGTTCTGGCGGATCTGGAGCAGCTTGTGACACAAGCCGTAATTCAAGAATCAACAGCAGAGCACAGTGTCCGAGTGAGCGACGAACCGCTGAGCAACCTGGATATTCCCCAAACAGCTCAGTCGAAGGTTGTAGATGAAGCTGAATGCTCAAGGGGCAAACAACCCGAAGAATCAACCCAAGAGCAAGAAATTGAAGAAGTCCCCCGAGTACCGCCACCAAGTGAGGCTGAACATGGATTAGGTAACTTCCGAATTGGGAGTTACGATCCAATGGTGAATCCCAATCCGCAAGGCTTTGAGTATATCTTGGATGCGGAGGAGGATGAAGGGTACATTGACAGGGGTCTCTATCATGCTGAGAGGGCGGTAGCATACTTCAAGGTATGAAAAAGAACCCTGAACAAATAACTGTACTCCATAAACTAAACTTTTGTGTCATAATTGTACTATGTAGGCTGTTGGTGAGGCATCAAGGCAGAAGACCAACTACATCCGCAACATTTCCCTTATGCATGCCAAAGCGGAGTGCCTCCAAAAAGAACTGGACTGGGAGTACGAGGATCGCAAAACCCAGGAGGTGGAAGACGCCAATATGATCCACACGCTGCACCTGCGAACCAAAGAGCTGACTGCAGAGAAGGAAGACTTGGAGAAGAAGCTTGCCGCAGCCAGGATAGATCTCAAAGGTACCCTGACCCTGATGTTATCTTGTAATATTTCACCAATTTGTAGTCGCAATATCAACTCTGTCATGAATCTTTGGAGCAGATGTGCAGCAGAAACTATCGGCAACTCAAAGCAAGATGACGGACTGGTCTAACTTGGCCAACCGTCATGAACAGATGTTGAAGACTATCTCTGCAGAGTATGACACTCTGAAAGAGCAACTCAGAGTAGCCATTCAACAACGCAAGGATGCCGATACACAATTGATACAAATCATTGAGCAACAAAAGAAGGCTGCCAAGGATCTTGAAGACACACGCGAAGATAACAAGCAATTATCTGAAGAACTTGTCCAGCTCCCTGAAAATCTCGCGGACAAGAAGACGCTGGATGAGAAGCTTGAGCGAACAACCAGGAGGATGACAGAGCTTGAAGAAACCATGCAGCAAATGAAGAAGTCTGATGAAGACCTGGCCGAAGCCCTGAAGCGGATTGCGCTGCTAGAGAAGGCGGCGAATCTGGTGGTGAAAGCCTTGGTCCCTGAGGACCCTGCTGCTCCTCAGTATTTCCTGGAGCGTCTGAAGGCCATGCCTCGACAATTGAAGGCGTACATCAAGAGATACTCCAAAACCTGTCTTGTGCATGTGTTAGCTGTAGTTAAATTCAGGTACCCTGAAGTAGATATAGGTAAACTTGTAGAAGGCGCAGAGCCAAATTGTACGGAAGAAGTCTTCAGGGGCCTGAAACAGGAGGCCGAGCCAATTGCCGAAGCAATTGCGCAGAGCCTGAAATTGTAATCTAAACAATTAGTCATGTAATGAGTAATACTCTTTAAGTTGCATGCAATGGATTGTGCATATTTCCACGTATGAAGAACAAACCAAGAGATTCTGAGAACTCTTGTCTCTGTGTGTAACACTAGGACTTAGTCAAAAATTTACGTGGTTTTGTAAATTTCAACTATCGAAAAACAACCCTGTGAGGCTCCCAAAGGAACCCAGGGAGATTTCTGTAGCTTAAGCTACCTTTTAAAATAAATGCACCCCAGAGGGGAACAATTGGAACAAACTGTATGTGGTTGGCTAAATAAGAAGCCAGTAAGACCCACGGAGCGACAACTTTAAGCTGAATAGTGTCGCAATGTAGCGAAAAATTAGGAACAAATCTGTTAACGGCCCCGAAGGAACCCGGACAGACCTCATGTAAGTGCTCCGAATTTGTAGCGTAAACAAACTTTCCAAGTCTTGAAAGAACCCGGATAAGATTTGAACGATGTCATGAAGACAAAGTAAATTCAACACAAACAACCCAATAATGGGAGAATTTCATTTATTGAATTATATCTCGTTGCCGAAACAACGGTACAAAAAAATCACGTTGCCGAAACAACGGTACAACGAATATCTACGCATAGAATTTGCATAAGTGTTCTATATTCCAAGGGTTTGGTAAGTCGTCGCCATCCTTTGTTTGAAGTCTGTATGTGCCTGGCTTGAGAACTTTAGATGTAATAAATGGACCATCCCAAGGCGAGGTGAGCTTTGTATGACCAGCTGTGTTCTAGATTCGACATAACACCAAATCGCCAATCTGGAACGACCTCGTCTTCACATTTTTGTCATGAAATCGGCGGATACCCTGAAGGTACACAACATTATGTAATAAAGGTATCAGTCATGCCTCCTCAGCCGTATCAACCTCAATCATCCGTTGTTCATCCGCCATAGCTTCTTGAAATTCTTCGACACGAGGAGCGCCATGCATGACGTCGACAGGTAGGACTGCCTCAGATCCATATACCAAGAAGAAAGGAGACTGCCCTGTAGCTTTGCTGGGTTGAGATCGGAGGCCCCAGACAACCGGAAAGAGTTCTTTCATCCAACGGCCTTCAGCTTTCTTCAAGGTTTGTTCCATCCGAGCTTTAAGTCCATCAAGTAACTGTAACATCCCAGAAGTTTAAGACTTGAAAAATATACTAAAACCAAGGTTAGAAGGGCAGCTTGGTTGAAGCACACTTAAGTGGATCAAAAATTTGAAGTTGAAATTTCAAATAGGCCAAATTGACACCTAACTGAGATCTCAAAAATTTTGAACTGAACTTGAAAATCTCCAAAAATAAAAATTGTTTGTTTTCGCAAATAAAGCCTATTCACTGTTGGGAACTTTTCAAAATTTTGCAGTTAAGCCCCTCAAAAGCTCTAAAAACCCCGCAGAACGCCTTTTCATTCATGGGTTGTTTGGGGTTCAAATATTCGAAATTTCAGATTCATCCCAAAAAGAAAGATATGTCCCACATTTCAAACTCCAATCTTTGTGTTTGCACTTTTTGAAGTGTAGTTCAAATTTTTGGAGAAATGCACGTTTGAACGGAGGAGCTCCGCGGGTACCCTGCCTGGCCGCTCGGCCACCTCTGCCGGAGGCCGGCAGTGGCCGCCACGTGGCCGGCGAGCGGCGGCGACCGGGACAGCTCGGCCAAAGCCGCGGCAGCCGTGTCTCTTCTCCCCGCGCACACGTCAACGTCCACGTCGGGTCGGCTCGCGCATTGTGCGACCCATCTCGCCGCGGCGAGCGACCCATCTGGCAGCGGGCGAGCGTGACGAGCGGCGCTGCCCCGCGGGCGGGATTCCCTTCCGCTACGCGCCAGAGACCTTTGCAGTGGATCTCCACTCTTCCACGCCGCGATCCCGCTCGCCCAACACCGTCGCGCGCTCTGTCCGAGAGTTGTAGGCCATCAATGGCGCTGCCGGCCGTCCATTCCACCCCGCGCACGCTCCCGAGGCCACTCGGTGCCCCCTAACCCGCCCAGACACTCCACCGAGTAGTTTCACACCTTCACCCAACCAGCTCTCAGCCTCTCTCGCCCTCCTCGCGCTTGCGCACATCGTCTTCAACCTTCAGCCGAGCTCGAGCACCCTCGCCGCGAACCCAAAATACCCGTGAACCTCTCCACGATTTCCCAACCCCCCCGCACGTGAAGCTCACTCACTCACCTAGCTAGCCACTCGAATAATCCCCAACTTGAATCGAGCCGTATGCGCCGGGAAATCCGAGTTTCCCCCACCGCTCGTCCATTTTCGCCGTGAGCACCACCTCTACGTCGAGCCCCGTACCCCGGCCATCATCGTCTTCGCCAAACCCCACGACGAGCTCCTCCATCGACCGGTGAAGCTCTCACGCCTCTCCGCGCCTCGTTTCGACCACCGCCGCCGGCTATCGACCTCACCGGAGCAAACCGCAGCACCGCTCACCGTCGACGAGCCGCGCCGCTTCACTTCCGGCCACGAGACCTATCCCAAAGACACGCGGTGAGCCCCTCGTCATTTTCCCCCACTTCCCCCGCACCGGTTCGCCGTTCCCTCGCTGGGGCGCGAACGCCGACGAGCAAAGGGACCTCATCGCGTTCCCCTTTTTAGTTCTAGGGTCCTCTGCGCAAAATTTAGGGACTTGTTTGAAAGGTTTTAAAAGTTCTAGGGTCACCGACGCAAAAAGATTCTTAAACCTAGATCTATTTTGCTGAGATCTTGTAAAATCCACTAAAAATCATAGAAAAATCAGAAAATGCACAAAAATACTCCCTAGACTCGTGAGATTGTAAACTCCAATCTCCTTTTTGCATGTATAAACTTTTGAGGGATAGTTTTCGAATTAAAATTCAAACAGTAATTTTAGAGTTTTGTGCACCATTTCAAATCCTGGACTCCTCTGTAGCTGAGATTGGGATATGTTGGTTGTATAGACTGTAGGAGACTTGTGTCCAAAGGAGCACTAAAAATATTACATGAAACTCCAGTTATGAATTATTTCATGAATCCTGCTCTATTTCGGTTTCGCATTTACTAAAAATAATCCATGCAGCCAAAAATCAACTCCTTTCACCAGAAGTTTAGAAATAAATAGAAAAATGCTAAACTGAATTTTAGACTCTGTTGGGACATTAAATAAATAGATGTTGTTTTTCGGATAGGAATTTGTGGAGGGCTATCCAAGTGTTATTTTTAGTCATCACTTTGCCAGAGCCTTCCTTTTGCTCATGACTAGCTCTAGTACAGAAATCTTCTGATTTGGATGTAGTTTTAATTTTATATGAATTAATCTTGTTTCTTTGAGCAGCAATTTGAACTATTTTTAATAAATTCTGTGTAGCTCGGTTTTAGTTAAATTTTGGAGTGAGCCTAGCTCTTATACTCCAGTAGTTGCCATAAAGTTTGTGGATAAAAAGGATAAACAGAAACAAAGAAACAAAAATGAGAAGGAAGTAGAGTATCTTAAATTCGATAAAAAGAAATATGACACTTTTGATAATTATATAAGCAAAGCATGTGAAGTCTTAAAATTTCAGAACTGAAACGCTTGCTTAGAAATAAAAGTTTGTATTGCCTTTATATGTGTACATAATCACCATCATAAAAACATAAAATCCGCACCACACCCGCTATCTTGCTTTTGGAGAAAAGAATAAATCTTTTATGTCTAGGTGAATATGGCCTTCAAGAGCCTGAACCTTTAGACTAAAAACCAGTAGCAACTCTTAAAAATTTATGCATCTCATGTAGAAGGCACTCTCGCTGACGGCACCTACAACCTCGTCCCCGCCAACGAAGAGGAGGCTCCCGAAGGTGGTGCCGACGTGATTGTGATCGACCCGGAGACTGACCCCAGCGTAGCCCAAGAAGGCAAGCCCCGGAGCATAACCTAACTTTCAGATTGAGCAACTATGAATTAATTATGTTTGTGCATTTACGTTCGAGGAATTGTTCGAATACCCTAGTTGCATAATTCTAGTACCTATGTCTTGAAATACTAGTACGATAGAGTCGATAGAGCAATGCTTTAGGACCGTTACAAGTCGAGTGATTTCCTGTCACTCGCGAGATATAGGAGTTGCTTGTCTTTACTTATATTGGAATCATAAGGATGAACGGGCGGGATGGTATGTGTAGATCTCCGGTCCGTGTATGATAATTGGTTTAAATTCGAAACGTGTGGTTCTGTGTGTCAAGTTTTTGAACGTACCACGCACATGCCGACCTATGGGAATCGGTAAGCCTGGTACCAGATTGAAACAGCTAGGACCGATAGCCATCTCTCCTTGGAAATATTTTGTTTCCCTTGCCGTACACAAGTGGATATATGCGTGATGCCGTGAGTGAAGTGGTAAACCTTTATCCTAAGGGAATGGACCCGACGCCGAATTGTGGATTGATGGGAAAGGTCGGGAAGTGCTTGTATCTTTTATAGCAAGCATTACCCGTGTGTGTTGGGTTTCCCCTGGCCAGGTAGCAAAATTCGGTTCGAACTGTCCGCTTCTCGCGGTTAATGAGACTGCTTGACCGCTGTGCCACATTGAGTAACAAGTGGAACTTTGAGGATGATGAACTTGTTGTATGTACTAAATTGTATTGCACCACTTGTATGTTTAGAAATGATGCTAATCTAGAATGGTTAACACTATTAGAATTTTGATGCTAAAATCATGAAAGTAAGGATCCACTCTTAGTTGCTTTCTGGCAAACAAACCCACCAGCCAAAAGCCTCTCATGTCTAGAAGTCGGTGAAGTAGTTTTCACCCGATGGGTAAGCCTTGCTGAGTATTAGTATACTCAGCCTTGCTTGTGGCTTTTATTTCAGGTACTGTTTTGGAGGAGGCGGTGAATTCCGTTTCCGGGTCTACCCAGGTTCCACCTGGCTGGCATGTCGAGTGGGTTCCGTCCTCTGCCGAGGATTAGGAGGAGTAGCACCATGGCTGGCTTCATTATGGTGTTACTATGTATCGTCGTTAGTGAATGTTTCCGCTGCAATGAACTCTAGTACCTTTATTTGAAATTCGAACTTGGTTTGTAATAATTCGTTGAGACTATTTATGTGAGTTGAATTTGTGTGAGTTGAGACTATTTATGTGAGACTATTCCGTTTCCGGGCCTACCCAGGTTCCACCTGGCTGGCATGTCGAGTGGGTTCCGTCCTCTGCTGAGGATCAGGAGGAGTAGCACCATGGCTGGCTTCATTATGGTGTTACTATGTATCGTCGTTAGTTAATGTTTCCGCTGCAATGAACTCTAGTACCTTTATTTGAAATTCGAACTTGGTTTGTAATAATTCATTGAGACTATTTATGTGAGTTGAATTTGTGGAATGTTGTAATTTCTGGAACTCACCTTTGTGTGGGCGCGCGTGTTGTTTAGATCTTGAAAGTGCGTGGTTAATCGGGTATAATCCAACGGCGCTCCAGCTTATTCCGGATTAAGTGCCTGGCTACTTGATTGTGGCCCGGGGGTACTTAACTTAGAATAATTTCGGAGTGGTCCGCCACAGTAACATGCAATTGGCTCTTTCTACTTGACCATTAGCTCCTGGATGAGCAAGAGAAGCATAGCACACCTCGATGCTACGATCTTCACAATAATCCTAGAACTTGCTGCCTGTGAAGGTGGTACCTAAATCTGTAATGATTTGATGCGGTATCCTGAAGCGCAAAATTAACTCTTGAAGGAATTGGACTGCTTTCTCAGATGTTGGTTTGACAATCGGAAAGACTTCTATCTACTTCGAGAATTTGTCAATTGCGACAAAACAATAGTCAAAGCCCCTAGGTGCTCAGGGTAGTTTCCCAATCATATCAAGCCCCCAGCACGCGAAGGGTCATGACGGAGGTATCAATTTGATCTTTTGCGTAGGTTGATGTGAATGATGAACGAAATACTGACAACCCTTGCAGTGACGAACAATTTCTTCTGCGTCGTTGTTGGTACTTCTTAACGTCAATTCTTAAATCAACGTAAGAAGGTACTCGATTTATAATGTCGCTATTAGAAAGAAATTCTGCAAGCGCACGGAATATATCGGTGTAGCATTTCACCTTGGATAAACCCAGGGTATCGTATTTATATTTCCACAGGGAAGCCTTGGTTAAAGAGAATTGATAAATAATGAGATAGATCTTTCCAGAAATAAACACTCACTAATCTCAGGGGGATAAATACACCTAAGTGTAGGATAATGGTCAAATGAATGACCGAATAGAAGGTCTGAACGACCAGCGACACACACACAGGAGCCTCAAATCTATAGAAAAGGTAAGACGCTGGGAGAGACCGGACTTACTAGGCTTTCTACTCAGAGCTAGGCCACTATAACCTTAAACCCATAACCTAGCTTAGATATCGGGAACAGAGCTTGCTTCGACGACTACAGCGGGGGAACTCAGACTGGAATGAGAGAGGGGTTCCCCCAGACCCAGCAACTAATGTGATGAATACACCCGAACGTGGTGGACTACAAAGGATGGACAGGGCTGTCACCACCTGCTGACTACCACATCAGTTCCGTGGGGTGCAACACACTTCCTAGCTAACACTAAGTCAGACACCACGTCTGCACTTAATGTTAGGATTTCCTCTGGGTACCTTCAGAAGAAAACCCCGTCCTTCCAAGGCGTCTTACGGCCTTGGTCGAGACTAGAAAACCCGCAAGATAAATCCCGATAGAGCTAAACTACACTCTAGACCTAAAACTATAGGAAACAACCCAAAAAGGGAAGGTAAATAAAAATAATCTTATAAATGCTCTGAAGATAGAAGATATATATATATATATATATATTAAACTCTTCAAACAAAGGAAAGGATACAAGAGCTTTACCAGAACTCCAAGGAACTCTGGAACTAGCTCGACTCGACTCTACTCCCAACTCCAATCCTAGACTAAGAAAAGGGAAAAATGGAAGAGCTCCTAAACTTCAAGTGGAGTAATGTATAGTGGTGTGTAGTGTGTGTAGAGGAGGGGCCTTTATATAGCCTTTGCACATCGGTTGCAGGTGGCCCCACCTCCTAACCGTCATAACCGTCCCTTGAGAGAAGGAGGTGGGCCATTGGAGCCGAGGGGAGGCCGGCCGGCCTAGGGGAGGCCGATCGGCCTCCACCTGGCGCCTCTAGCCACCGCCTTCGCTATGGACGGCCATGATCACGTCCCAATGACGGTTAAGTGTGCTTCTCTGGCGGTTACGGCTGGTAAGTTAGGTAGGTGGGCCCTTCAATCCTTGTACAAAGCATCCTAAGCCTTTCGGGTCCCTTGATCAAACCGACGTTGGAATCAACGTCCCTGATCATCTTCATTGTGTTTCCTCTGCATGGATGAAGTTTGACACCCAAATGTGCCAGGGCCAGGCCGGCCGGCCTAGGGGAGGCCGGTCGGCCTGAGTCTGAGCCCAATTTGGGTGAAATTTCACCACTAGGTCCCTGCAGGCACAAATCATCCAAAACTCATGGAATTTGTTAGTAATAAACATTTTATGTATGGAACATGGCATGAAACCCTTGTTTCTCCCGAAATGTTGATGGTCACCGAATGGTTTTAACGACCGTCAACACGCCCCCAAGCTTAGACTCTTGCTCGTCCTCGAGCAAGGCTAAAACTCAGATTCGGAGGGCTAGGAGTTGCGTCAATGTTTATGCGCAACAAATACCCTGCTCATAAGCCAATACTATCCATAGGTAGATTGAATAAGTTGGCATCTGTAAGATTGCATACCTTTCTCACCTGTGGGGCTTATAGCGGTAGTTCTTCGTCTTGGGTAGGTCATCATTTTCTTTTCTTTTCTCATAAGAGGATGGCTCACTCATTACTTTTTTCTCTTTTCTGCTCACAGAGAGATTGATTTGTGTGGAATGTATGATGACCTTGGAATGAATGAGGTCACAGTGGAGATTTTTGGCTGATTTTTTTTTTGTGGGGGGATGTGTTGGCGGTGGACATCAGACCCGGAATGGGCGACCGACATGCCAAACACTTTTGAGGCTAGCAATGAAATGGGTACGCAAAGGAGAAAGACCGGTAAATGACAAGTACCTTCTTCAAGCGAACTCACCACTCGGCAAGACTCAAAGTAACACAAGATAGCATATGATTGCAAGTTTTTTAAATTCAACTATTTAGCTCTGGATAGGATTCTATAAACCATCAGGGAAGATTCACCAATTTAAATTTTTATAAAAGACTTCCAAGAGGTCCCTTAATAAGAATGCAGTTGAACTCGAAGCAAACCATATCAAAGCTATCAACAGCCTAGACTATGAACAAGTTGCTTTATGCCTCCCACAAAATGATTAGGACAAACTCAAATGCCAAAAGACTCAAGTACTAGGATAGTAACAGATTATGAACGAGGCATTTGGAGAGCATAAACAGAGCAACTTTTCATCACTCCCAAAGAAACAGGATTCATACGGATTTCCACACATATATGTCAGGAGCCTTCTTATTTATTATTTTTTATAGAAGATAAAACTACTCCTATTTTATTATGGCATGGCATGGCATGGTCCTTCTCACTGACTGGAACGACTAGAACTGGAACGACTGGAACGACTGGAATGAGGGGCAGAGGACTCACCTTGGTACTGCACATGCTACTCCCCCAAGCTTCGATGAAGCTCAGTGGTAGTAGTTCTGGTTGGGGTCGAAGTGCATGTGCTCGAAGAAGCCATAGAGATCATGCTGCTGGGAGGTGGCAATCCCCCAGGTCTGCTGCGTGAGGTCGGTGTTGTGCGCGAGGTTGTCGCTGATCTCCTGCTGCTGCTGGCTCATCGTGTCCAGCTGGGTACGGATTTGCGAGATGTCTCGGGCGCTCGGGTTCTCGTAATCGTACCTAGCAGACGGCGATGGTCCTACCTGCGGCCCTAGATTCATACCTTGGAAATAATCGAAGGTTTCGTTGAAGCTCATGTGGGCCGTAGGGTTCTGCTGAGGCTGCGGCTGCGGCTACGGCTCGGTGGACGTGTCTGCTGCTGATGATGGCCCTGCTTCACTGTCGTGAAGGGCTCTCCTTCTGCGTGTCATGGGTCCGGCGACACTGCGGCGAGGGGGTTCCTTCCGTCTGAGCTATTTCGTGGACGGGGTAGAAGTCCACCCACCCGGCATTGCCGAATGCGCGTTCCATGTCACGAAGCAGTCCTGTCTCGATCAGCAGCGTGGTGTCTATGTACTTGGTGTGGCTGAAGCTTCGGGTTTTCAACTGGTTGATGAGTTCCAGTTCCTCATCAGACCTTGGAATGATATGCTCAATCCGGGTTATGATTCGGACACGGAGATGGTCCCTTGGCACCTCAGTATCCTCGGTCCCCTGAGATGCCGTGTCATGTTGAGCGGTGTCAACAGACATGGTGTCTCGGGACACCGGGGAGTCCTGGGAACCGTGGAAACGCCTGGAACTCGACGAGTCAAACCTCCGCTTTACGTCCTGCACCCTCTCTTTCACCCTTAGCATCATGATTCCTACATAATGTTAGTGCTAGCAAATACCCGAAGGTTAACCGCAACGAAAGTCAGTCGTTCTTGTGGGAGGTTAATCACCACAACGAGTCAACCGTTCTTGTGGGAAATTACTCGCCACAAAAAGGTCAGTCGTTCTTGCGGGGACCGAACCTCCACAAATCGTTCTTGATCAGTGGAACCTTAGCTCAAGAGGCAAGAAATATTTGGGCAGAATTTTCTTGAGCTAGACTTGGGATTTTTTTTCTAACTTGGGGCTTTGGAGGCTTAAGGAGGGGGGAAGAAGATTAAACTTTGGTGGAACTCGTGCTTACCTGCGCAGGGGGTGCCGAGCTGAGCGTTCTGGCGCTCGGCTTTTATAGAGCGGCGACGGGGGGAGACGGACCGGCCTAGGTGGGGCCGGCCGGCCGTGCTGCTGCACAACGAGCGGCGGAGCTTGGTCGTCGGGGCACTACGCGCTGAAGGACGAGCGTCGGCGGGTGGTGACGGGACACGAGCGGCGGAGGGCGGCCGACCGGCCGTGATGGGGCCGATCGGCCTGCCACCGGTGCCGTCGGTGCCCGGCCTCCTCGTGGTGCTCGTGCACGATATTCTAGGTCTCCCCTGTATGAGAATCTGACCAAGGCAATGACAGGTGGGGTCGGCCGGCCTAGGTGGGGCCGGCCGGCCATAGAGATGGCCGACCTTTTTTTTTGTATATATATGCAATGCTAAAATTTAAACAATTAGGAAGGGAGACCTATTCTATATGCAAATGCAAAAATGCATGGATAAATACCACATACCTTATGGCGAGGGCTCGGATTTTCCGTCCTGAGCGGAACGCTCTGAAGTATTCTTTGGGTCCTTTACGGCTTTGGTCTGCCAGATCTTCCTCGCCTAGCGGGGCTTAGTGTCAACCTTCCTCTCTTTCTCTGATAGTTGATCCTGTATTTTCTTTCTCGATATCCTCCGCTGTGCATGATAGCGATCATGCCGCTTGTTCTCTCGAAGGATAAGTGTCTCTACCACAATCACAAACTCCTGGAAACACATGTTCTGGACCGGCTGCTTCGGTGTGACCTCACTGACCATGTTGACTTGTTGGGGCGGCTCTTCCTTCAGAAGGAAAGTAAACTCCTCTATTGCCCCATTGAGCTTGAGCTGAATATTCCCAGCGCCAACATCGATATTGGCATTAGCAGTGCTCAAGAATGGTCTCTCGAGAATGAGAGAGCTCTTGGCGTCTGTCTCCATATCGAGGACGACGAAATCCACTGGGATGAATGAGTCTCGGATCTTCACCGGGACATTCTCCGCTACTCCAGTGGGGTAACGAACCGATTGGTCCGCTAGCTGCAAGCACATGGGTGTAGAGACCAGCGTGATATGCTTGATATTGTCAAAGACTACCTTGGGCATCACGCTGACGCTGGCCCCCAAGTCACATAGGGCGTGATCAAACTCTTGGCCGCCTATTGAGCAGGAAATCATGGGACATCCGGGATCCTTCTTCTTGGGGAAATTGGGGTCGAGTATAGCTGAGCTACATGCCTCGGTGAGTTGCACCGTCTCAGTGGTTGGCAGGGTCCTCTTGTTACCAAGGAAATCCTTGATATATTTTGCATATGTCGGGACCTGCAAAGCATCCAGGAGAGGTATATTGATATAAACCTTCCTGATTACCTCGACGAATTTTCCGAATTGTTCGTCGGCCACTGGCTTTCTCTTCCGTTCAGTGAACGGGAGGTAGTTCGGGTCACGGGTCGTGCCCGAGGCTTGCGGGGCCTCATTCTCCCCTTGATCAGCTGGGATGGCATCTTCGTCGGCCTCCTCTTCATATCCTTCTTCAACCCTTCGCTGCATACCTGCACCCTGGGGAAAAGATGGATCCCGCATGGACTTTCCAGTCCGCGTGGTCACCGCACTAACATTCTCCTTAATGGGAACCTCTGGTTGCCCGGGCAGTTTCCCCATGTTAGGGTTAGGACAAGATGCAGCCAGCTGAGCTACTTGAGTTTCAATCATTTTGTTAAAACCCAGCTGGTTCTTAATAACAGAGTTAAACCCGTCTATTAGGGCAGCCAGAGACTCCATAACTTTGTCAGTAGCAAGGAATTTCTTGCTAATGCTTTCGTTAATTTGTTTCTGGCCGTACCAAATAACCTTAAGGGACGGCTGAAAGCTGTTATTAGGAAGATTACCTGATTGTTGGCCGAAGAGGAGTTTGGGCTTGGAATTCCAACCTTGCTAAGGATGGAAACCTGAGTTGTTGAAGTTTCCACCGTTTCCGATGAAACAGGCCTCCTCTTGGGTCATCGGGCAACTGCTGCCCGAGTGTCCGGATTCACTGCATGTCTCGCATGTCATTCGTGCGTCAATGATCTGATTCATCTCCTTTTCAGGAGATTCCATTTTCTTCAGAAGTAGGTCCATCTTCGCAGCGGGCATGTCAATGGAGTCGATCTGGTGTACGCCTTTGGTGCGTGAAGCATGTCTCTCACTCGTCCAACTCTGGTGAGTGGCGATCTTTTCGATAAGCGCCTTAGCAACTGGTACATCCAGCGCAAGGAAGGCTCCTCCCGCTGCTGCATCCAGGTACTCTTGCGATCGACGGGTGTGGCCATGGAAGAAGTTTTGAGCGATCAACCACTCTTCCATGCCATGATGGGGACAGACTGTAACATATTCTTGCAGTCTCTCCCAAGCTTCTGGTACTGACTCACTGTCATGCTGCTGGAAGCCTGTGATTTGTCCTCGGAGGGCGTTGGTCTTGCCCACCGGAAAGAACTTGGTCCGGAATGCGTCAGCGCATTTCTGCCAGGTATTCTTGAAGCTTGCTTTGTTGGTGTCGAACCACTCTTTTGCCTTGCCAAGCAAGAAGAAAAGGGAATAGCTTCAAACAGATGGTATTGATCGGTGTGCCATTGGGATTGATTGTGCTGCACACCTCCAGGAAGTTCCTGAGGTGAGCGTGAGCATCCTCAACAGCCTTTCCGTAGAAAGGACTGGCCTGGACCATGGTAACAAGGCCCGACCTTAGCTCAAATCCTCCTTCAGCTTCACCCTGAGCATCCAGTCCCGGAAAGGTGTTGCTTGACGGGGCGGAATACTCACGGAGTGTCTTCCTTTGGGCAGCCATAGTCTCAGGTGATTCTGGAGCTGATGAATACGATGACTCGGAGTCGGATGAAGATTCGAGCAAGGTGTTTAAGCTGAGTGAAATCTGAGGTGGAATGATTCTTTTCCTCACAACTCTCCCAATGCATTCTGGATTCAGATCAAAGTTTGATGGTAGGTTGAAACCAGTCATGCACTAGCCTGCAAAACACATAAAAAACAGACGAGAGTTTGCAGGGGTAAGTTTCTCTAAGGTTAGTGGTGATAAATCTGTAAAGATTATCAAATAATTCAACAATGTCTTTAGCCAATTGCTTCCCCTGCAGCGGCGCCAGAAATGCTTATTGGCACTTCTTAACGTCAATTCTTAAATCAACGTAAGAAGGTACTCGATTTATAATGTCGCTCTTAGAAAGAGATTCTACAAGCGCACAGAATATATCGGTGTAGCATTTCACCTTGTGTAAACCCAGGGTATCGTATTTATATTTCCGCAGGGAAGCCTTGGTTAAAGAGAATTGATGAATAATGAGATAGATCTTTCTAGAAATAAACACTCACTAATCTCAGGGGGATAAATACACCTAAGTGTAGGATAATTGTCAAATGAATGACCGAATAGAAGGTCTGAACGACCAGCGACACACACACAGGAACCTCAAATCTATAGAAAACGTAAGACGCTGGGAGAGACCGGACTTACTAGGCTTTCTACTCAGAGCTAGGCCACTATAACCTTAAACCCAGAACCTAGCTTAGATATCGGGAACAGAGCTTGCTTCGATGACTGCAGCGGGGGGAACTCAGACTGGGATGAGAGAGGGGTTCCCCCAGGCCCAGCAACTACTGTTATGAATACACCCGAACGTGGTGGACTACAAAGGACGGACAGGGCTGTCACCACCTGCCGCGTACCATATCAGTTCCGTGGGGTGCAACACACTTCCTAGCTAACACTAAGTCAGACACCACGTCTGCACTTAATGTTAGGATTTCCTCTGGGTACCTTAAAAAGAAAACCCCGTCCTTCCAAGGCGTCTTACGGCCTTGGTCGAGACTAGAAAACCCGCAGGATAAATCCCGATAGAGCTAAACTCACTCTAGACCTAAAACTATAAGAAACAACCCAAAAAGCGAAGGTACATAAAGATAAGCTTATAAATGCTCTGAAGATAGAAGATATATATATATATATTAAACTCTTCAAACAAAGGAAAGGATACAAGAGCTTTACCAGAACTCCGAGGAACTCCGGAACTAGCTCGACTCGACTCTACTCCCAAGTCTAATCCTAGACTAAGAAAAGGGAAAAATGGAAGAGCTCCTAAACTTCAAGTGGACTAATGTGTAGTGGTGTGTAGTGTGTGTAGAGGAGGGGCCTTTATATAGCCTTTGGACATCGGTTGCAGCTGGCCCCACCTCCTAACCGTCATAACCGTCCCTTGAGAGAAGGAGGTGGGCCATTGGAGCCGAGGTGAGGCCGGCTGGCCTAGGGGAGGCCGATCGGCCTCCACCTGGCGCCTCTGGCCACCGCCTTCGCTCTGGACGGCCATGATCACATCCCAATGATGGTTAAGTGTGCTTCTCTGGCGGTTACGGCCAGTAAGTTAGGTAGGTGGGCCCTTCAATCCTTGTACAAAGCATCCTAGGCCTTTCGGTTCCCTTGATCAAACCGACGTTGGAATCAACGTCCCTGATCATCTTCATTGTGTTTCCTCTGCATGGACGAAGTTTGACATCCAAATGTGCCAGGGCTAGGCCGGCCAGCCCAGGGGAGGCCAGTCGGCCTGGGTCTGAGCCCAATTTGGGTGAAATTTCACCACTAGGTCCCTGCAGGCACAAATCATCCAAAACTTGTGGAATTTGTAAGTAATAAACATTTTATGTATGGAACATGGCATGAAACCCTTGTTTCTCCTGAAATGCTGACGGTCCCCGAATGGTTTTAACGACCGTCAACAGTCGTGTAAAGCCGTAGGCCAATAGAACTCGGCGCGGAAGGCTTTGCCCACGATGGGACGAGATGTTAAGTGATTGCGACATTCGCCAGCGTGGATTTCGTCTAGAATACTGATTCCATCTTGTTGAGAGACACATTTCATCAGTGCGCCAGAGCGTACACCGCGTCGGTATAATGTGTCCCCGATTATCACGTAGGACTTGCTGCGGCGAACGACCTGCTAAGCTTTTGCTTTTTCTTTGGGAAGTTTGTCGTGCAAGATATAATCAATAATTGTTGTACTCCAAATTGCGTCGACAAGCATAACCTCAGGAGCTGAGGGTGTAGTGGCAGGAGGTGTTGCTTCAAGAATAGACGGCCTAGAGAGTTCATTAACAAATATGCCGCTGGGTACCTTTGCTCAGGAACAACACAGTTTTGATAGGACATCTGCAGCAACATTGTAATCTCTCTCGACATGATGAAATTCAATGCCGAGAAAGTGCTTCTCTAACTTTCGAACTTCTTCACAGTACGCATCCATGTTCTCATGGTTCCAATTCCAGTCCTTATTGACTTGCTTGATGACCAGCATTGAATCCCCATATACTAGTAGGTGCTTAATACTGAGGGTGATAGCCATCTTCAACCCGTGAAGAAGAGCTTCGTATTCTGCAGCGTTGTTGGAAACGGCAAATTGGATCTGCAGGACATACTTGAGTTGATCTCCTTGAGGTGAAATCAACAAAACTCCGGCGCGCCGCCACCTTCCAGCTTGAGAGAACCATCAAAATACATGATCCAGTGCTCAAGCTTTGTTGTGGCGACATGAAGGTTGTGCTCAGTCCATTCAGATATGAAATCAGTAAGGACTTGAGACTTCATGGTCGTGCGAGATCGAAGCTCAATGCTGTAGGTTCCGAGCTCAACAACCCATTTGGCGATATGACCAGTAGCATCTTGGTTGTGAAGAATCTCACCAATAGGGTATCCAGTAACCACGATGATTTTATAGGAGTCGAAGTAGTGCCGCAATTTCCTGGATGTCATTAAGACGGCATATAGAATCTTTTGAACTTGGGGGTACCTTGATTTCAAGTCTAAAAGTACTTCGCTCACAAAGCACACAGGCCTTTGAATCTTCTGGAGATGACCTTCCTCATCTCATTCAACAACAATAGCAGCACTGTAACATCCCTGAATTTTAGATGTTTGGAAAATGTGAATTTTCAAAAAAAACTTTTGTTTGAATGTGTGAAACTCAATTTGAAACTAATAAGTGTGGTCTCCTTTCTTCCCTATAATTCCTAGAAGCAATTATATACTATTTTATTTTGCTAAGGACAATTATATGCTAGTGTGAGATTATTCGAGTTTCGTTTGGATTTCCATTTGGATCTTTGTGTGTGATTTAAATTTGAGCTCACACTCAAATTTAAATCAAATGCTTGCTAACTTATCTAACCTCCTAACTAGCTTTGCTAACAACCTTGCTAACACCAGACCTTAATCCATCCCGCACAATACCGACCCTTCTTCCAAATGCCTCAGGAATTTTCTAAATGGACTGCTAGTTTATTTTCCGACTCTTCGAATTAATTCCATATGAATTGATTTGATTTCGGAATATGGAGCAATTTATTTTTGGGAAATTCATCGAGGGCTTTCTTTTGAATTACGACAATATTTTTCGGTTTCTCGGATTAATTAATTTGTAATTGATTCGTTCCGGAAAATACAGTCTAATTCATTTGTACCAAATATGCGAATTAAATTCATATCGAATTTATTTCGCCGGCTAGCTATATTATGGCCTATAATATTGGTCCACTTGCTAAGCCCAATTAAACTAACCCTAACTACATTCTATAAGTATCTACCCATCCCTCTCACACCTCAACTCCTTTCTTTTTCTCCCAGCCGCCGCCGCACATTCATCCTCCTCCCTGTTCTTCTTCCACCCGAAGCACCAGCAAGCCACCACTTCTCTTTCCTTCTCCGACGCACCAGCAAGCCACCAGCAGCTCTTGCTTGTTCCCCCGATTACCACAACAACAAGCAGCAGTAGCCCGTCTCTCCCGTCTGCCGCCACCAGGGGGAGCTCTCCCCTGCGCTGTGCGCTACCGCCACCAGCGCAGCAAGAGGAGGAGAAGGAGAATAGGAAGGGGACTGTGGAGCAGATAGGGAGGACGGCCACGCTGACGAGCCGAGCAGGAGCAGCGCCGACGCCATGGCGCCAAAGAGCCATAAGACCAAGCCGCCGCCGGAGACGACGCCCGCACGACACGACGACGACCGTGCCGAACCAAGCCGCCGACGAGTCGGGCTGCGGCTTCTACGCCACGACACCGCAGTGGCCGAGCCCAGTCCGCCACGGAGTTGCCGACACCCTGCTGGTAAAGAGCACCGCGAGCATGTCCTCCCCGAGCCTGCTGCCATGGCGATTGCCCACAAGATGTTCGATGTTTTGCCCTTGCCGAGCCTGCTCGCCACCAAGGTGTTCGACGATATGCCAAGCTGAACTGCAGGCTCGCCGTCCATGACGTCAACGACGAGCACGACGACGACCACGCCATGCCCTCTTTCCACCGCGACGCCGACGTGCTCGAGCCGAACCTGCTGCCCTCCATCGCCTCGTCTAGACCTCCAGCAAGCCCACGGTGAGCCTTCAAGCCCAGCCCTTCCTTTCTCCTCTGCTGACCAGCCACGAACGCCGATGAGACCTCCCTGTGCGCGTCGCCGCCACCAACCCCATCTGTCCGGCCTTCGTGCCGTGTTGTTTCTCTGCAGGAGCCCGCCGTCGCTGCACGCTCACCTTGCTTAGCTGCTGCTTTGCGTCGTCAATATGAACCCACGCCTTGTGCCATGCCTCTGTCCCAAACCCACCAAGCAGCTACCCTCTACCTAGCCCACCACATGTTCGACAGAATGCCTGAACCACCCTTCCATGCCCTGTTCACCGTGCTTGCATTGCACATGCACACGTAAACAAGCTTAGCTTGCCTTTCCCGCACACGTTGCGCACACGCGTGAACGCCCAAACGGCAGCCGTTTATCCCCGGTCGTCGTTGCGGGCGCGGAACGCCTACGCCCGACGTCCTTGCCGTGGCATTTGGATTTAAGGATAATATTTTTATTTTAAGGATAATATATTTAGAGTGGCATTTGGATTTTATTTGGATTTCATTTGGATTTGTTTGGATTTTATTTGAAGTATAAATATACTTTTGAATTTGAATTATAAATTCAAATTCAACTCTTTGGGCTAAAACAGCTGATGGGCCGACTTCCGGCCCATTCTCTCTCTCTTTCTCTCACTCTCTTCCCGCGCGGGCCGCTTTCTTCCTTTCTCTTCTCGCGCGCGCCCTCGGCCCATTCCTTCTCTCGCTCGCGCAGCCCAGCCCAGCAACGCGCCGCTCTCTTCTTCTTCCGCGCGCGTCCGCTCTCTCTCTACCTCGACGGTCCCACCTGTCGGCGCCGAGCCTCGCGCGTCCGCTCTCTCTCTGCCTCGACGGTCCCACCTGTCGGCGCCGAGCCTCGCGCGTCCGCTCTCTCTCTCTCTCGACGGTCCCACCTGTCGGCGCCGAGCCTCGCGCGTCCTCTCTCTCTCTGCCTCGACGGTCCCACCTGTCGGCGCCGAGCCTCGCGCGTCCGCTCTCTCTCTCTGCCTCGATGGTCCCACCTGTCAGCCGCACACTGCACAGGAGCTTCTTCCTCCTCACGCGTCCTCGCGCGCTGTCACGCGATTCGCGTGACCTCGCGCCGCGCATGCGCGCGTTCGCGCCCGGGGAATGCGCCGCGCCTTGCCAACCCTCGCTGGCATCAACCCCTCGCCCAATCCAAGCCCCAGAACCCTCTGGAAGCCTTGGCGCCCACGACGTGTTAGCCGCGGAGATCGCGCACGCGCTCGCCACCGCCCGATCCCCAAATCCGCCTTAAGCGCCCGATTGAACGGCATCCGAACCCTCTAGGCCACCTCTACCCCTTGCCCACGCCGACAAGTAGCAGCCCGAGTCCCCAATTCGAACCTAATCGCTCTCACGGGGTCAATCCCCTTTTCGCCACCACCGCGGACATGAAGCAGAGGAGGGGAAGGGGAGGAGAGGAAGAAGAAGGGGAGAAGGAGGAAGAGGAAGGAAGGAGGAGCAACGCCGCTGCGAGGAGAAGCTCCGCAGCCGCCAAGGGAACACGGAGTGCGAGTCAAGACGTACCTCGACGACGCCGAGCCGCGCGCCACCGAGGACGCTGCCGTGAACACCGACGTCGACGACGACCTCTGCTCCGAGCCGGCACCGCGTCGCCTCGCCACTGCACCAACGTCTCCCTGCCTCGCCTAACTCTTCCCGAGCCCTAGGTAAAAGCCAATTCGAGACACCCCGCCTTGATTCCTCACCGTCGCTCTCGCCGGCGTTCCGCCATGAAATCTAGCGCCGCCGCTAGGAATCCTACCTATTTGCCCGGCCATCGTGCCACTCTAATCTGCAGGGACCTCGCGCACACACACTCGCGCAAGCGCACGCGCGCTAGCGACCGCGGAACCGGGTTGCCGGATACCCGCGGGCTGCTAGGCCTCGCCGCGGCCACGACGCAGCCATGGCGAGCGCGCGCGCACTCACACACACACACGAGCACTTGCTCAGGCACACGCTTGAGCACGCGCACGAGCACACACGCGCGCAGCCCCGGCCACGAGGCGCTGCCTCGCACGGCCGGCGAGCTCGCCGCGGCCACCATGCACGCTGCCGCCGCGACGCACCGCACCGGCGCGTTCGCGAGCGAGCACGCGCACGCACGAGCACATCTGGCCTCACCGCTCACGCACGTACACTGCACGGGTCCGCGCACGCGCGCTGGCGAGCTAACGTGCGAGCGCGCCGAGCCGTCACGTCGCGCGCGTCGCGAACGCCGTTACGGCATTCCGTCGAACACGTCGCGCGCGTCAACTTCTCCCCATCTGAGTTTAAATCCGATTTCACACACGTTGGACCACACAGGCGCGGCCGCACCGGATCGGCGCGTAGCCGCAGCGGATCCGGTGGACGCGGTCCACGTGAGCCGCACTCACGGCTCACGGTGGACTGCGCCCACGCGCGCTGTCGCGCCAAGCCGAGACACTGACAGGCGGGGTCCACAGCCCAGTGGGCCCACCTGTCAGGTTGACTTGGTCGTGATGACGTCAGCCGGGCCCACGCTGACGTCATCAATCCCGGACCCCTCGGATGACGTCAGGCTTACGTCATGCTGACGTCAGCAGGGCCGCGTGGCGCGCTCTGGCGCTGCCACGTGTCGCACCCTGGTTTTTCCGGATTTAATCTTTCCGGGAATTCGTTTATCTTTTTCAGAAAATGATTTAAACTTAGAAAATTCATAACTAATTCAAATTAAGTCAGAAAATTATGAAACCAGTTTCTATAATTTTCTAAAATAATGAATAACAGTTTGGGAGGGTATTTGGAGTTATTTGGATCTTCTATGTTGCTGTTCTTTGGATTTCTTGCCATTTACCGTAGGATTTACCGTACCTTCCGTGTTCAGGAGACGACGACAGAGAGCAGCTGATTGAGGATCCGGCCGAGGACTTCGACAACTACCCGCTCTCTCCAGGTTCACGCCCATCCCATCTTTTGAATGCCCGTTAGGCATATGCTGTTAGTATGCTAGTGCTTGCACGTGATGATTATATGACGATTAGCCATGCATAGCCCTTTATTGCCCTTACCCCTTGATGACCTACCACTTACTATATACTTGGGATATTGCTATTGCTGTGCATGCTATATGTGGGATTGGTAGATATTCTCTGTGTGGGGTGTGTGGGAAAACCGGGAAGGAGTATGGTGATTTTGACCTTAGTAGGTCCTTGTCGGTGCGGGTATTTATAACAACCCGACTTAGGCTTTCGGGGAGCCAGGGGCGAGCTTCTGAGTAAGCCCTGTGTTGCGCCTGTGGCGGGCACGGTTGTGACTTATGATTGTGATTGGGAGCTAGGAGTATGGCGGTTACCTGAGATGGTAACGGTTGCAGACCACTGCGGTGGATACGCTTTTGGGACGATGACACCCGTACCGGCACCTTAAACCTTGTTGACCGACCTCGTGATCACTGTACCGTACGCACCAGCTTGCTTTTGTGGGAGGAGTACCAGCTAGCCTTTCTCGGAGCGGTATCCGGACTGTTGGCGACCATAGTGTGGTATTTGTGTCAGGGGGACTGGATGCGTCCTTACACCCCCGATCGGCGAGCTATTCCCCGTCTGGCCCACGGGGAACGTCTTCACAGCTCTTGGGGCCAAGGTTAGCGTGCCGAGGTGTTCAGACCCGAGGGATGCAGGAGGATGCCGTTTCCGGTTAGGAGTTACTAGTTGTGGGTTGTGTCTCAACCGGTTGATCCCTGGTTTGCAGCCCGAGTTGGGTACAGGCGTACAAGCTCTGCAGAGTCTTATGATCTATACGTATAGCCGTGACCTCGGTCTCGGAAAGCGCAGTGTTTATGTCTCGGTCGTCCATTGTTTTGGGATATGCTTTCTCTTCCCCTATAGGAGAGTGTGTGAGGTCGTAGGTGCGGGCGGGGAGAGGGAGGCTGAGCTCCGTTTCCCTTGTGATCCGTCCGTACCTCTTGAGATGCCGGGGATGGGAGCCCGCGCATCGCCCGAGAGTTTGGAGGTGTTGTGTTGTGACGGGACCTGGTGAGCCAGGACGGCCCGAGTTGTGGTAAAAGAGGGATATGGGAATGATGACGCTGTATGCTGTTGCGGCTGCTTAGGAAACCTATACCCTTTCCATTGCTATTTTCTTTCCCCTTAGAATTAGGCCACTTAAAGCTTGCATACGGATGGTGACGTGGACCTGTCCCATTCCTTGGGGACAGTTGTGAGCTTACAGGTTTGCGATCGGAGCTCGAGTTCGATCTCGACCTTGCTTTGGAGTTAAGGTCGTGTGCTACGCTCAAGGACGCCTGTGGTGAAGATTGAAGACGCAGACTTGAAGCCCTAGCTTCCGCTACGTAGGATTTCTTCTTGTTTAGCCCAAAGAGGCTTGTACTACAGTTGTATCCCGAGTTGTATCGGATGTAATTATTCAATATTGTATTCTGTAATCATTGTATGGAAATGATATTTCACTGGAATGAGTTCTGTACGTGATAGCTACTGATCCAGGGACTATCACAAGGGTACAGAGAGTCGGGTTTTCGTCATTGAAAACCCGGTTCGTTACACTAACGACATTGGTGGTCGCTGAGATGTAGAGCAGGAGATCCTCAACCGGAAGTGGCGCAGTGAGGGCCGGTGGTGTAGTAAGGAAAACTTTGAGCTTGTCAAAGGCGTGTTGGGCCTCCTGTGTCCACTGGAATCTGTCCTGCTTCTTGAGGAGTTTGAAGAACTCAGTCCTGCGTTCTTCGAGTTTGGAGATGAAACGGTTGAGTGCCGCCATGCAGCCTATAAGCTTCATGACATCCTTGACAGTGCACGACGGCTCCATGTTCATGACATCCTTGACAGTGCACGATGAACCCAAGAAGCTTTCCTTACGGAACGCCAAAGACACATTTGGCGGGGTTGAGCTTCCAATGCCACTTGCGTAAATTATCAAACGTCTCGGTGAGATCGGCAATTAGGTCCTCGGGGTTCCTTGTCTTGACGACCACATCATCAACATATGCTTCAACATTACGATAGAGTTGGTCTTGAAGACAACCCTGTATCGCCCGCTGATAGGTAGCACCTGCATTTTTTAAACCAAGGGCATGGTTGTGTAACAATACGCACCATATGGCGTGATAAATGAAGTTTTAATCTGATCCTCTTCTTTCAAAGATATCTGATGATACCCTGAGTAACAATCAAGGAAACAGAGAAGAGTGCACCCTGCGGTACTATTAATGACTTGGTCAATGCGAGGAAGCCCGAAAGGATCCTTCTTGTAATTTTTGTTGAGATCGGTATAATCAACGCACATTCTCCATTCAATAGAATTCTTTTTCTTTACAAGAACCGGATTGCTAACCAATCCAGATAAAAGACTTCTTTAATGAAGCCCGCTGCTAATAACTTAGCTAGCTCTTTCTTGATAGCCTCCCGACGCTCGATGGCGAATCTTCGGACTCGCTGCTTCTTTGGCTTCGTGCTCTCGTTGAGGTCCAGCTTATGCTCGATCAACTCTCTGGGAACCCCAGACATGTCAGAAGGCTTTGTTGCGAAGATGTCTGCTTGGGCCCGCAGGAAGTTGACGAGCGCGCTTTCCTATGCTGGAGTAAGGGTGGAGCCGATCACTGCCGTTTTCGTCGGGTCTCCTGTCTGTAGATCAACTGTCTTTGTGGCCACTTGGTCTGCAGGCTTGATAGCTCGTGTTTTCTTCTGCATCGGGGCGTCACCGTTTTCATCAACAACGGTTGCCGCCAGGGGGCGAAGCTCCTGTTGATCAATGGTAGAGGCGGCCCTGACAGCGTACTCTACTGCCTCTTTGTCGCAGACGTAGGAGCGTTTGATGTCACCCCGAAGAGAAGAACACCATGAGGTCCCGACATCTTTAGTACCAGGTAGGTGTAGTGGGGGATGGCCATGAATTTGGCCAGCGCTGGACGTCCGAAGATGGCGTGGTACGATGTTTCAAAGTCCGCGACCTCGAACTTGATGTAATCGGTGCGGTAATTGGATGCAGTGCCGAATGTGACGGGAAAGGTGATTTGCCCGATGGGGATTGCAGCTTTCTCTGGTACAATGCCGTAGAAGGGGGAATCGGCTGGCTGTAATTTACTTGTATCAAGCCCCATTTGCCTGAGGGTCTTGGCGAAGATAAGGTTGAGGCCGCTGCCTCCATCAATCAGGACCTTGGTGAGCTGGCTATTTGCCACCACAGTTTCTAGGACGAGAGGATATCGCCCGGGACAAGTGATCTCGGCCCATTGGTCTTCTCTGGACCAAGTAATGGGGGTGTCTGACCACCGCAGAGGTGTGACCACCACTGGTTCTGCTGCATATGCCTCGCGTTGTGCGTTCTTGCGATTGCGCGAGGTATCACTAACCGCAAGGCCTCCGAAGATGACATTGACAGTGTCGTTGACGTCTGGGAAACCTTCGTCTCCCTTGTCCTGCTTGTTGTCACCGTCGCCACCCGTCTTCTTTTTCTTGTTGGGCTTGCTGAAGGTTTCCAAGAGAAGCCAGCAGTCACCCATGGTGTGCTTGCTATCTGGATGGTATGGGCAACGCTTTTTGAGGAGTTTGTTGAATTCCTCTTTTCTTTGTTGCGTAGTCTGGGCGGCGTGGACGGACTGAACGGTTGCGACCGTGTTGTTTGGTCGTTTCCGTGGATTGTTGCCATTGCGCTTGAAGGAGTCGCGCGGCTGGTCCTTGTTGTCGTCTTGGTGCCCTCGCCCAGTGTTGGCAGGTCGTTTGCCGTAGCGCTCCCGTTCTTGATCATCGGTGTCCATCCAATTGGCCACCAATTCGCGAAATTCTTCCAAGTCGTGAGGGCGATTGTGACCAAAGTCACGGAAAAGACTGCGATCGATCATCCCTTCTTGAAAATAGTCGATGACCTCCGAGTCGGGGATGGGAACGCAGGATGCCTTTATGGCGAAGAATCGTCGGTTGTAGTCGCGCAGGGACTCATCTAACTTCTGCTTACAAGCTCGGAGTTCATATTTGCTACCGGGGCGCTCGTAAGAACCCTGGTAGTTTGAGACAAAAGCCTTCTTTAGTGTGTGCCAGCTGTCAATGGAGTCTGGGCAAAGAGATTCAAGCCAGGTAAGCAGCCCTTGCTCCATTGCGACAGGAAAGTATAGCATTTTGGAGATGTCATCCCCTCCGGCTGCTTCAATTGCTGAGGAATATCGGCGTAGCCAGATATTGGGGTCTTGTTTCCCGTCGAAGTTGGTGATGCCTGACAGCTTAAACTTGCAAGGGAAAGAGCTGACGCGGATGGCGTGTGTATAACACGGCAATGCGTCTGAGCTAGGCGTCCCATGCCCACCTGTGGAGTCTGCTGTGTGTGTAGCTCGTGTCCTTCCCGCTCGAATATTGTTGATGTGGTGCCTCGCATCTGTTGGTGGGACGACTTGGGAGCGGGCTGGGCGAGGGGGTTCCTCGTGGGGCCTATGTGTACCCTTTGATTTTGCGGCGGAGCTGCCATAGTGGCTGCTTTGGTGCTTTGCTGAGGGGGTACGGTGATGGGAAGAACTCTTGCTCTTGGAAGTGGAGCGACTTCCGTCCAGACGATCAACCTTGACTGCCGTAGCTTCGAGATGAGCTTTGGCGAGGTCGATGTTGGGGGTCGCTTGGAATCCTAGAAGACACTCACGACGAATATGATGTTGGCCGTAGATGATTTGAAGATGCCTTCATTGTCGAAGTCTTTGTTGAGGTTTTTCATCCTGATATGGCGACACCTGAGAGCACGAGAGCGATTACGCTCAATCCGGAGTTCCCTGTCAGCCTGGGTTTCTCTGTCAACTGTAGGGGTGTCGTCGAAGACGACCTCGTCGTCACTTCCGTCATGAATGGTTGCACAGAGTTGTCGAGCAAGGTTGTTAGGCCCAGTTTGTTTGTTGTTGGAGGCAACAGAAAGTTCTCTGCCTTCCTGGAACGGAAGCGGAGAGGAAGTACCCTGTACTCTGAAGGGGTTGGTGGCTTCTTGGAGAACGGAGACAGGATCCATGTCAGGCCAGTGAACAATAACCCCGAGGGATTTGTGGTCATCACAAGATCTGATGTGGCCTGGCGGGTGTGATGAAGCTTCTTCGCCAGAAGAGTCTGATAGGTCGCGGCTGAATTTGTCAACCCGAAGGGAAACTGAGGCGCGCGTGATCTACGGGGTGGAGGGTTTGAAATCTTCGCCCCACGGGAACTTGGATTGGAGCCCCTAAGGACCCATGGAGTGGTTGTCACGGTCCTGATCATAGAGCCCTGGTGGAAGTCAGAGGTAATCTGGAGTCCACCAGGGAGTCGTGGACGCGTGGGTCGAACCTGCCGCTTGACAGGGGTAGGGTCGGCATTGTTGTGTGCCCAAACTGAAGTCTGCTTCGAGCGCCATGTACTCCTCCGAGTAGGATACGATCCGAAGATCGTGTTGAAATTTGGAGTTTTCCGTGATCCTCGCGGTGCAACCTGCGCGAGTGACGGAGCTGACGCCACCGTCTCGCCGCGCAACTCACGCCGGAGCTTGCTGTCCTGGTTTGCGGTGCAATGCCAGGAACCGAAGATGAATGTCTCGCCTTCTTCGAACTTGGTGACGATGGAGGCGCTGAAGGATGCCATCGACTCTTTAACGAGTTCTCGACGAGTAGATCCCACGGACGGCGCCAAAGTGTCGGCGAGTTATGCTGACTAAGTTCTCGAGGGGATGCCCCGAGAGAAGGGTTTGAGGAGAAGTCGTTGAGAATCTAGAACCGAAGGTGACAAGAGACGATTTAGATAGGTTCAGGACGCAATATGCGTAATACCCTACGTCCTGTATGGTGTATCTTGTATTGATGAGATGTTTTGAGGGGGGTCCATGTCTCCCCTTATATATGCCGAAGGACAGGGTTACATGGAAACCGTATAGGATCAGGAGACTTTTACAAGTTAATCTCTAATTTCCTAATACAACTTATCCTAACAGACTAGGATTAATCCTTGTCTTGTGCGTTAAGTCTTGTACTTGGGCCGGCCCATAGGGTGGCCTGTCAGGGTTGTTTAGTCCAATAAGACTCTACACCGTCAGGTATGCTGCCGAGGTGGTGTCCCTCAAGTTTATCTCAAACTCAAAAGAGGAGATTGCAAAGGATGCACAAGCAAGGAACAATAGAGCAACAAACTGAAGAGAAGCCAGCTAAGCCAACATGGACCAGGAAGGAGTGGAGGCCAAAGCAGGTAAATGCAGCATCAACTTGAGCAAATCAAGTTTCATGGCGGATAATATGTTATCGCCCTTAGAAGAAAAATGACCGACAGTAGAGGATCGCCCTTAGACTGAATTAATGTTTTATGGTACGCTTTGCTTTACCAAAAAACAGGGGGGCATATGTTGATGGCAAAAAATGGCAAGATGCCGATCTGGCTCAACAACCGGTTTAACCACCTGTTATAAGCGGTCTGACCGGCTGTGCCCTGTAGCTGGTCTGGCAATGTGCCAGGCTGTCTGGCCATCTATCGCTGAGTCCGAGTAGAATTAGGGATTTCTCGCGATTTTGATCTGTAAATGGACTTCCTTGCGGGGCAATACCTCCCCACCCTATATTATACAGGGCCGTGGCCGATTGAGGACCTCTACCCAATCGTCAAACACAAATACATCTACTATTTTGTACCTTTCCTTTTATCATTTTGCCCTAGCTTTTCCAATCTCATCTATTGTTTTTCCTTCGTCTCGACGACGACCGAGGACGTTCTAGGTGGCCTGCCGATCCTAGAACAACCCAAGATGCACCTACCCTGACGGGGTCCCTCCTGGGTGGGCGTTCGTTGGTTTCTTGCCGGGCTATCGCAGGGAGTCTGACTGCCTGTACGGGGGTCTGACCGCCTGTAACAGGGAGTCTGACTGCCTGTAACATGGGGTCTGACTGCCCATCGTAGAGGTGCTGCAGCGAGCTCCTCCGCACATCGCACGACCTTGTGCGTTCGTGTGTTGGCCCGAAAAGGCACCAACACTGTCCTACCACTTTTGATCGAGGGAGACTGAATTTTCTTTAACTACACTAGCTAGTCTCACAGGAGTGGGCTCGATTCACTGCCTTTTTTTTACTGTTAAATACCAGAGGAGAAGTGCCAAGGATAATGGCACAATCTCTATAATATGAAACCTGGACCCAAAATCCATATAATATGAAACCCACCATATCACGCAACATCGTCCAGAATTACTCGCCATCGGATTGGTCACGTCGACGATCTAGATTGACCCTTTTTTATTTGAGCTCTACTACGTAATACTCATCACAGCCGGTTGGGAAACCCCCATCGCAGCCGGTTTTAGGAACCGTTTGATTTCCAGCGGCTGTGTTTCTTCGGGCAACACAGCCACCCTGATCAAAGCCGGTTGGTGGCTAGAACCGGCTGTGATGGGGATGTCCAGGACGGCTTACAGGAGCTCGAAAAAATAGCGAAAACTTTTTTTAATTGGGGGAGAGACCCCACCGGACAGCCACCCAAGCCCTGCCCAGTCGCAAGATTTTTCGCGCGCTACGCGGTAGCTGGGATTCGAACCCACGACCTCCCCACGCGCGTACCCTCCCTTACCACTGCGCTACACGGCTATATGTGACCATATCACATTTTCATTCACCACATACTATACGAACCCGAGTGTAAATGACTTATTTGAGGGCCTAAACGAATTCAAATTAAAAACTTGGCAACTATAGAGTTTCGTAACTTTTCAAACACTACAACTTTCATTTGCAAAATTTGAATTTCAAATTTGAATAATTTCAAACTTGATTTTCATTGACAATACGAATTCAAATGAAAATGTTGTCAACTATAATGTTTCATAACTTTTTGAGTTTTACAACTTTTATTTTGGTCATTAATTCATACGACATAGTGATAATAAAAGTGTTCACTAATCATACATCTCTCTTCTAGTTTCATAACCTAAACCCTATATGGGAGATGTAGGATTTGTGAACACTTTTACTATCACTTTGTCATATGAACAAATGACCAATATAAAAGTTTTACATCTTGAGAAATTATACAACTTTGTAGTTCAACACTTTTCAATTTGACAACGTTTAGGGCTTCCAAAATTGTATTTGCCAAGTGCCTATGCATATAGAACCGGCTGCGTTGATCAACACAAATGGTTCGTAGCTCCAACCGGCTGCGATGAGTAGCAACGCAGCCGGTTTGTGGCTAGAACCGGCTGTGTTGATGAGCCCTCAACGAAGCCGGTTCCAACCACTAACCGGCTCTGTTGTTGAGTAGCAACGCAGCCGATTCGTAGCTGGAACCGGCTGCGTTACCCTCACCCCTCATCACATCCGGTTGGTAATACAAACCGGCTATGATAAGACCAACGCAGCCGGTTGGTAATCCAACCGGCTGTGATGCCCCTTCACAGCCGGTTGCAACAAAACTGGTTGTGATGATGCGTTTGATTTAGGCGATTCTGTAGTAGTGGAGCATTCTAGAGCATGTGACTCCCACATGTGGGACCCGCTGACGTGGGTCCCACAGTAGACCAAGGGGTCCACCAGTGGGTTCCACCGTCTGTGGTCCCCACTAAACCCATTATATGTAGGACCCACCGTAGTGTTTTTTTTAAATTACAATCATTGTTTAAATATTTTTCTAAATCGTTATCATGCACCTCATCAGGCTCATCGTGCCTCATCTAGGTGAGCGAGTGCATGCACGCATGTGGCTCGCCAATCTTTTCCAACCGGTTTCACAAGCGGTATACCCACGGTCCACCTTTTAAGTTGGTTAAGATTGCGTTGTACCAGATATCATTTCCTAGTATTTATAAGTGGGCTTTCATTTTTTTATTTTAAAGAATAGAATTGATCAAGCCCATATATTCCAACATTCCATTGTGCTCACTCTGCTCCAAGGATAAATTAGGCTCCGGCAGTGTCATGTTGGACCGAAAGACATGTTTTTGGCGATGATACCCTGAATATTACACCAATTTGGAAGGCATATCTACAATCAATTATCCTCTTTTAGAGCTGAGAGAAAAGTACACACGGGGATGTGAAAATGACTACCTTCTGGTCATATTTACGGTGCGGATCACAAACAATTGATAGTACCTTTTGCCGTGTTCGGCTGGCTGGCTGGCAAATCAGCCAGCACCAGCTAGCAGAACGGCAGCCGCAGCGGTCTTGCGGCCAGCCTGCCGAACACGGTTTACTTGAACTCCCATGACCTCTGTTAACTTGGATTCAAATTAAACCAACAAACGAGTACTAAGGTGCAACAACAAAAACCCCACTTCAAGAGATCATTACATCCATATTCCCTTTTAAGGAAAAAATATATTTCCACCCTCCAACTATTACAAAAGGTTGATTTGCAACCCTCAGCTACAAAACCGGACACCTAGGGCCATCCAACCATCGAAACCATGCAAAATTGGCCATTGGTATTGTTTTTTATTTGTTCAAAAACTATAAAAATAAATTTTATATCAAAATATTCATAACAAATTTATTTTAAATTAGAAAAAATAAGAATCTGGTGCCACTTTTTAGCTAAAAACATGGCATATATGTTGGTGCACTATTTGATGTTATTTGCATATTGTTTATTGATTATAAGTATTTTAAAAATAATAAAACACTAGAAATATAAATACGTAATACACAAATAACATTAAATAGTGTGCCAATAGGTAGGCTACATTTTTAGAAAACTTTTGGCACCGATTTTATATTTTTTATTTAAAACAAATTATTTATGAATTTTTAAGTTTAAATAATATTTTTTTATTTTCCATACAATCGAAAACCTCCTCCAAAACTACTAAAAGGGCGAAATCTATCCTGTTTGGATACTTGGATTGTCCTCTATATCTGTTTTTTCTAGTTGTGGGTTGAAAATCGGACTTTTATAATAGTTCGAGGGTGAACTTTTCCCTTCCTTTAATATGTGGCCAAGCAAGTTTTTCTCCACAGAAATGCAGAATTTAACTCCACATACAATATTCACCACCCAGAACACTAGTCAATCAATCAATCCATCCCTTGTTCCACAAATGCGAGAATCCCACGGAAACGCCTCAATCTATACCAACCTAATTAACCTAAGTACCTTACCAACATGCCCTGTGTTCAGTTCATGTCGAGCATTCCCTGGTGGAAATCGGCGACACGGTCGGGGGTGATGCATTGCGTGATGAGCCGTGCCCCTGCCGTTTTGTGTGCCGACGGCCTCACCAGAATACATGTGGCGACGTAAGAAAGGTTTGTGAGTGGCACAACATGCACAGGGGGACCCCAGCCATAGTCAAGCTCAGCAAACCCAAGCCGCGTCCAGTCGGACACCAGCAGCGTCCGGTAGTTCGCCGTGATCCGGTACGGGTCGACGTCAACGGGCATCTCCCCTGCCACCCACCGCGCGAACTCCGCCGGCATCCGCCGCTTCCCCTCCTGGATTATCCTGACCGCCTCGTCACCGACGATCTTGCCACCATGCCCGCCGTTGCCGACACGCGCATGATGTAGTAGCTGTTGCCGTAGAACCCTGCGCCGCCACGCGGGAGCATGTCTCGGAGCAGGGCACGTGTGTTCATGGCGAAGCAGAGGTGGACGATGGTGTCCGCATCAAACCCCACCGCGCGCGTGCGGCTCTGCCATGCCTTGGCGACCACCACATCGAACGCCGAGCACCGGGCGCCACCATGCGCCATGGTGTACTGATTCTTCAAGCGGCCGATTTGGTCGGCCGAGATGTCAACGGCGAGGTACTCGAGATGCTTGGCGCAGGAAGGGTCAGGTAGGCCTGTGGTGACGACCGATGCTAGTGATGATGACGGGATGGGCATGAGCTCACACTGCGGCTCAATAATAGAGATGGCCTCCGCGCCGCGCGCCAGCTGGCCGATCGCTGTCATGAACTGGGCTGCACCGGTGCCATCTGCCACGGCATGGCTGGTCCGGTAGCCGATGACGAAGCCGCCGCAGCTGAAGACGGTGACTTGGACGAGCAAGATGAGCTCCCTCTCCTTCTCCTGCGGTGGTGTGGGTGGGAGGAGCTCTTCTTTGGGAATCATTAGCGGGTGCTCAAGGTAATTAACCTCCTCGAGGCTGCATGTTGTTGCTGCAGCCTCAGTGAACCAGACACCAGCGTTGTTGCAGTTGACAGCAGCTTTGCCGACGTCCGAGAATGTCAGACGCCCTGCTAGAGGGTAGTAATGGACCAAGGCTTTAGCAAGGGCCTTGTCGATTGTTCGTGCAGGGCTTGTGGTAACCTTGTCAAGAACCGGCTTGAACACATGGAGGGACTCGATCAGCACCATTAGGGTGGGGTAACGGTCGAGCCACGAGAGGCTGATGGTTCCGCGTGGCGTGGGCTCGGCTGGAACCACCAGGTGCTGCGCGAGCCGCTCAATGGATATCACAGTGGTTATTGCTGGCATGGTGGCGGCGCCGCCGATGTATTGGTTTGCCGGAAGGATGGAAGAACCAAGGAGGGTGATGGGTGGCCACCTATTGCTATTGCTAGGTTGCTGCTGGGCTCTCCTTGCTGGACTTGGATGGAGGAGGGCGAGTTTTATACTTGTATGGCTGTGTGGGATCGACTCAACTTTCCAGTGTGAAGCCTTGCTCCCTTTCCGAGTGGAACAGCAAACTGCTAGTCCAGTCATAAGTCATAAACATAAGGCAGGGCCCGCCCAACACAGGCTTCTCAACATCGTACGCGTCGGACCTCGGCTAAATCATATAGAACACGTGGGGGAAGAGATCGGCTCACTGCAAATATCTGAACAAGCTTAGCGTCAGCTGTGTTATTTTAGCACATGGTAGCAAGGTGTTGCCGGCCATGTGATTACCGTATCTTTGCCTAGTGGAATCATAATCCTTACGAAGTAATTACAAAATTCTCAGTCTAATGCCTAGCTTAGGTCATACTATAGTTTAAAAATTAGCAACCTTGATTAGCCGCACCCCCCTCGCAGCGGAGAATCTCATAACTTAATGAGAGCGGTAAGGCAAGAGTGTCCTAAAGGCATGTACAAGATAGCTGCTGTCTATTTGACACACACAGATATAGCTATATAGATAACTTTACAATAGTTTAGACAATTGTTGTCTGTTTAGCTGTTATATGGTATATAATATGCTCTAGTTGTTGTTTTGCATGAAAGCATGGGCCAAAGCAGTAGATGGATGAGATAATGGACAACAACATACTCTTTTCTTATTTAATGATGGTCAAATAAGATCATTTGCGATGTAGACTTAAATAGACAGCTGCTGTCTAACTGTTGTATGTACCCACGGTGGCATGTTTCCATCGGCATCTTAATTCTAGTTGATATAAGCTGCACATTGTTACACAATTCAAGAAACACGTTTCCATCAACTAACAACTTCATCAACCTTGCAACTTACACCAATTTCTAACAAAATCATTAAAAATCGATGTCAATAGTTTCTCTTCACATTTCCCAAAATACAAAGTCAAGTGAAGCAACCTTCCACGAATCAGGAGGTATTGGGCTATGATACATCAATCATAAAATTGATCTTGCACGTGGGAACTTTTAAAAGTTAAAAGTCTCGTAGTACGTACAGAGTCAATAGAAGGCATGAAGCAATTGAAGTCCATCGTGGAAGCGCCATATTCCTGTACCTAACAATCTGGTATTGTCTAATACATAGAAAAAAACATACTTTATATCATGTATGCACGGTCAGAAGACAAAAGGACTTCGAAAAAAAAGAATGACCAATGTAAGATAAGGCTCGTCTGCTAGTGTGCTTCTTTTCAATCGGAGATAACAAAAACATAATGCAAATTGATCAGCCCACCGAAACATAGTGCAGATTGATCAGCTCCCTTTTGATGCAAGTTGAAGCAGCAACGTGCTCAATCCATATATACTACCCCTATTTTTCCATCGAGACAGGCTTGTTGATCGATGCCAGAAACATGGATAGGTGGGACGGCTTCTGAATTTATGAATCTGATACATGTTTAGTATCGTGGGTACCAAAGCATAATTGGAGTAAATTTAATGTCTTTCTCTACTTTAGCAACCAATGTCCAAATAATTTTATATCGCTGCTGGTAAGGAACCGCCCAATTTATATTTGGTTTATATGAAATCATCGATCAATCCCTTAAGATGAGAGCTAGCACGCGTCCGTCTCTTGACATGCCACGTAGTAACCCACATCTAGAGGCTCATGATAAATGCAATATCACATAAAACAATGCAAATCCGGTAGTCCCGGTATGTGTTCCACAACATGCCCAAGATCAAGCATACACATACCGTTCATACAAATACACACATCACCAAATTAACCATAGAGAGCAATTTTAGTCATTACATGAGAGTTCAACATTGAAAATATTACAAGTCCAACATAGAGATTCAATTTAAATGAGAGCTCCAAATACAAGTCTTGAGCTCACAAAATAAAACATGAGTATCATGAATTAAAGGTTCAAGTTTCCTATGACGATCTCACAACGATAAAAGATAAAACACAGCGGTACAACAAAAGCAAAGGTGCCTAGTACGAACACACCAATGGCACAAACATCACATGCCCGGCCTACTCCTCACCCGTATGAGGATCAACGGGGTAGAAGAGACCAAGCACGGCCTCCGGTTCGCCTGCAACTTGACGAAATAGCAACTTGAGTACAAAGGGTACTTGCAAGACTTACATAACCAAGGAGTATGCATATTTGGATGTAGCAAGGAATGAGGCTTTAAGGTTAAATAAATTGCATAAACGCCTATCTCATCATAGCCTTAACTTTTATATAACATGAGCAAGTGATAAATCATCCTATAAACCTAGTCAAATTTTATTTGTTTTGCCCATCCCACCTCAATTTTTAGTGAGCAACAATATATCATAAGCATGTGGACATAGAGCATAACCATGTGAACATCATTCTCATCCATGCGGTAACTCTACGATGAATTCATAGGACTTTGAGCGGGAGCCATAACCAAGAGCGTGGCAACTCGAATTGATTTTTAAACCTTGCAAGGGTGTACATCTTTACCCACACGACTCGAGGATGTTGCGGCTCATACACTTGGCCAAAAGTGCATAAGGGGGTACTCATGTCAACCTTTCCCGAAAAGCCTTGGACGTCCGGAAGTTCACGCCTAACTTATGCGGAGGGTTGCCTAGGCCCACTATGAACACTCTAGGGCCCTCACCATACACACATATCTAGGACCGTGCCCGGATGACCAATTCAATTTCGGTAATTAGCTTATCCTCCCATTCATGATATGTGGTAGTACAGAAAAAGGCTCAAGCCTAGGTCAACAACGGACGGTCCTTACTCAACTCAAGCGGATCTATGCCCGAGACTCCATTCTCAAGGCCCTACACCATATCCGCTCAAGTCTCGAAATTCAATTCCATCCATAAGTTCCATTAACCATTTTAACCAAGGACCACAACACCATCGTTGTTGATTAACCTATGCATCCCGTTCCCAAAAGGCCTACCACTCTACCACTAAGCATGGCCAAGCATTAAGCAAATTAAATCAAGTTAACCCATACTACTCGAGTGACAAGGCATAAGGTAGAAATATCAAGAAATGGGAAATGCATCAAATAGGATCTACAAAATAACCACAAAATACAACCCAATGCAACCCATAGCATATATTGATATATAAGTATTTGCAAAATAGGAATTTCAACATGCATAGCTGCTTGCCTTGGTTCTCCTCGGTGTCAACTACGTTCTCCGGTTTTCCTTCGGCCTTAGGCTCAACGGTCTCGCGCTCCGACGTCTCGCTCACTAAAAGAGTGAATGCATGCATGCATTAGAGATGATGACATGATGCGAATAAAAATGAAATGCATGAGCATGATTGTTGATAAAAAGCACTCCAACAAACTATCTAAAACACCCGCAAAACTAGGAGGCGGATAAAGGTTTACCGAAAAGGTAGAACTACTAGCAAGCAAAGGAATAACACATCTAAATTCTAAATCATGGAATTAAGGCCTAGATAAAACATATAACATGCTCACTGTTATTACAAGATTAACGAAGTTGGTTATGCATTAAAATTACTTCTGCATATTTAATTATAAATTAAATCAAGTTACACCTAAGGAAACAAATTAAATCCTAAAAGCCATGTTTAGCAACAGAACAAATATGAAAGGCATTTTTCCTAGATTCTATACAGTGAAACAAGATTAACAAAATTGGTTTTACCATTTTATCATTTTTGAGCTATTTACTATTCCATTTCTCATTTTCGGACAGCAAGCATGTATTTTAATAAAAACAGTGGTAAAAGCATATAAACATGGTTGAAAAGTTATAGATCTAGTATTCATATGATACAAGAGTTCTAACAAAACTAGATTTGACATTTTTAGAGTAGTAGAACATTTAATATGAATTAATCAAGCTTTGAGCAATATAAATTATAAATAAATATAAACAGCAGTAAAACATGCAACCATAGGTTTTTATGAAACTTCATCCTTCTAGGAATCCAACAAAATAAGTTTCACCATTTTTGGAGCCGTATACAAAGTTCTACGCATTTTACAAGTTTTCAGCCAATTCAAAACAAAACCCAAAACACTTTTGCATCAAAGTCCCTGGAAAACCCTAGATCTACACGCGCGACCACCCCACACAGCAGCAGCTGACGCGCGGGGCCCGCAGGTTAGTGACCTGGCCGGAGCCAGCCATGGCCGGCGGCCAAAATCCGGCGAAATCCATCTCCTCCGGCGAGATTCCGGCGAGGGAAAGGGCATGGAGAGCAAGAGGACGACGAGAGCAATCCATTCCCCACCTTGGATTGGAGGATTGGTGGTCGGAATGGGGTCGACGGCGAGCTGCAGTGGTCTGCAACAATGGCCAGTGGCGGTGGCGGCTCTGCAGCGACGAGGGGCGGCGCTGGGCAGCTGGGGAGGTCGTTGAGGTGGAGGGGAAGGTTCCTGCCGGGTTCAATCGAGTCGGCGTGGACTGCAATGGCGAGGCGAGCCGAGCTCCAATGGTGGCAATGGTGGTGAAGGCTGCAATGAGGGAATGGGGCTAGGGTTTGGAGGCTGGTTGCTCGGGGTTTTAAGTAGAGGGGGAAGAGTCGGGGCAAGTGAGGCATTTCACGTGGTCTGGGAGGCCAAGAACCGGTGGTCGATGGCAACGTGGCAGCGCCGCCCTCGCTGCCCAACCAGCGAGCAGGGAGGCAACGGGACGAAGAAGAAGACGCTGACGAGGCGGGCCCACACGTAAGAGAGACAATTTTGAAAATGAATCCAAACGTTTTTGCTTTAAAAGTAATATTTCCCAAAGTCCAAAAATCATAAATAAATACATTTTGGAAAGCCTAGAACACAAGGAAGGTTCTGCAAGTTGAAAAAGTTTAAAACTATGTTCGGTTTGGTTGCAGTTTTGAATTCAAAAGATACGAATTTTGATATTCCACTAATTTTTGACCCCTGCAAATGAACTCCAAAAATCTTGCAAAAATACTCTAAATTCCACATTTGAAATCTAGTACTTTATAAAATTTTAAACCAGCACAGTTGCAGCATGAAATTTGGACTTCCTTAACAAAGTGACATTTAAATTAATTCAAACAATTCAATAATGCACACAATGCTTATGTCATGATGCTAGTTTTGTGCATTAATGATGCTCATGATGCTAGTGATTATATGTTAATCACGGGGTTAAGATTTGGGTTGTTACACTGCTCAACCCACATTCTGAGGCATATGTATACACCTTTGCTTTGATCCTCTCGAATACATGATTGGGTATTAAATTTGCAGCACGCAAGGATGCAACCACTGAAAAAACTATTGGAATCCTGTGGATAAAATAGTTGGAACTAGAACAAAAGATCCTGTGGATTCCTTGATACATATAATCCTTGGTACTTAAATCTCTTTCTTCTTTCTTTGTTGTTGTAGTTTACACGCTTTATCTTCAGTGGTCGCCATTGGAGTTGGAGCTAGGACTAATTAGAGAGATATGGACAATACATGTAGCAAGAGAAAGAGAGAGGAATAATGGATCTGCAAAATGTCTATCAGTTTGTAAAGCAATGGTGATGACGACAATATATTCTTGTGCATTCTGCTACTGGCATTTCTTTCGATGTTCGTAATGAGAGGGTAGAAGAGAAAGGATATATGGGGCAGATAGAAAGATGAACACATATCTCAAGAATCACTACAAAGAACCCAATCAATCAAGGACATAGTAACAAGCATGAAAATAGCAACCAATCAGGATCATTACACAACTAGATTCGATGCTAAACGATTTCGTTGGGCACAAGGTGATCCTTCTAAGCAGGGGTTATCACTTCACGCTTCAACATTAGTCACACAAGCATCCTCATTCCACTTCTCGGACGTCGTGATTGTGAGTCCCTCGTAGTTATTCTCACTCCTTATGCTTGACTTCTGATTGTGAACTTATAGCTTCATTCATTAATTGACTCTGGCAGTCAGACAGGTTGTATGATATGGCCATCTAAATGCTTTGAATTAGCAGAAATAATACTTTGGAGTCTGTAAATCAATGAAAAGAACTCAAAGTGATAATATTAAAAAATAACATGGGGATGATTTTGGTCAAATAAATAAACTTAATATAAAGCCAAGGAAGAGATGAAACTATGAAAGTAATGTCAATGAGGTGCTTATTTGCATCGAGAGGTAGATAATCAATGAAAATCTCAAAGAGATAGTTCAATCAAGATCATTGGTTTTTCTTCTAAGCTCATTAACGAGTATTTCATTACGTTTGTCGATGCGTGAGAAAAGGCTAGATATATTGCACTGTACACCGACAGGGGTATTAAACTATTCCCTTCTAAACTCTTTTCCCTCATCGGTGATTTGGTGCACATTGATATAACATTGTGAAATCACTAGATGTATCTCCATAGATGGCACATATACACGGTTCTAGGGCCAAATCACCAAAATGACTTCCACTTGCTTGTAGTCATTCCAATGTCTTTTAACGTATTCAACTGACAGCAATGTTCATCATCCAATATATGAAGGTCTGCCAGTGCTTCTTTTGTTTTCGGAGAAAACCCATACATATTGCAAATTGATCAGCTCACCAAAATGTCGTTGAAATTGCTCAGCTCCTTTTGATGCAAGGTGAAGATGCAACGTGCTCAATTCATATATATACTACACCTATATTCTTTACGAGGAGTTTTACAATGTTTGAAAGGTACAAGAAGGTACCACGCGGTACTTTTGTGGCTGATTAATGCTAGCCGTTGATTTAGTTGAATATTTAATTAAGTATTTATTTTAATATAAAAATATATATTTAGTTAGTACCTCCAGGTACCTTTTTTTGGTACCCCCATTTTACCACCACTGGATCTTTGGGAATGGACGGTTCTCCCTTTTCCAAGCATCGTAAAGGCTTTTTAATCGATGCCTAATACATGGATAGGTCAAGAGGTCGTCAAAACTCTGCTGTCGATGGATGATCACAAGAGAGTCAACTCTGTAATGCTGATGTGGGCATGGTGGGATGCCAGAAACAAAGCTAACGCAGGGGAAGGATCCCCGGAGATAGATGAGGTGCTTAGGAGAGCAACCCTGATGACCGTCGATGCCGAGGTGTTGAGCCCACAACAAACTTGTAAGCTTCAGAAAAGAAAAGCTAAGTGGAAGCCCCCGAAGCCGGATATTCTGAAAGTCAATGTTGATGGAGCCTATCTCCAATCCGAGAAGGTAGGGGGTTGGGGCTACAATGTTCGTACAAGTGATGGAGACGCGGTACTAGCCGGAGCTGGCAGGTTACCGGCGGTGCATGATGCGCTATGTGCTGAGATGCATGCTTGCCTACGTGCTCTTGAAGCATGTTCAGACCAAGGGATGGCGCGTGTTGAGGTTGAATCTGACTGTGCAGTGTTAGTCTCGGCATTGTCAAGTTCCTCCTATGATCTTTCGACTGCGGGTGTCCTGTTCCAAGAGGCTAGACTGTTTATTTCTTTGAACTTTGAAAGTGTAGTGTTTAAGTTTTGTCCTAGATCGTCGAATGGGTGTGCACATGAGTTAGCTCGTTATGGTTTGTCCAGGGACCCGGATCAAGACTGTGTTTGGCTTGATCCCCTCCCAGAGTTTGTATCAAATTTGGTGGCTCGCGATTTGGCTGAGTCAGTGGTGAATGAATGAACAAGGGGAGGCAAGTTGATCAAAAAAAAATTAATACATGGATAGGTGAGGCGGCTTCAGAAACGAGATGATTGATGAATGTGAGCCACCAGTGTTTGGTGCCGTGGTCACCAGTGCATGACTTGAGTAAATTTGAATGTCTCGCTCGACTTTAGCTACCCAAGTCCGAATAATTATTGATCGGTGCTCAACGCACATTGGTCCTTATCTCCAGCAGCTCTTCTGTGCTTATTTGTATTTGTAAAAAAGGAAAAAAGAAGGAAAGAAAAACTCAATCCAACAGCTTCTGTAAACAAAAAGATATCCGTCCAGCCTCGATTTCCCCCAGGCTCCGCTAAGTATCTTTCACTAGCTGCCTCACTCGTCATCTTCGCCCCCATGCGTGATTTCCCATCGTTCCCACGTGGAGGCCTTCCTTCAGTTCCTTGGCGCCCAGATTTTCCCTCCTCGTGCCTTAAGCTGGCTACTTGGCGTGCACAGCTATCTCGCTCCAAATCGCCGCCCAGTAGGTCAGTTTGGCCCGCGACGTAGCCCTCGTGTTGCCGCAGCCTCCACGCCACCTCGTCTCCTCTCGTGATGATGGCCCAGCGTGTGCTGATCCAGCGGTGCCAGGCGGAAGTCGAGTCGGCGGCGGCAGGAGTCGTGCATGATCGGAAAGAAAAAGAAAACACGGCTTGTGGGATCGAGAGAAAATAAATGGGTGACGTGGAATTGGTTTTGAATATACCCACATAGTTTTACCTAGTCTCTTGGATTACCCTATGAAAATAGATGGTTTCCTATTTTTACAGGGGGGATAATATGCAAATTTAATTGGCTAATGGAATACAAGAGCTGTTGGAGATGCTCTTAGAAGTTCATGGGGTTGCTTTTATTAATGTGCAGCGTGACGATTGAGTGCTCAACTGCTCATGCTTTCCCTAAAAAGTTACCTAGCCTTTAAATATTCCTTGTTAGAATTTGATTGGATCATAAAGTCATGATTGGGTATTGAATTTGTGGCGTGCAAGGATGGCAACCACTGCAAGATTCGGTTGGAATCCTGGTGGGATAAAACAGATGGAACAAGAGCCTCTTGGAACCACCTTCTATGCAAGAAGTTAAAAACCACCCATTAAGAGTTGGTGGCCACGAACCATACCAACTCCTACAAACAGAAAAGGTGAAAAGAATGATCAATTAGAAGTGATAATGTAATTTCATCATAGCCCATATCCTGGAGCTATAAATACTGCACACGGGCAGATCACACGCCTCAAGTTGATCACCGAGCATCTCCCCTCTCCGGAGTCTCCCACCCTCTTTTCTCCAGCTTCACGAAGCTACACAGCCAACAGCTGTTTCTTTGGTGTTGTTGCCTCGCCTTGTGCAGGTGAGCTAGAACAAGTACTTGTGCAGAAAGGGAACGGAGAAGTTCGATATCTTAGAATGTAGTAAATTATTATCCAGGATGTGATTATCGTTACATTTTCAAATCACACGTTTTGTTATACATTTACATTCATTTTCCACACATAAGCATGATTCATCATACTTCATGTTCTGTTGATTTTTTGCATATAGTTCAATGCCGACTCTAATTGTCACGCTAGACCTGGACTGCTTCCGCTGGAGAAAAAGGATCGAGGAGATAATCAGCTGCATCCAAGGTGCTATATATATATAACCCCTGGGATCTCATGCATCTATTGATGTATAGCTGATCACCATGTTGTGCTCACATCTTCGTCTATATGCATGCAATGGCTGCAGCACGAACTGAATTCGTCTTCGAGAAAGTGGAGTTTGAGAAGAACAAGGTGATCGTCTCGGGGCCCTTTGACGCCAACAAGCTCTGCTGCATGCTTCGCTGCAAGATCGGCTGTTTGATAAAGAACCTGGAGGTCGTGAAGCCACCACCACCACCACCACCTCCCGAAGAGCCATGTCAGCATCAGCCGTGCCCTCAGCCATGCCCTACGCCACGCCCCTGCTGCCAAGGCCACTGCAGGCCACCGTCGCCGCCGCCATGCCAGTGCCCGGCTCAGATTGCGTGCCGCTGCCGCTGCTGCTGCCGTGGCATGCCGTGCCCTCTTGTCATCATCATCATCGAGGATAGACCTGGCCCGTGCGGCATCATGTAATTAAAACATCTCTTTGCCTATGTGTTAGTGGCAGCAAGACTTAAACATGTTGACCGAGACGCGATCCTTGATGCCCAGATTGTATCTACTATAGACGCTTCTGCGGAAGTCGATCAGCAACTTCAGATGACTGTCGAAGAAGGTTCTGAGTTTTGGCTAGTGACTGTACATGCACGGAAAGTAAAATAAAATGCAAAACCGTAGTGTAAAATGTTTTCCTGGTTGTGGCCACATGGCGTTCAGACATTCTCGTAGCTTTAAGGCTGATACAATTCTGTGGTACAATCAAGTTAAGACATTCTCTCGGTCTACAAGGGGCAGCTTCCCCCCCCCCCCACCCCAGCATTATGATAAGAAAAAGGTCTTCTCACACAGATCGAGAAAAACCCTGAAACCCTATCCACCCTTACACACAGGTTAAAATATTATCATAACTCCTCAACAATGACTTATTAGCGTAACAAAAATAGCGATTACATACAATTCATCTAGTAGTACACAGTTCCCCACCATACCAATTTGTGACAACATATGTTTTTTTTTATACTTAACGACTCAAATATATTACGATAATAAAACCACAGTACAAAGTTTTGGGATCTTGCATCCCAAAAGAAGATGTTGCTTCTGAGCTACAACGGAGTCAAAACAATGACTCAAGTAAAAACACTCATGTTCTACTTGGAGGTTTGAAAATTTGAAGTCTGCACTTTCGATAGAAGAATAGGTGATGTCTTCGACGGGGGCGTTGGGCCATAGGAGACGGATAGCCACGCCAAGGGTTCTCTTTGATGCACACCGATAGTACAGCCAGTGCACCCCTTGACTGTCTGACCGGCCTGTGGCAAAGAGGATTTAGGATCTTCAGCCGTAGATATCGTACGTATAGCCTTCAACGGACTCAAGAAATTGACTTTATTTCTCTCCACGCCGAAGACCATCATGCATCATCGACCATGGAAAGAGATCAGCCCGAACGTTGAGAGGAGTATTGCTACTTCCACACCATATGCTCAAATGACCTTTACAGCCAACTCTGTACAGTGAGCCCACTCAAAAACAAACCAAAGAGCCGGTGAGAAAAGAAGTTAACATTATTGGAAGGTAAAGTTCGATGACCCACTTTTCAATTAATAAAGTGCCCTGATGCAATAAGATATTCTCTAGATTCACCCTGCTAGAGAAACCGGTGTTTCCATCCCTGACATTTGTATCGGTAGAAATTAGAGCCTGTACTCTTGCTAGAGGTCATAACCCCTGAAGGGTCATAACCCTTGAAGGCACATTAGTATAATATTGTGTACTAATGTTAGCTATGCACATTAGAACCACTAACCGGTATGGATACGTGTATATTAACAAATAGTACTAATGGGCTATTTGGCCCTTCTTCCTGTAAACTGAGCCACCTATGCTCGAGCCATGGAGCTTTGGGGTATATGGTGGTGCTGCCCGATTGTATTGACTATTTATAGTGCACCCTCAGGACAGAACCTTCAAGATGATCTCTAGAGAAGCTCTAGCAATTACTTTGACTACTCACACTTCTGAATGCATGCAAACACATCTCTACCAATGAGTACCTTTCTTGAACTTGAAAAAGTGATCTCAAATGCCCCTGTTGTTGATGGACACATAAGTCAAGAGATTTTTCACGTGAAACATGTACGTGTGGGATGCGTAGGATTCAAACCAAGAACCTCTCACCTTGCATGTAGCATCATTACCATCTGGCCTACATAGCTAATTAACATAGGTAAGAACTGCTTTCCTTTTAAATTCAAATGTAAGGACACTATTTGGTTTTGGTAATAAATCTCACTATGGGAAACCCCCACAGTTTTCTGGTAAAAAAACTGAATGGACACTTTTTAGCATCGGTTGGTAACAACAACCGGCTATTACCAATGGATACTAATGCTTCTTTTTTCATATCAGTATCCGTTTGTAACACTTCAGTACCAGGTCTGATTCCTACCAAAGATGAATGTCGGAGATGGAAACCAGTTTTCTCTAGTAGTGAGAGAAACAACCAATTATAGCAAGGCTAATAATATAGCCCGCTGCTGGCTGTAAAGATCTTTACATCTCACCTCTAAGCTCACTCGTATAGTGGTTTGCTCTTCATTATAAAGATGTGGCCAGTCTCTCATAGTTTTTCCTAGTTCCTGTTATTGTATTTGCTCTTCATATTTAATTCATAGGTTCTCATCTTATTTAATTTTAATACTCGTCAAGAGTTAAAACTATGCACACATGATTAAATCTACACGAAACTATGTCTTTCATGGCTCTCTTTATCTTTTTTCTTTCCATGTTATCAAAATAATCCTGAGTGACATACAATTTAATGAGTATGAAACTCCTATTGTGACTAGCCTTAGCGATCAAAATGTACCCTCCTAAATTCTCTGCATAACGTTTGAATTCATTCCTTTACCATTTGCATGGCTTTAATGTTTTACCAAATATATTCGGGGCCAGGCTTTTGGTTTGTCAAAATTTCCCTTTCTTGCAATAGTGTTTCTTGCCATGAATTGATAAACAATTAATTAATCGACTTAGCATGTATTTGTTCGGACGTACTTTAGCAGCATGGTAGCTTTTGCATGTTTTTTAGTCACAGCTTGAAATGAGTTTTATCCTTAGCTTCCACATTGATTTGTGTTTTCCTAATCGATTCTAGGGTAAGCATATCACTAGTTGACGTATGTCACTTTTATGGTCAGAAAATAATCATGTTCTCGTATACAAATTTAAAAACTTCCATTCACCATCCGTACCCCCTCTTTCTTTGCCTACTTAGTCCTTCAAAAACGTTGTATTGGTTTTATCCTTTTCCTTCTTCTGCATTGTAATTTTAAGAAGAGCTACTTTGAATTATTCCTTATGCCCCGTTACTCTAATTAAATAACACATCTGTAATCTCCATGGCAAATTTGTAATAAAAAATAACAATAAACAAGCTAGATTGATCCATCATGGTTTCAGAGCTGTTCCTTTGATAAGTTTTTAATCTCATATGAGTCAATTATATCTATGCAGGCACTGAGTAAACAACACGATGCCAGGATCTTCGAGTGAAATTAAACTGACCTCTTGACAAGATTAGACTCATTTAGAAATGTCTGCCCAAGTTGAAAGTTGTGTTGACGACCAAAAATGGCTTAAAGCCGACCAGGCTGGGACAGCCGGTCTAGACCGCCTATGCAAGCGGTTAGACCGGCTGTGCCCTGTAGCCGATCTGGCAATGTCACAGGCGGTCTGACCGCCTGTTCCCCAGTCCGAGTAGAATCAGGTTTTTGCACGTTTTTAGATCTGTACAAGGACTTCCTTGCGGGGCAAGACCTCCCCACCCTATAAATATAAAGGGCCGTGGCCGATTGAGGACCTCTACCCAATCGTACAAATCATTGTCTTACTTTTTATCTCCAAACCCTAGCTTTTCCAACCCCCTCTTCTTCCTTCTTCGTCTCCACGACGTTCTAGGGCGTTCTAAGTGGCCTTGCCGAACTTAGAACAACCCTAGGTTCGCAGCCTCCGACGGGGTCCCTCCCGAGGTTGTGATCGTAGGTTTTCGCGGCGCCTATGTTACAGGCGGTTTGACCGGCTGCTCTCAAGAGCTCCGACGAGGAGAATTCGACGACCGCGTGATCTAGCGCTTTCGTGTGTTGACCAGAAGTGCGTCAACATATTTTGGCGACTCCGCTGGGGATAGAAATCTGGTTTTTAAAGACCGATCTATTATCTCTAGCACTATGGGCTTCGACGTTGGAGAAGACAACATCGTGACGGCCTCAATTGAAGATCTTACTGTTGAAGATCATGAGAGGTTCATGGCGCTCTAAAAGCACATCGAGGCGGAGTACTTGAAGACGTTTCAGAAGCGTCGTGAAGATGAGTAAGGGGCAGATCGAGGTAATTGACAACGTAAGCACTTCTACACCTGACCCTACTGCATGTACTCCTGTGACTTCGGGTTTTTCTGATCATGATGCATAATTTGTACAATTATTGGAACGACTCGAAAAACTAGAGGGTAAATCTATAGATACTCGTGAATTACCTGAGCATAATATTTTCTATGGTATGCCACCAAATTACTTTGCTGGACAGACCCAACCACCACCCAATATGCTCAGACCGAACACAGTCAATGCAAGTGGGTCGGCAGCGGTTGGATCTACAGCCGGTCAGACCGTCAGCACGGCCGGTCAGACCATGACAGGCGGTCAGACCGTGGCTACAGGCGGTCAGACCGCCTGTTCTGGTGGTCAGACAAATTCGACCAATGCTATGGTGTTCGTGCCGGAGCAACCTTTGCCGCTCTCTACTGTTCCAAACTCGGTCTCCGCTGGCCGTGCTGGTCCAGTAGCTACAGCAGGCGCTACTTATCCCACAACTATGCATACTGCGAATTCGGGTGGTATTCCCGATGATGTTTTTAATGCACATAGAGATATGCAGAATAGGCAATCCCCTCACTTGAATAACATGAATTCTATGCAATCTTCGGTTCAACAAAACCCCTAATGGGGCGAATTTACTAGATTCAGGGAGGAATTGTCTGATGTGATGAGAAATAAGCTAAGAGTTGATTTTGGTAATACTAAAATATATCAAAAGCCTTATCATTCTAGTTTTGATACTGTTCCTTTTCCCAATGGGTGGCGATTGCCTGATTTTGTAAAGTTTAGTGGAGATGATGAGCGCACCACTTGGGAACACGTTAATCAATATGTAGCTCAACTAGGGGAAGCTAGAAACTATGAAGCATATAGAGTACGTTTGTTTTCATTGTCACTTACTGGTACTGCTTTTGCTTGGTTTTCTTCATTAGCCCCTGGTTCTATCACAAGTTGGAATCAACTAGGGAGTAAGTTTCATGATCATTTTTATAGTGGCAATCATGAGATGAAGTTAGCAGATTTGGCATCGGTTAGACAGGGTCGGGATGAAACTGTCTCTCAATTTATGAGAAGGTTTAAAGACATTAAAAACCGTTGCTTTAATTTGTCTATTTCTGAAGTTGATCTTTCTGGCTTATGCTTTAGAGGTTTGAAATCTTCTAGTAGAGAGAAGATAGATAATTGTGATTATTATTCGGTCGCACAAGTGCATATTAGAGCTGAAGTAACTGAAGGCGAATGAATAAAGAAAAAGAGAGTTTTAGGGCACGTCGGTCTAATGTTCATATAGTTGATTATGATTCCGATGATTCGACCGACGATGATAATGATGTTTATTTAGCAGAATTTGTATGGCCTGCTAACAAGAAAACTGTGTCATGCTCATCTCTTAAGCCGATTCATAAGAATCGGCAAGAAGACATAAAATTTACTTTTGATGTGTCCAAATGTGATCGTATTTGATGAATTGCACAAATTATGTTACATCAAGATTTCTCATGTCATACCACCTACGGAAGAATTGAGGAAGTGTGCTTATTGTAAGTTTCATAATTCTTTTTCGCATGCTACTAATGATTGCAATGTCTTCCGTCGACAGGTTCAATCGGCTATTAATGAGAGCCGTTTGAAGTTTCATGAGATGCAAGTTGATGAGACTCCTTTTCCAGTCAACACCATGGAATTGCAGCAGCCCAAAGTCTTGGTTCGGCCGCATCAAGACGAATCTACCAAAGGGAAGAACGTGGTGATTGGAGAAGAAAGACGGTCTTCGAAAGAGTCGGTTAGAGAAGTGACTTATGAGAAGACGGCTGATGGTAAAGAGTCATTCAAGGTCACTGTAAAATCCTCTGGACAAGGGGGGCAAGGGCCGGTCATTACTCCTGAATTGCAGGTGCCCGGGTCTGGTCTGCTACAGGCGCTCAGACCAGCTGCGCCAGGCGGTCAGACCGCCTGTCACCATGGACGCCCAAAGATGCTAATTCCGAAGCGTCCAGGAGTTGGTACTAGGAAGATGAGCGTGGCAAAGGAGCAGGGTGTTCAGAAGCCCAAAGTCACGTTTGATATGCTTTTTGACAAGTACACCAAACAAAAGGCTGTTCCGAGTGATCGGCCGTTAAAAAAAAGAATGAGATCACCGATTCAGTATGAGAGGATTCCTTCGCCTCCTCGCATGAACTTGGATCTGGTGTGGGATGACAATGGAGTGATGTGGGTGCCATATCATTCAACAATGCAGCCTTCGTTTCATCCTGGCTGGGAAGGTCCAAGAAGACGCATTCAGGACAGGATTGTATACCCCAGACGTGACCGATCGGCCTTCCGCCAATCTGGTCCAGGACGCTAGACACAGGCGGTTAGACCGCCTGTTGCAGGCGGTCAGACCGCCCATCAGGGTCAGCTGCCAAAGGCTCCTCCGAAGCAGGTTTATCGACCCAAGAAGAAAGAGAAGGTGCAGAGCATGGATGTGGACTCGGAGAGGACTACTGAGTTCGATATCATTCAAGTTGGAACTATGGATGTTCCTATTGAGAAGAGTCTGGGTATGAAACCGACTTCTAGTGAAAAGGTAGTGGAAGATCAGGGGTCTAGTGCTACCAAGACTCAGCAGCGCTTTCTTCCAAAGTGGTGTCCTGATGGGTTGACTCGTACTCAAAAGAGGAAGCTCCAGAGACTTTGTTTTCGGGAGAAACAAGAGCAAGAGTTGGAGAAGCAGAGAGATGAATTCTTCAACCAAGTCAAGCCCATGATTCCACAGAAGAAGGAGTGGAAGCCGAAGGAAGGACCACAGGCGGTCCAACCGGCTGTACAGGCGGTCCAGACCGCCTGTCATACAGAGCCCGCAGCCCAGGCGGTCAGACCGGGTGACGCAGAAGCGCCCGGTGTTTCTTCTTCTAGTTCTTCGGCTTGTGATGACAAGTTGACACCGGTTCCCGCTGCTGAGGACGATGAAGAGCTTGTTGATTATTGTTCCTCTCCGGAGCGCATGAATCTTGATGTGAATGTGCTTCATATGTCCATGGATGGGGACATGCTTTCGGAGGAGGAGGTTGCTCATCTTGACTTTGGTCCCAAGGAGGCTATATTCCAGAAGCCTAAAACTGAGGACAATCACTTAAAGGCTTTATATCTGAAGGGACATATCAATGGGAAGCCAATCTCGCGGATGTTGGTCGATGGAGGGGCTATTGTGAACTTAATGCCCTATTATTTGTACAAGAAGCTTGGTGGTTCAGATTCGGAGCTGATCAAGACCAACATGACCATCAGCGGCATTGGAGGAGGAGAGCCTATTGGTGCCAAGAGGGTGATTTCTATGGAGCTTACTATTGGGAGCAAGACCTTGGCCATTGCTTTCTTTGTCGCTGAGACTCAAGGTAACTTCAGTTTAATCTTGGGTCATGATTGGATTCATGCAAACCAATGCATTCCTTCTACTTTGCATCAATGTTTAATTCAATGGGTAGATGATGATGTAGAAGTTGTGCATGGTGATACTTCTGCTTGTGTTGCTTTTGCTGATAGCTCTTTGGTTGGCATTCATGATGATGTTAGATGTTTGTCAGGCTTAGATCTTTCTGAATTTGAGTTTATCAGTTGTACTAAGAATGACTTCATCCCTGCTGTCATAAAGCCGATGAACAATTGGTTGAATCATCTCGTATGATTTAATCGATAATCGAGAGTGGTTGCAGCAGAGACTTGAACACTATCGGTCACATCAGAACGATATGTGTGAAGCCATTGAAGATTTTAATGATATAAGCAAGCTAGGATGTGGTTTTACGTCGGCCGATCCTCTTGAGGAGGTAGACATTGGTGATGGTTCTTTACCCAGGCCGGCGTTTGTAAATAAGAATTTAGATTTAAATCTGAATTAATAAAGTTGTTAAAAGAGTATGTCGATTGCTTTTCTTGGAATTATCATGAAATGCCTGGTTTAAGCCGAGAGCTTGTTGAGCATAGGTTGCCTATTAAGTCTGGTTTTAGGCCTTATAAACAACCAACTAGGCGTTTTAATCCTGAAATTTATGACCGAGTTAAAGAGGAGATAAATCGGTTATTAGAAGCAAAGTTTATTAGACCTTGTCGATATGCTGAATGGATTTCTAATATTGTGCCCGTAGAAAAGAAAGGAACGGGTAAAATTAGAGTATGTATTGATTTTAGAAATCTTAATCATGCTACCCCTAAAGATGAATATCCTATGCCAATAGCCAATATGCTTATCGATGCAGCGTCTAGACATAGAATGATTAGCTTTCTTGATGGTAATGCTGGTTACAATCAAATATTTATGGCCGAAGAGGATATATCCAAAACGGCTTTTGTATGTCCAGGCTTTGTTGGTTTGTTTGAGTGGGTTGTTATGACTTTTGGTTTAAAGAATGCCGGTGCTACTTATCAAAGGGCAATGAATTTAATCTTCCATGATTTGCTTGGTATTATCTTGAAAGTTTATATCGATGATATTGTTGTTAAATCGGCTGGAAATAGTTCTCATTTGGCCGATTTGAGACTTGCATTTGAGAGAATGCACCGGTATGGTTTGAAGATGAATCCACTCAAGTGTGCTTTTGGTGTGTCGGCCGGGAAGTTTTTGGGTTTCATAGTTCATGAGAATGGCATAGAGATTGATCCAAAGAAGACCGATACTATTGGTAAGTTGCAGGCGCCTAGCTCTAAGAAAGAGTTGCAAAAATTATTGGGCAAAGTGAATTATTTGAGAAGATTTATTTGCAACTTGTCGGGAAAGGTGAAGGCTTTTACTTCTTTGCTTCGATTGAAAGATGATGCTGAATTCACTTGGGGGGCAAAACAGCAAGAGGCATTTGATGAGATCAAGCATTATTTATCTTCGCCTCCGGTTCTTCGTGCACCTAGGAGGAGAGTTCCTTTTAAATTATATATCACGGCCGAAGAAAGTGTCATTGGTGCTGTTTTGATCTAAGAGTCCGAAGGAAAGGAATATATTATTGCATATGCAAGTAGAAGATTATTGGACGCCGAGACGAGGTATACTTTCATTGAAAAGTTATGCTTATCATTATATAATGCTTGTACAAAGTTGATGCATTATTTGTTACTAAATACTTGCATAGCTGCTAGTCAAGCCGACATAATTAAATATATGTTGCATAGACCTATATTAATTGGTAGAATCGGCAAATGGGCTTATGCTTTAATTGAATATAATTTAGTCTTTGAGCCATTGAAATCTATGAAAGGACAAATCGTTGCCGATTTTATTGTTGAACATAGGATTAGTGAACATCTTGATTTAAATGTCGGCTATATTACTTTTACTCCATGGAAATTGCATTTTGATGGATCGGTTTGCAAAAGTGGTTGTGGAGTTGGTGTTATTCTTATATTACCAAATGGTGTTGTTTTTTAGGCTCTTAACCGATTAGATCATAAATGCACTAATAACCAAACCGAATATGAAGCTTTATTATTCGGGTTGGATATTTTACATGATATGGGAGTAAAGCATGTTGAAGCCTATGGAGATTCTCTTTTGGTAGTGCAGCAAGTATCTAAGGTTTGTCAATGTTTAGATGGATTTTTGAATGCTTATCTTGATAAGTGTTTAGATATTATATCTTGCTTTGATGAATTTGTTATTTATCATGTACCAAGGGAAGAGAATCCTAGAGCTAATGCGTTGGCACAGTAAGCATCAGGCTATAATGTTCAGAAAAGAAATTTTCATGAAAAGAGGCCGATGTTTCGTGAAGCCAATGTTTCTGCTCTGGAACAGGCGGTTCAACCGCCTGTGATAGCCGGTCTGACCGGCTCGGCCTGTCTAACCGCCAGTACAGGCGGTCTGACCGCCTACACCTCTGAAAACACTGATCCGGCTGTTGATGATTTTCAATCTATTGTAGCCGATGCTGGTGATTGGAGGGAGCCTCTGGTAAAATATTTACAGGATACTAGCTGGTCAGTGGGTCGAAAAGTCCGACGATGGGCTTTCAAGTTTGCTTTGGTTGATGGTGAACTATATCGTTGGACCATGGATGGATTGCTTTTGAAATGTTTAGATCCTGATCAAGCTAGGTTGGCTATGGCAGAGGTTCATGAAGGAATTTGTGGTACACATCAATCGGCTCGAATGATGAAGTGGCTCCTTAGGCGGGCTTGTTTTTATTGGCCTACTATGATAGCCGATTGTTTTCGTTACTACAAAGGATGTGAAGAGTGTCAAAAGTTCGGGGATATTCAGATTGCACCTGCTGCGTTGATGCATCCGATCATTAAGCCATGGCCTTTTAGAGGATGGGGTTTAAATTTTGTTGGTAAGATTCATCCTCCTTCATCCAAAGGTCATTGTTTTGTGATTGTGGCTACTGATTATTTCACCAAGTGGACTGAAGCAATTTCCCTCAAGAACATGACACATAAGGAGGTGATTGAGTTTATTACTGAGCATATTATTCATAGATTTGGGATTCCTCAAACATTGACGACGGATCAAGGGACGTCGTTTATTTCTAAAGGGGTACGTGAGTTTGTTGGATCCTATGGTATTAAGTTGCTCAATTCATCTCCATATTATGCTCAAGCCAATGGTCAAGCCGAGTCTAGCAATAAGATTTTGATCAAGCTCATAAAGAAGAAAATTGAAGATCATCCTAATCGGTGGCACGAGGTATTATCCGAAGCATTATGGGCGCATCGTATTTCTAGACGTGGTGCTACTAAGGTTACTCCATTTGAGCTCGTCTATGGTCAAGAGGCCGTTTTGCCCTTTGAGGTAAATCTGACTGCTTATAGATTGGTTAAGCAAAATGATCTTGATGCTAGCACGTATTGTGCTTTGATGATGGATAATATTGATGATGTGACCGACAAGCGTTTGGAGGCCTTGGAGGAAATTGAAAAGGATAAAAGAAGAGTGGCTCGGGCATATAACAAGAAGGTAAAACTCAAATCCTTTCAGGTTGGTGATTTAGTGTGGAAGACTATTTTACCTATAGGAACAAAGAGCAACAAGTTTGGTAAATGGTCGCCAAATTAGGAAGGACCATAACGTATTGTGAAGGTTTGTTCTGGGAATTCCTATATGGTGGAGACTTTGCAAGGATTTCAACTGCCAAGGGCACTCAATGGGAAGTACTTGAAGAAATATCATCCAAGTGTTTGGCAACATATTTGAAAGCATATGGCCGATATGTGATATTGCCCTTAGAAAAAAATGGCCGACAATAGAGGGTCGCCCTTAATCTGATTAAATTTTTTGTGGTAAACAAAGTTTTACCAAAAAACAGGGGGGCATATGTTGACGACCAAAAATAGCTTAAAGCCGATCAGGCTGGGATAGCCGGTCTAGACCGCCTGTGCAAGCGGTTAGACCGGCTGTGCCCTGTAGCCGATCTGGCAATGTGCAAGGCGGTCTAACCGCCTGTCACAGGCGGTCTGACCGCCTGTCCCGAGTCCGAGTAGAATCAGGTTTTTGCACGTTTTTAGATCTGTACAAGGACTTCCTTGCGGGGCAAGACCTCCCCACACTATAAATATAAAGGGTCGTGGTCGATTGAGGACCTCTACCCAATCGTACAAATCATTGTCTTACTTTTTATCTCCAAACCTTTTCTAACCCCCTCTTCTTCCTTCTTCGTCTCCACGACGTTTTAGGGCGTTCTAAGTGGCCTTGCCGACCTTAGAACAACCCTAGGTTCGCAGCCTCCGACGGGGTCCCTCCCGAGGTTGTGATCGTAGGCTTTCGCGACGCCTCTGTTACAGGCGGTCTGACCGGCCCCTACAGGCGGTCTGACCGGCTGCTCTCAGGAGCTCCGGCAAGGAGAATTCGACGACCACGCGATCTAGCGCTTTCGTGTGTTGACCAGAAGTGCGTCAACAAGTTGCATATGGTTTTAGGTCAAGAGATGATGGCTTACTTAGAGTGATATGCATAGCATCTATAATTTTGCCCAGAGGGATGAGAGAGAAATAGAGTTAGTTTCAGGAGTTATGTTTTTGATTATTTTCTCAACACTGGTACAACGATCATATAAATTGAAGATTCAATAAGCTCGCTGAGTTGACTAGGCTCAAAGGTCGTCACTGGGCATCACCCGTTGCATTGCATATATGTACTAACCGCAGCTACTTGTATTTTTTTAATTTGCATTATTGCTTTAGTTATCCTCTTATTTGAATTTCTATATATAAATTTAATACTCTGCAGTATGCATGTCACCAAACACCAAGACTTGATTAAGCCCCTTGCCACTACCTATCAACTAATGGCCCTGCCCCCAGCATTCTAACACCCAATCACAAGAACCACTTCCGAAGTGGCAGTTGGTCACTGCTGAATTGCTAGAGAATTATATTTGCGCAAGTGACAGTTGCGTAGATGATAGATAGCATACCTCCACACATACGGCTCCGTAGCTGGACAACATATGGGTGATCGTGCAATTCCTCTTGTACTACATAAGCAGAGGTACACTGACATAAAGAATAACATTGCATGCTGGGTTGTACATGCCAGAGGATTGTCATGTCTAGATGCACACATATATATATATATATAAAGCTGATATACTAGCTAGGAGGTTGAGATGCCCATGTCACTTTGCACTGGTGGAGAGCCTAGCTTTAGTACCGGGCCCAAAACCGGTTTAGTACCGGTTATGTGCCCGGTACCGAGCTCCCGGTACTAATGGGCAGCCCATTAGTACCGGCTGCACTAGCCGGTACTAACAGACGCCATTTAGTACCGGCTGGTAACACCAGCCGGTACAAACGGCCGGCCACGCGGCGCGACCACGCACCGTGCGTTTTGTACCAGCTGGTGTTACCAGCCGGTACTAATGTGATGCCACGTGGCAACAAAATGGGCGCTTTGGGCCCAGTTCATTTAGTACTAGCTGGTAACACCAGCTGGTGCTAAATGTTCTAGCCCGCCTTTTTTTCGTTTTACAAGTTCCTGTTTTTGTTTATTTTTAGTTTTTTTTACATGTTACGTTCCTATACGCAGTAGTGGTTCCTACGTGTATTCTCGTACTTATAAGATTAGCATAATTGAAGCAATATATATATATGTGCGCATGACCCGACGTATTACATACATAAGTCATTTATCGAAATTTTTAAAATTAAGGCCACGCTTTGTCTTCGTCTTGGATTCCTACGTGCGGTTGGTAGAAGGATCCATTATTGTGGAATTCGCCTTTAGGGTCAATGACCTCGTCTATCAGGAATCCACAAAGTTGTTCTTGAACGGCCTTGATTCTGTCCGTAGGGAGGAGGCATTCTTCCATACGCCATTGCTGTCAGATTAAAAAATATATTAAATATATCGATATACAAGTCTTATGATTGAATTTGATGCCTGACATACCTCGAATTCATCTGGCTTCATTTCGCCCGTCGGTCGTACAAACCGGTGAATAAACTCACACACATAGTAGCCACACAAGTTATTCCCATGCTCCTGTCTCATTCACATATGTGGAATGCAAAAGTGTTATTAAAAATAGCTATTGCGTATAAACATATTTCACTAATAACGCTAAATGTTATAATTGAGTTGTTACCGAGAAGTCTAGCTTGATATGGAGTTGCTCCTTAAATGGACCTTCATTTTCTTCCCGGAAGCGAGCCCCTGCCTTGTTCATGAGGTCGATGACGTCTTGGAATTCTTCTTGTCCCTTCTTCTTTGGGTCAAGGACTATGACCAAGCTTCTCTGGAGCTCTATAACGAAGAGCATCCAATGGAAGCTGTGCGGTGAAAGACGCATACTACGTTAGATATTTTGGTTGGTAGGACATTTGATGAAAAGTAAAAGTTGAAGTACTACTGTGTGTTGTACGGGAAGAGTATGAAATCACATTTTTTCTGTTTATCCAAGAATGTCCATATATTCTTCGTGGTCGAGTTTGGGCTATTCTTGACATTAAATTCATGGATCACATTTGGGTCCATGAAGCCAAGGTTTTGAAAGCCTTTTCTCCGGCAAACTTGTTGTTCCTGTGACATCTCTGATGTAATAATGAATAAGACACATATGAAACAAGTTGAAAAGGGATTTATGGGTTGAAAATTTAAAAATCCATCAAAAATTCAAACTTAAATTCAAAAAGCAAGGGTTGTTTGACCCCCAACTGAAAACTCAATAATCTTGTACCAAACTTGAAAATCTCCAAAAATAAAAGTTGTTTTTCATCACAAATAAGGCCTAGTCACTGTTTGGAACTTTTGAAAATTTTGCAGTTTAGTCCCTCAAAAACCCAAAATACAGTTCTGGGCACCTTTTTGTTTTTGGGTTGTTTGAGCTCAAAAAATTTGAAATTTCAGGTTCATCCCAAAAAGAAAGTTGTGTCCCATCTCTCAAACTCCAACTTTTATTTTCACACTTTTTCAAGTTCAGTTCAAATTTTTGGAGAAAATTCAAATGTAGCAGTGTATCTCCCCGGGGCTGCCAGCTCGGCCCTGGCGCGCTCTGCGCCTGGCCGGAGCTCGGCCGCCACGTGGCCGGCGAGCGGCAGAGGCCGCGCCGAGCTGGCCGAGCCGCGGCGTCGGGTGGCCGTTGTCCTCACGTGCTTGTCCGACTCCTTCCCGCACCGTCACATCGCCGTCGACGCGCTGCCTCGCCTCGCGCCGCGGAGCGCCATCATGGCGATCGGGCGTCGCCATGGGCCGCGCGCTCGCGCGCGCGTCGCGCAGTGCCTCCCCGCGGAAGATTCCGTCCCGCTCCGCGCCAAGAAGCCCTGTAAAAGATCACCACTGCCCCACGCGACGATCTCCCTCGCCCAATCGGTCGTCGCGCTCTGCCCGAGCTCCCGCGCCATCAATGGTTGGACTTGACGGCCCGTGCACGCGCTCACACACCCCGAGGCCGCTCAGTGCCCCTAGCGCACTCCAAACCCTTCCCCGAGCACCGCACACTCTTCCCCGTCAGTCCACACTTAGCCATTTCCCTCTCACCGCGCTCGCTCCCGTCGTCTTCCACCCGGGACGCTTTGAGCCGAGCTCGAGCTTCCCCGCCGCAACCTCGAATCGACCGCAGAATCCCTCCACCCCTTTCCAATCCCCCGCTAGCTGCTCGAGCAATCCCCAGCTCGAATCGAGCCACACTCGCCGCGAATCGAAGCTTTTCCCCATCGCTCGACCGTTAACACCGCAAACACCCCCTCCACGTCGAGCCCTATACCCCGGCCATCCCGTCGCAGAAGAACCCCACGACGAGCTCCACCATCGTCCCGTGAAGCTCACGAGCTTCTCCGCGCACCGCCTCGACCACCGTAGACCGCCAGCGACATCGCCGGAGCTAACCGCGCCGCCCGCTTCAACGTCGGACGAGCCACGCCGCTTCATCTCCGACCGCGAGCCCTACCTCAACCGACTCGCGGTGAGCTCCTCTCCATTTCCCCCAACATCCCCCGAGCCAGTTCGCCGTCGTTTCGCCGGCGTAACAACGCCGACGAGCCCAAGGACTCGTTCGCGTTCCCCTTTTAGTTCTAGTGTCCTCTGCGCAAAAGTCAGGGACTTGTTCGTAAAGTTTCGAAAGTTCTAGGGTTTCTCGCGTAAAAAGATTCTTTAACCCTAGATCTAATTTTTTCCCGAATCTTGTAAAATCCGTTAAAAATCGTACAAAAATCGGAAAAATGCACAAAAATACTCCCTGGATTCGTGAGATTATAAACTCCAACCTCCTTTAAGCATGTATATATTTTTAGTGAACCATTTTTGAATTAAAATTCAAACTGTAAAAAATTGAAACTTGTGCACCATTTCAATCCAGAGCTCCGCTAGGGTTGATCTTTGGATATGTCGTTTGTAGTGACTTTGGACACCTTGTGTCCAAAGGGACCTAAAAATATGGACTGTAGCCTCGGTTATGAATTAAGATGTGTTTCCTGTCTTTTTGTAGTGCAAAAAATTTGTCAAAAATAATCTGGATACCTAACAATCACAATTTTCTCTCCAGAAGCCTAAAACTTGTTAGCACATCTATTAAAAATGCAAAAATTAATTTTTGCTCTGTTTAGACTAGCAAATAAATAGATATGTGTTTTTGGATAGAAATTTATTGAGGACTGTCCAAGGGTTATTTTGAGCCACCACTTGGCCAGAGCCCTCCTCATGCTTATGACTAGCTCTGGTAGGAAGATTTCCTGATTTGGATGTATTTTCAATTCTATATGAATTTATTTCATTTCTGCAGGCAGCAGTTCAAATTATTTTTTAATAAATTATGTGTAGCTCAGATTTAGCTAAATTTTAGAGTGAGCTTAGCTCTTATACTCCAGTAGCTTTCATAAAGTTTATAGATAAAAAGGCTGAACAGAGAAATGAGAAACAAAAATGAGAAGGAATCTATGTGGAAATTGATTTATAGAAAAGAATAAACCTTTTTGTTAATTAGTTAGAATAAAATAAGGAGAATCTTAAATTGCAGAACAGCACCCTAATTTGCAAATAATAAATAGAATTCTTTTATATATATGTACACAATCACCATCAAAGATGAATAAAAATTTTTCCACACACCCCTCCTCTAATTCTATGAAAAAAGAGATTAGTGCTTAAGCATGTCTAGGTGGAATATGGCCTTCAAGGCCTTTAATCTTGGAATCAATAGGCAGCCAATAAGTTATGCAATCTCATGTAGAAGGCGCTATTCCGGACGGCAACTACCATCTCATCCCGCCGACGAGGAAGGAATCCGGAGGGAGGTGCCGGCGAAGGATCGACCAACCCGGAGGCTAACCCCCAGCTAGAGCAGAAGGCAAGCCCCGGAGCATGACCTAACTTTTAAATTCATGCATCTATGAATTCTCTATGGGCTTGTGCATTTACGTTTCAAGGAGTTGATTGGATACCTTAGCTGCACATTTCCTAGTACCCTATGACTTGCAACACTAGTATGAAAGGATCGATAGGGCATTGCTTTAGGTCCGTTACAAGTCGAGTGATTTCCTGTCACTCGCGAGACATAGGAATTGCTTGTCTTACTTATGTTGGAATCACATAAGGATTGACGGGCGGGGGTGATAGATGTAGATCCTCCCGTCCGTGTATGATAATGGATTTAAGGTCGAAACGTGTGCTTGGAGTGTGTCAAGTGTTTTGAACGTACCACATGCATGCCGATATATGGGAGTTCGGGTAAGTCGCCGGTACCAGATTGAAGCAGCTAGGGCCAGATAGCCATCTCTCTTGGAAACTTTGTAGTTTCCCCTGACGTACACCTTGTGGATATATGCGTGGACTGTGAGTGAAGCAGTAAACCTTTATCCTAAGGAAGTGGAACCCGGTTCCGAAATGTGGATCGATGGAAAGGTTGGGAATGCTTTACCTTTTATAGCAAGCATAGTATCCGTGTGTGTTGGGTTTTCCTGGCCAGGTAGCAAATTCGGTTCGAACTGTCCGCTTCTCGCGGTTAATGGACTGCTTGACCGCCTTGCTACATTGAGTAACAAGTGGCACTTTGAGATTGATGAACTTGTTCTATGAGATAAATTGTTTGCATTTGACCACTTGTATGCGTTGAGAGGAGCTAATCTAGAATGGTTTTTAAATCTACTAGAATATGATACTAAACAATTGAAAGTAAAGGACTCTAATCTTAGTCTGCTTTTTGGCAACAAACCACCGCCATAAGCTCTCATGTCTAGATGGTCGGTGGATGTAGAATTTCATTCACCCGACGGGTAAGGCCTTGCTGAGTATTAGTATACTCAGCCTTGCTTGTGGCATTGATTTACAGGTACAATGTTCGATGTGGCAGTCGATGCTATGACTTGGCCTACCAGGTTCCCCCCTGGAATGGCACATTGGATGGCACATCGAATGGGTCGTCTCTGCCGAGGATCGGGAGGAGTAGCACCGTGGCAGGCTTCATCATGGTGTTACTTGTATCGTCGTATAGATTATTTCCGCTGCTATGAAACTTTATTTCCACTGCAATGAACTACTTTTATTCCGCTGCAAGACTTTGATGCTCTGATTTTGAAATTCAAACTGGGTTTGTAATAACTTTGAGAT